>CM035842.1:76736246-77286445 GCA_020510985.1 Pholidichthys leucotaenia | reverse complement strand
CATAATCTGTTAATTGATCATCAGATTGATTTAATTTCCCTTACAGAGACTTGGTTAGGGCAAGAGGATTATGTTGGTTTAAATGAATCAACTCCCTCTGGTTATTTAAACTGTCAAAATCCCAGAAGTTCTGGTCGTGGAGGAGGAGTAGCAACAATTTACCATTCCAAATTACTAGTTAATGTAAAGCAAAAAACATGTTATAATTCCTTTGAGGGCCTGGTCCTCAGTATTGGGCACTTTAGCAATTTTAGGTTAAACCCAATTTTATTTGCCATAGTTTATCGTCCCCCATCAACCTACTCAGAATTTTTATCCGAATTTGCTGATTTCTTAGCTGATTTAGTGCTGAAATCTGATAGAATAATTATAGTAGGGGACTTTAATATACATGTGGATGTAGATAGTGACTGCCTTAATGTGGCTTTTAATTCAATATTAGACTCGATTGGGTTTTCTCAGAAAGTAGGAAATTCTACTCATTACCTCCACCATACATTGGACCTTGTTCTGACATATGGCATAGAAATAGAAAATCTTGTAGTGTCTCCTCATAACCCTGTACTGTCAGACCATTGTCTGTTAACCTCTGATTTTACTATTTCTGACAATTTGGCTCCTAAAGAAAAGTATTATTACAGTAGATGCCTCTCAGATGATGCTGTTTCCAAATTTATGCAGATTGTTTCCTCTATGCCATGTGTCAACACAACGGAAATAAGCTATAGACAGTTGCTCCTTCTGTAATTGATAACATGGTGGATAGTGTTTCAGCTTCTCTGCATCAGGCTCTAGACTTGGTGGCCCCCTTAAAAAAGAAAAAGTCTAATCATAGATTTCTAACTCCTTGGTTCAACACAGAAACTCGTAGCTTAAAACAGAAGACTCGTCAATTAGAAAGAAAATGGCGCTCTACTAATTTAGATGAAATCTATTTAGCTTGGAGAAATCATCTTTTAATTTATAAAAAATCTCTTAGAAAAGCTAGAACGAGTTATTACTCTGCATTAATAGAAGAGAACAAGAATAATCCCAGGTTTCTTTTCAGTACTGTAGCCAGGTTGACAAAAAGTCAAGACTCTGTCAATCCTAGCATTCCCTTAGAGCTTACTAGTCAGGACTTTATGAACTTTTTCAATAATAAAATTTCATCCATCAGAGATAAAATCAATCAGATTCTTCCCACAGTTAACTTAAATACTTTAACTACTACAACTCCTTCTATTGATGTCTGTCTTGATGAGTTTACTCCAATCGACCTTTGAGTTAGACAAAATAGTTTCCTCATCCAAACCTTCAACTTGTCTTTTAGACCCTATTCCTACCAGGTTATTTTAAGAAGTCTTCCCACTTATTGGTAGCTTTATTCTTCATATAATCAATTCTTCATTAACTTTAGGCCATGTACCGCAGGCTTTTAAAACGGCTGTAATTAAACCCTTACTCAAAAAGCCAATGCTAGATCCAGGCACTTTAGCTAACTATAGACCAATCTCTAATCTCCCTTTCATTTCAAAAATCTTAGAAAGAGTTGTTGCTACGCAATTATTTGACCACCTGCAGGGAAATGGTTTACTTGAAGAGTTTCAATCTGGGTTTAGAATCCATCATAGTACTGAAACATCCTTAGCAAAGGTCACTAACGACCTCCTCATTGCATCTGATAATGGACTAGTCTCTGTACTTGTCCTTTTAGACCTTAGTGCAGCTTTTGATACTATCGATCATAATATTCTACTTGATAGATTAGAACACTATGTTGGACTTAATGGAACTTCGTTGCAGTAGTTTAGATCTTATTTATCTGATAGGTTCCAGTTTGTTCATGTAAATAATGAGTTTTCTTTCAACTCAAAGCTTAGTCATGGAGTTCCACAGGGATCTGTGCTAGGCCCTACTCTTTTTAGTTTATATATGCTTCCGTTAGGCAACATTATTAGAAAGCACTGTATACATTTTCATTGTTATGCAGATGACACACAATTATACCTGTCAATGAAGCCAGATGATAGTAATCAATTAACCAAGTTAGAAGCCTGTCTTAAGGAAATCAAAGCTTGGATGACTTGTAATTTCCTGCTATTAAATTCAGATAAGACTGAAGTCATTCTTGTTGGTCCAAAAAACCTTAGAAATTCCTTTCCAAATCAAACTTTCAGTTTGGATGCAGTTACTCTTTCTCTTAATAGCTCTGTGAGGAACCTTGGAGTTATTTTTGATCAGGATTTGTCCTTCAATTCACATATTAAATTTGTTTCTAAGACTGCCTTCTATCATTTGCGTAATATTGCCAAGATTAGGAGCATCTTGTCTCAGAGTGATGCTGAGAAGCTGATCCACGCTTTTGTTAGCTCGAGATTAGATTATTGTAATTCTTTATTATCAGGCTGTCGTAAAACATCTTTAAAAAGTCTTCAGCTGATCCAAAATGCTGCAGCAAGAGTTTTAACAGGTACTAGAAAGAGAGATCACATCTCTCCGGTTCTGGCCTCCCTTCATTGGCTTCCCATAGAATTTAGAATTAAGTTTAAAATCCTTCTTCTTACTTACAAAGCTCTAAACAATCAGGCTCCTTTTTATTTAAAAGATCTGATACTACCGTATTATCCTAACAGAGCACTACGCTCCCAAAATGCAGGATTACTTGTAATACCTAGAATCTCCAAAAGTACAATGGGAGGCAGAGCCTTCAGTTATCAAGCTCCTCTCCTGTGGAATCAGCTGCCAATCTGGATTTGGGAGTCAGACTCGATCTCTGTTTTTAAGAATAGGGCTAAAACCTACCTTTTTGATATAGCCTACAATTAGGGAGGGACCATGTGTTTCTGAACCCTCCCTTAGTTATGCTGCTAATAGGTTAAGTCAGCCGGGGGACCTCCAGTATTGCACTGGGCCTCACTCCTTTAACATTTGTTTGTTCTCTCCCATAGATTGAGTCCCCATCATGCTGTTTGCTCTCTACATGTCTGTTCTTTTCTTCTTCTCTATCCCCTCACCCCCCAGCCAGTCGCAGCAGATGACTGCCCCTCCCTGAGCCTGGTTCTGCTGGAGGTTTCTTTCTGTTAAAAGGGAGTTTTTCCTCTCCAGCGTCGCCAAGTGCTTGCTCACAGGGGATCGCCTGATTGCTGGGGTCTTTCTGCAACTGTGGGGGTCCCCCCCTACAGTTGATAGTGCTATGAGATGACTGTTGTTGTGAAATGGCGCTATATAAATAAAGTTGAATTGAATTGAATTGAACTATGACCCAAATCATTATTCACTAAGCAAACTCAAAACTAACTGGGAGATGGAATCTATGAAATATCTGGGGGTCAGTATCCCGAAACAACTCAACAAAATTATAACACTAAACTATGATCCACTGTTGACAAAAATAAAATCTGACCTAGCAAGATGGAATATGATACCATTCTTGGGTACTGCACAAAGAATTGAAGCAGTCAAAATGAATATACTTCCATGTCTTCTATATCTTTTCCAAACAATACCGGTAGAACCTCCCACAAAAACATGGCAGGAGCTGGACAGAAGGATCTCAAGATTCATATGGCAGGGCAAGAGACCTAGAATCAGATATAGAACCTTACAGCTAAACAAAGACAAAGGTGGGCTTGCGCTGCCAAATATCAGGGACTATTTTAAAGCCGCACAAATTAAAACTTTAATAGAGATATGTAACCTAGTCTACACTGCACAATGGAAGGAAATCGAATGCCAAATAACAAGTGACATCCCCCTACAGGCGATAATAGGGAACAATGCCTTACCTAAACTTTTGAATAACACTAACCCGTGGATAGAGACCCCGCTAAAAATTTGGTTTAAGATAGTCAGAGAGAATCAAACTAAAGAGCCCTATCGATTTCTGCAATGGATTGCCTATGATCAAGACTTTACTCCTAACAAAACAGACACTAGATTTAAAAAGTGGAAAGAGAAAGGGCTGATAAAATATTACGATTTTTTTAAGGAGCAAACTTTAAGAAGTTTTGAAGATTTGAAAAAACAAGGTTTAATAAATCAAGATCTTTGCAGGTTCTTTCAGCTTAGACACCACATAAACAATATACTTAAAAAGGAGGATTTGGAAAGGGCCCACTCAGGTGTTCTGAAGGTCTTCTTAATGGCATATAAAGGGATCCCAGGGGTCAGATACATTTCTAAAATATATCAAGGTCTCCAAGACTTAAAAGGAGACAACACATCATATATAAAAGAGAGATGGGAAAAAAAGGGGAATTTCACTTTACAACTGGAAATATGGGAAAAGCTAAATAAACAGCAATGGAAAAGTACCTCATCCCTGCAGTGGAGAGAATTTGGATGGAAAAATTTGGTAAGATTTTTCAGAACACCTGCACAAAACAAATTTACCCATAAGGGGTTGAACTGTTGGCGCTTGTGTGGTGAAAAGACTGCAAATCATTTTCATGTGTTTTGGTCATGCCCAGTTATCCACCAATATTGGACCAATGTACAGACAATATTGGGGAAAATATTCAAAATAACAGTTCCCTTTTCATTTGTAACTTTGTATATGGGTTTACTACCGGACTCACTGGAAAGACGAGGAGAAAAATACTTATTCACTGTTTTAATATTGGCAAGTAAAAAAGCCCTAACTAAAAAATGGATGTTGAAGGACTGTCCTACACCTGAAGATTGGATTAACGTGATCCAAGACATTTACTCGATGGAAAAGTTGACATTCGCACTGAGACAGGACATGGATGGGTTCATGAACTTTTGGCAACCCTGGATCGCATATGTGTCTTCCATTAGATCTAATCTTTGACAAATACCATTTCAATAATGGTTTCGCTCTTTGTTCCAATGCTACTCAGATGCTCTTTTACTTTTAATTACTTATTTTTCTTTTTGTTTGTTTTTTGCTGTTTTGTTTGTTTTTTTTATTTCATTTTCTTTAATTTCACTTTTTCTCTCACTTAAAAAAAAAGGGGGTGTTGTAATAATTATTCTTCCAATGTTGTCAAATAGCAAAAAATAAGGGAACATGTGATGAAAATGTAAACAATGCAATGCTGTAATGACTTGTATACCCTTTACAAAAACTTAAATTAAAAAAAACCAAAACAAACTCATGAAACAGGCCTGGACAAAAATGATGTACCCTTAACTTAATATTTTGTTGCACAACCTTTTGAGGCAATCACTGCAATCAAACGATTTTTGTAACTGTCAATGAGACTTCTGCACTTCTCAGTAGGTATTTTGGCCCTCTCCTCATGAGCAAACTGCTCCAGTTGTCTCAGGTTTGAAGGGTGCCTTCTCCAGACGGCATGTTTCAGCTCCTTCCACAGATGTTCAATAGGATTTAGATCAGCGCTCATAGAAGGCCACTTTAGAATAGTCCAGTGTTTCACTCTTAGCCATTCTTGGGTGTTTTTAGCTGTGGGTTTTGGGTCATTATCCTGTTGCAAGACCCATGACCTGCGACTGAGACCAAGCTGTCTGACACTGGGCAGCACATTTCTCTCTAGAATACCTTGATAGTCTTGAGATTTCATTGTACCCTGCACAGATTCAAGACACCCTGTGCCAGATTCAGCAAAGCAGCCCCAGAACATGACAGAACCTCCTCCATGTTTCACAGCAGGGACAGTGTTCTTTTCTTGGTATGCTTCATTTTTGCGTCTGTGCTTTGCCACAAAGTTCCAGTTTTGTCTCGTCTGTCCATAGGACATTCTCCCAGAAGCTTTGTGGCTTGTCATCCTGCAGTTTGGTAAATGCCAGTCTTGCTTTTTTATGATTTGTTTTCAACAGTGGTGTCCTCCTTGGTCGTCTCCCATGAAGTCCACTTTGGCTCAAACAATGATGGATGGTGCGATCTGACATTGATGAATGAATGAATGAATTTATTTCGGATAGTACAGTACAGGTTAAAAGAAACTGTATAATATAACAACAAGGTCAAATTAGACAAAGACTACTCCTACTATACAATTCCACGTGAGTTATCCGAAAT
Organism: Pholidichthys leucotaenia; assembly: GCA_020510985.1. Taxonomy (NCBI): domain Eukaryota; kingdom Metazoa; phylum Chordata; class Actinopteri; order Cichliformes; family Pholidichthyidae; genus Pholidichthys; species Pholidichthys leucotaenia. The sequence goes on along the minus strand of CM035842.1, from coordinate 77,280,459 downwards.
GGGTGATGGCTGAAGCCGCAGCTTATATTGCCCACCCATATTCCATCCAAGAATTCAAAAGAGAAAAAAGAGAAAACAAGACAAGAGCGATTACAATTTAAAACAAAGCTAAGACAAAATGTGACTGAGAGAAAAAAAAAGAAAACTAAGCTAGGCTAAGTTAAGCGGTTACTATTCAAAAACAAATCTAAGACAAAATGTCACAGAGAAAAAAAAACAACAAAAAACTAAGCTACAACACAACAAGGCTGGATATGTCAATCATTATGTGAGTTTACATGTCGTCTTGTAAATATGTTTGGAGTATTTCTTCCTTTAGTTTTTGTTTAAATTGTCCAAGCGTTGTACATGATTTTAATTCAGGTCCAAAATCGTTCCATAATCTGACTCCTTGCACTGAAATACAGTGTTGCTTGGTGGTTGTTCTCACTGTAGGCTTTTGAAATATACATGTTCCTCTGAGGTGATATCGTTTCTCCCTTGTTTGGAAAAACTTTTGGATATTTGCGGGCAGTGATAAATTCTTCACTTTGAACATTATTATTGTGGTTTTAAAGTCAACCAGATCTTTCAACTTGAGAGTTTTTTGTTTAAGAAAAAGTGGGTTTGTTGGTTCCCTGTAAGCTGCTTTGTTTATTATTCTAATAGCTCTCTTTTGAAGCATAAAGAGTGGATATATGTTTGTTTTATATGTATTTCCCCATACTTCATTACAATATGTCATGTATGGGAGTATTAATGAATGATACAAGGTGTATAGTGTGGGCTGATTCAGCAAATATTTCACTCTGTGTAATATTGCAATTGATTTGGATACTTTACCTTTAATATAATTAATATGTGACTTCCAACACAGTTTGTTATCAATTATTACTCCAAGGAATTTAGTTTCAGATACCCTTTCAATCTCTACACCATTTACACTGAGTTTGGGTACTGGGTTGTTGTGATGGTTGTTAAAGACTATAAATTTTGTCTTACTTAAATTGAGCGTTAATTTGTTTGAATCAAACCACAGTTTAAGCTTTCCTAATTCCTTTCCGAGGGTATCCAGAAGTTGTTCCAAATTGTTTCCACTGCATAGCAGATTAGTGTCATCGGCAAACAATATTAAGTCCATTTTTTCTGAAACTTTACATATATCGTTTATATACATATTGAATAATAATGGTCCCAAAACTGAACCCTGTGGGACTCCACAGGTGACCTTCAGTAACTCTGAGTTTTTGTTGCTAACACATACATACTGATATCTATTCTTTAAGTAACTACTTAACCAGGACAGTGCTACCCCTCTAATACCACAATTTTGTAGTTTCTTTAATAATAAATTGTGATCTACTGTATCAAATGTTTTTTTAAGATCTAGGAATACTCCAACTGAATACTCTTTATTTTCAATGGCTGTTGATATTTTTTCTGTAAATTCCATTAGGGCATATGCAGTTGTCCTCTTGTATCTGAACCCATATTGCTGCTCACACAATAAATCATTCTTCAGTATGAAGTTGTCAATTCTCTCATAGAATATTTTTTCAAGTATCTTGGAAAATTGCGGTAATAGTGAAATTGGTCTATAGTTTGAGAGTTCCCCTCTGTCGCCCGTCTTGTATATCGGAATTACTTTAGCTATTTTCATTGCATTGGGAAATATACCTGATTGGAGAGACAGGTTACAGATATACGTCAGTGGTTTTACTATGCATTCGATAACAGTTTTGACTAGTAGCATGTCAATACCATCACAGTCCATAGATGTTTTACTTTTGAACGATTTAACAATTTCAATGACCTCTCTTTCGTCTGTGTTCTTTATGAAGATGGAGTCTTTTATAGCAGTGTTACTGCATATTGTATCACCTGTAGGCACTGTAGTGGGTATTTCTCGGGCCAGTTTAGGTCCAATGTTAACAAAAAAATTATTAAATTCATCTGCAGGTGAAGCAATATTCACACTCTGAGTCGTTTTATTATTTTTTGGAATATTAGTTGGGTAGCTTGTATTTCTGCTTTTATTTCCAAGGATACTGTTGAGTATTGTCCATGTATTTTTAATATTGTCTTTGTTTTTCACCAGTTCTTTACTGTAATAGTCTCTTTTACTACATCTTATTATATATGTTAACTTATTTTTGTATGTTTTATACCGCTGCTCTGCTTCTTTTGTCCTTTTCTTTAGGAAAGCTTTATATAATAAATTTTTCTTTTTACACGCCTTTTGTAGTCCTTTGGTTAACCATGGCTTATCAGCAAATTTGTGTTTAAGCTTTTTTTTTTACTAATGGGCAGTTTTTTTCATAAAGAGTGGTTACAATGTTTATAAATGTGTCATAGGCTTCATTTATATCTGATACATAGACTTCTGTCCAGTCTTGCTTCAGCAAGTCCTCTTTAAGAGAACTGATTGCATTTGGTGATTTGTGTCTGAACGATTTTGAAATTTTTTCTCCGTTGGGCCCCGTGTGGCCATGGATAAGTGCAAAGGTTGGCAAGTGGTCACTTATATCATTTATCAATAATCCACTTTCTATTTTCTTATCGAAAACATTGACAAACAGGTTGTCAATAAGTGTAGCAGAGTGAACTGTGATTCTACTGGGATGTGTTATTGTGGGATATAGACTCATGCTGTACATAGAGTTCATGAACTCTGTAACTACATTTTGTTGATGTGGATTCAGTAAATCAATATTGAAATCTCCACAAATTGCTACCATTTTCTTACTAGTAATATTATTGTACAGCTCGACTAATTTATCTCTGAATGTCTCAATGCAAGTTCCTGGCGTTCTATATATACAGCTTATGATTAGATTTTTTGTTTTGTCTAGGTCAATCTCAATAGTAACACATTCCAAAATCCCTGGTAGTGCAGAGGACATTCCATTTACAAGCTTACACCTATACAGGTCATCAATATACAGTGCAACACCACCACCCTTTTTTTGAGTTCTGTTAATATAAAACATCTGATATCCCTCTATTGCCATCAGGGGAGCCTGTTCTTCATTAAGCCAGGTTTCAGAGACTGCAATAGCTGTGAATTTTCTGTCTAGCTGTTTTAAATAGTCCTGAATCTGTGGAAAGTTTTTGTTAAGACTTCTGCTATTGAAGTGTATTATTGACAGTTTACCATCTAATTGCACTTGACTTTTGAATTGCTTTTCAGTGTAATATTCACAGTGGTTATGAATATTATTGAAAAAGTGGCTATCAGGATCAATATCATTCTCCATCTCTTGCAGTTTATGTTCAGCATAGTGGCATATTTTCAGAGTTTGAGTTTCCTCACTCTGTGTCAGATGACTTCCTCCAGCTGGGGATGATTGATGTCTACTCGAGTCGATCATAAGTTTTTGTTTATTTTGCTTATTTTTTTTTAAAGTACTTTGGCATGGTATATCAAAAGAACTATTCTTATCGTGTGTATGAATATGGATTATCATTGACTCATAATTTTCTTAATCAGTGTTCATCTGTATTTATCTAAGTCAGTAGCATCTCTGATCATTATACTCCTTGCTTGCTCAGGTGTTCCATTTAGTTTAATCCAATGATGTACCTTGACCTTGGAGTTCACCTTGAATGTGTTTAGAGGTTGTTCTGGGCTCTTTTGTTACCATTCGTATTATCCGCCACGTCCAGGGAGGTTGGCTACAGTCCCGTGGATCTTAAATTTCTGAATAATATGTTCAACTGTAGTCACAGGAACATCAAGCTGCTTGGAGATGGTCTTATAGCCTTTACCTTTAACATGCTTGTCTATAATTTTCTTTCTAATCTCCTGAGACAACTGTCTCCTTTGCTTCCTCTGGTCCATGTTTAGTGTGGTACACACCATGTCACCAAACAGCACAGTGACTACTTGTCACCATTTAAATAGGCCGACTGACTGATTACAAGTTTGTAGACACCTGTGATGTTAATCTTGGTTGAAAATGTCCCTATGGTCACATTATTTTTAATCTTTTCTAGGGGTACCATCAGTTTTGTCCAGGCCTGTTTTATGAGTTTATTTTTTAAAGTAATTCTGTTGAACCACAAAAAAAACAAAAAACAAAAACAGAATGATCATCCTCTGTTGCTGTGGAGGTACAGCCATAAAGATCAGCATAAAACTCTTTAAAACAATTATTAATGTCCTGTTGATCTGTGAGTATTTGCCCAGATTTTGATTGTATCTTATAAATAAATAAATAAACGATATACTTGTTGCTCTTGATAAAAAGCAGCACTGTGCTGCACTTTTCATTGATCTGTCAAAGGCTTTTGACACTGTGGACCACACAGTTTTAAAGCAAAGACTCATCAGTTTTGGACTGTCGGAACATGTAGTCTCCTGGTTCGCAAATTATTTGAGTGACAGGACCCAATGTATTAAATATGATGGTTTGTGTTCTGAAATTGTCAGTGTCCACAAGGGGGTGCAACAGGGTTCTGTATTAGGACCCCTCCTATTCATTATGTACATTAATGATCTAGGACAAAATGTGTCTGATGCTAGTTTGCATTTTTATGCTGATGACACAATTATTTACTGCTTTGGCTCTTCCCCTGCTAATGCTGTTGCTTCTCTGCAGAAAGCTTTTAATGTGGTGCAGCACACACTTCTGCAGCTAAAACTAGTCCTCAATGCTGACAAAACTAAACTGATGTGGTTTTCAAATTTTAGGAAGAGTCCACAAATTTTTCCCACAGTGTCCACTTTTGAGGGAAATGAAATTGAGGTGGTTCACTTGTACAAGTATCTTGGTATCTTCCTTGATGACGCTCTGACTTTTAAGCCCCATGTTGAAAATCTTGAGAAGAAACTTAAACTGAAACTGGGTTTTTTATTTCAAAATAAATGTTTTTCTTTTGAGGTTAAAAAGCGTCTTGTTACTGCAACTTTTTTATCTATTTTAGATTATGGAGACCTCTTGTATATGAACGCTTCAGCTCAGTGTCTGAGTAAGATTGACTCTGTATATCATGCTGTTTTGAGGTTTGTTACAAATTGTAGAGCCTTGACCCATCACTATGAACTGTATTCTAGAGTGGGATGGCCGTCTTTGTCCACCAGGAGGTTGACTCACTGGTACATTTTTATTTACAAGGCCATGCTTGGACTGTTGCCCCCTTACATTTGTAATTTGATCACACTGAGAAGTGTTGATTCTTATGGTTTGCGTTCTAATGATCATTTGTTGCTTTCTGTTCCATTTGCCCATACTGAGCTGGGAAAAAGAGCTTTCATGTTCTCAGCCCCCTCTACCTGGAACATGTTGCAAAAAGACTGGAAATTAATGGAACTTGTTTCATTGAACGACTTTAAATCCAGATTGAGAACACTTGAGACGGCCTCACTAATTAGTAACTGTTTTATATGATTTGTATGTCATTTTAAGTGTATTTGTGATTTTTTATTTTGCTGCCTCTTGGCCAGGACTCCGTTGAAAAAGAGGTTTTTAATCTCAACGGTTTTTTTTTCCTGGTTAAATAAAGGTAAAATAAATAAATAAATAAATAATTAGCAGTCTTAGCTTGCTCCTCTTTATGTTGTCTTGAAAGTAATCTTTGTGGTTTATCACTTAGTTCAAAATGTTTTTGTCTTGTTTTTAATAATAAACTGTTGATTTCTTCCTCAAGAACTGAATTATATCCAGATTTTAACATCAAAATTTTATTATAATCAGATTGTAAGAAAGATACTTTATATATTTCTTCCAAATTGGTAATTTCCTGATCAATTTCTTTGTCTTTTCTTTTTTCTTTCTTTCTTGAAGATTCGAAAGAAATAATGAATCCCTGCATGGTAACTTTAAGTGTCTCCCAGAGAACAGAGTCTGAAACTTCTCCGTTATCATTAATCTCAAGAAATTCTCTAAGATTTTGGGTCATATACTCTTTAAACCCTGGGACACTCAATAGTACGGGATTAAATCTCCAGTTGTTTTTAGGCTTAGAGAAAGAAGACTGTATTTGAAGGGTAACAAGACTATGATCCGAAATTATTATACTATGTATTGCTTATGTTTGAAACTAAACTAGCTTCCACTATAAAATAATCAATTCTAGTATATGACCAGTGTACATGCGAATAAAATGAATATTCTTTCATATCGGGATGTTGTATCCTCCAAATGTCCATCATATTTCTAGATTTTATTAAATTATTCAGTGTTTAAACAGAGTTAGCTGTTGGAGGTGTTTTTAAGGATGATCTGTCTAAAGATGAATCCAAACAACAATTGAAGTCGCCCCCAGCTATGATATTAAAAACTTCATCTTCTGAAAGTAGTTCAAATACCTTACGGAAGAAAGATGGATCATCAGAATTTGGGCCATATACACTACCGTTCAAAAGTTTGGGGTCACTCAGACAATTATTCTGTGTTTTCCATGAGAAGTCACACTTATTTACCACCATGAGTTGTAAAATGAATAGAAAATATAGTCAAGACATTGACAAGGTTAGAAATAATGATTTGTATTTGAAATAATATTTTTTTCCAGATACTCAACTTGCTCAAAGGAAGGTCAGTTTTATAGCTTCTCTAACCAGCTAAACTGTTTTCAGCTGTGCTAACATGATTGCACAAGGGTTTTCTAATCATCCATTAGCCTTCTGATGCAATGAGCAAACACATTGTACCATTAGAACACTGGAGTGATAGTTGCTGGAAATGGGCCTCTATACACCTATGTAGATATTGCACCAAAAACCAGACATTTGCAGCTAGAATAGTCATTTACCACATTAGCAATGTACACTACCGTTCAAAAGTTTGGGGTCACCCAGACAATTATTTTGTGTTTTCCATGAAAAGTCACACTTATTTACCACCATGAGTTGTAAAATGAATAGAAAATATAGTCAAAACATTGACAAGGTTAGAAATAATGATTTGTATTTGAAATAATAATTTTTTCCTTCAAACTTTGCTTTCGTCAAAGAATCCTCCATTTGCAGCAATTACAGCATTGCAGACCTAACATGATTGCACAAGGGTTTTCTAATCATCCGTTAGCCTTCTGACGTAATGAGCAAACACATTATACCATTAGAACACTGGAGTGATAGTTGCTGGAAATGGGCCTCTATACACCTATGTAGATATTGCACCAAAAACCAGACATTTGCAGCTAGAATAGTCATTTACCACATTAGCAATGTATAGAGTGTGTTTCTGATTAGTTATCTTCATTGAAAAAAAGTGCTTTTCTTTCAAAAATAAGGACATTTCTAAGTGACCCCAAACTTTTGAACGGTAGTGTATATTAGATATTAGAGTGTATTTCTGATTAGTTTAAAGTTATCTTCATTGAAAAAAACAGTGCTTTTCTTTCAAAAATAAGGAAATTTCTAAGTGACCCCAAACTTTTGAACGGTAGTGTATATTCAAGAGGGTAATTGGAAGAGAATTAATATGACCAGAAATCAAAACAAATCTCCCATTTGGATCTGTAATAAATTTCAAAATAAAAGGAACAGTATTACAAAATAAAATTGCTACTCCTCTTGCCTTAGATGTAAAAGGTGCATGATACTGTCATGTGCTGGTGAATGCTCACCCCCTCCTTCCCATTCCACCTGTCTCCTTATCAGACGCACCTGCTGTTTCCTGCTGGGCCAACGTTTACAAGGAAGTGATCTTCAGTGATTCAATGCTGGCTCGTTTGGGTATACTGCGTTAGCAGACAGCTCATCTAGTAAGTGGTTGTGTTGTGGGAGACCTTACCTTACACGTATTCTCCTTTCCTTCTCTTCCAGGTTGCTTCCAACATAGCGATGTGTCTTGAGGGATTTGATGTGCTCGCCAGCCTGTTGCTCCTCCACTACGCAGCTCATCTACCCCACCCGGTCAGACTCCATGACTCATTCCCCTACCAGCAGTTCCGACCTGCTGGTTCCTGTCCTTCGCTGGGTTCTGTGCCGGTCACTCCTCTCCTCCCACGTAAGTGGTATAAACTAGATTTCCATTATTCCCCTCCATTCCTCACTAAATCAGCCTTGTCTCACCCTCTGCAGGTTTGCTGCTCCTCTGGCGAGTGACTGACTTTTTCCTCAAGTTTGCGGTTTTGAAAATTCAATAAAAGGTCAAACATTCTTTGTATGTGTTCTTTTGGTGATTGCACTTTGCACTCAGGCTGCTTGTCTGGTCAATATGACAGAACGAGCCAGCCAGGGTCACAGCCTGGCAGGTGCTTCATCAACAGAGCACACCGCGCTCCACCGCCTCAACGTTACAGAGAGGCAGGTGGCTGAACACACTCAGCTGCTGCAGATTATCACACAGCAGCTATCATTTCTGATCAGTTGGGTCGTACGTCTGCTCTGGCCACTCCACCTCCACCTGCTACTCCGCCTTCTACTATTACCCACCAAACTCTTTCCATTTCCACTCCTGCCCCATACGCGGGGGAGGTGGGGAAATATAAAGATTTTTTGTGTCACATTTGGCTCTACTTCGAGCAGTTGAAGGGGGAGTTCCCGGATGACATCTCCAAAATTCACCAGTTTACTCTTCTGCTTCGGGGCCGCAATCTTAGTTGGGCGCGGGCTGTTATCGATAGCCAGAGAGATTCGCCACCAACGTTTGACCAATTTGTGTTCGAGTTTTCCCGCACCTTTGACCATACAGAGAGTGAAGGGAATATCAGGAGTCGCTTGTTATCACTCCACCAGGGCAGCCGGTCAGTGGCCGATTTCTCAGTGGAGTTCCGGGTCAAGGCAGCTGATTTGGGGTGGAATGAAGTTGCACTATGCAGCACGTTCCTCCATAGATTAAATCCTCGACTTCACGACGACTTGGCGGTTCATGCCATTCCTGCCACCTTGGACGGCCTTATAGATCAGGCGGTCGGGTTGGATAACCGGTACCCCGAGTGCACCCCGGAGCGCGGCGCCTCCTCTTGCCCGTTCGCCACTCGCGCACTCCCGGCGCTCACTGACCTAGGTGAGTCCGATTCCGCCCCTGAGCCCATGGAGCTCAGCTCTGCTCGCCTTCTGTGGGCAGAGGTTCAGCAGTGGTGGCGGATCGGGGCATGTGCCTATTGTGGTTCACTGAAGCACAAGCGAGACACATGCCACCTACAGCCAAAAGACACGGCCCGTCAGTAGCCACGGGGTGTCTGGCGGGTGGGACTCAACCTGATCCCCCCGGTAATTTTTCTATTTCGGCCCTGGTTCATTTGCAGAGGGTCGAGAGGAGAGTCTCCGCCCTTATCGATTCCGGGGCAGAGGGTAGTTTCATCTCCTCTGCGCTGGTTCACAAGATGGGGATTCCGATGGTTAAACTGCCAGTTCCCCATTCTGTTCATACCCTTTCTGGCCAGATGGTGGCGTCCGTGACTCATTGCATGACACAGCTGTCTGTCCTACTGTCTGGTAACCACTGGGAGAGGCTTACTTTTTATCTGTTTCCACGTGCCTCTCATGTGGTGGTGCTAGGGTATCTGTGGTTCCGGGGGCACAATCCAATTCTTAATTGAGCACAAAATTCCATCACCTCTTGGAGCCCTAACTGTTTGGCAACATGTCTAAATTCAGCCCAGTGTTCACCGTCCCTCCCCGTCTCCTCTCCTGAGGTCGAGCCGCCGGACCTTAGCCTCGTGCCCGAGGTTTATCACGACCTCAGGGAGGTCTTTAGCAAGTCACGAGCGTTAGCGCTTCCTTTGCATCGCTCGTATGACTGTGCCATCGACCTCCTTCCAGGTGCGAGGCTGTCGTCCAGCAAGCTCTGTAACATTTCTGGTCCTGAGAGGGAGGCGATGGAGAGGTACATTAAAGATTCTCTGAACACCGTCCTCATTCAGCCATCCTTGGCTCCCCTCAGGGCGGGGTTTTTCTTTATTGGCAAGAAGGACAGGTCTCTGCGTCTGTGCATTGACTACCGTGAGCTTAACGCTGTAACAGTCAAAGATAAATATTCTCTGCCCCTGAATAACTCCGCATTCGAGCTCCTGCAGTGCTCACGCGTATTCTCCAAACTTAACTTACCCAACGTTTACTACCTAGTCAGAATACGCGAGGGGGACGAGTGGAAAACAGCATTTAAAACACACTTGGGGCAAATTGAGTACTTAGTCATGCCTTTTGGGTTAACTAACGCCCCTGCTGTTTTCCAACATTTAATCAATGATGTCCTCCGCGACATGTTAAATTGGTTTGTTTTCGTCTATCTGGATGACATCCTGATTTTTTTCTCGCACGCCTGAGGAGCACGAAACCCATGTTAGAGCCGTGTTACAGTGGCTCTTAGAAAACCAACTTTATGTCAAGGCTGAGAAGTGTGAGTTTTCCACCAATTCCACTTCTTTCCTTGGCTTTCTTGTAGCGGAGGGAGAGCTGAGGGCCGACCCGGCCAAGGTGAAGGCTGTGCTGGATTGGCCAACACCCCACTCCCACAAGGAGCTGCAACACGTCTTGGGGTTTGCAAATTTTTATCTCAGGTTTATCCATAACTATAGTGGGGTAGCACAGCCTTTAACACAGCTGACCTCTGTTAAGGTACCACTTTTATGGACCGAGGCAGCTGAACAGGCCTTTGTCAAATTAAAGGGCCTGTTCACAGATAAATCCATCTTGGCTCAGGTCGACCCCCAGCTCCAATTTACCCTGGAGGTGGACGCTTCAGAAACGGGGGTGGGCACTATTTTGTCCCAGCGTTCCCCCTCCCGGACTTGAAACTCCGCCCGTGTGCGTATTTCTTTCGGTGGCTCACCCCAGCTGAGAGGAATTACGACGTTGGGAATCGTGAGCTATTGGCCATTAAATTGGCTTTTGAGGAATGGAGACATTGGCTGGAGGGAGCTGCTCACCCTGTAGTCGTGTGGACCGATCACAAGAACCTTGAGTATCTGCGGTTGGGCCGCTGGCTGAATCCTAGGCAGGCTCGCTGGGCCCTGTTTTTTCAGCACTTTAATTTCACTGTTACCTATAGGCCTGGCTCCCGTAATGGGAAGCCTCCTGATGCTCTCTCCAGGCAGTTCAGTCAGGGCCTGGCTGACACCCCCCCCCCCCCCCCCCCCCGTGCTCCCAGCCCATTCTTCCGCCTTCGTGCATCCTGGGAACCCTTACCTGGGAGATTGAGAGGAGAGTTCACCAGGCCCAGTCCTCTGAGCCCGAACCAGCGGGTTGTCCCCCTAATCGCCTTTACGTCCCTGCCGCCCTCCGCAGCGAAGTTATCCAGTGGGGGCACACCGGACGTCTCGCCTGCCACCCTGGGGTGGTACGTACTGTGGACATTATTAGGTGAGTGTTTTGGTGGCCCACGCTGCGGCGGGATGTGCAGGAGTATGTGAAGACTTGCTGAACGTGTGCCCGTAATAAATCCTACCCCACCCCCCACCGCTGGTCTTCTTCACCCCCTCCCCATCCCCAGCCGGCCCTGGTCCCACATCGCTATGGACTTTGTCACTGGTCTTCCCCCTTCCCATGGTAACACTGTGATATTGACCATTGTGGACAGATTTTCCAAGGCCGTACATCTGGTTCCTCTTCCCAAGCTGCCATCCACCTCCAAGACTGCTGAGTTACTGTCCTACCACGTTTTCAGACGGCACAGTATTCCCATGGACATTGTGTCTGACCGGGGTCCTCAGTTCATCTCACGGGTATGGAAGTCGTTCTGCCACTGCCTTGGCACCACTGTCAGCCTCACCTCCGGTTATCACCCGCAGAGCAATGGTCAGGCTGATTGTGCCAACCAGTCCCTGGAGGCTGCCCTTCATTGCGTGGCAGCCGATGATCCCTCCTCATGGAGCTCCCATCTGACCTGGGTGAAGTATTTGTTAAATTCCACAGTCTCTTCAGTCATGGGGTGATCGCCATTTGAAGCTTCTGTGGACTACAACCCCCCTGTGCTATCAATGATGGAGAGAGAGGTAGCGGTGCCATCCGTGGGGCCCCATTTTCATTGCTGCCGCCGGGCCTGGAGATCTACCAGAGCGGCTCTCCTTCGCTCCACTAAGCGCAATCGGCGCTACGCTGACCGCAAGAGAGTTCCGGCGCTGGAATACAAGACTGGACAGCAGGTCTGGGTGGCCACGGATCAGGTCCCGCTCAAGGCTGAGTCTCGGAAGTGCACTCCCCAGTTCGTGGGCCCCTTCCCCATCACTAACAACGTGGGTGACTCTGCTGTCCGACTCCAGCTTCCATGGGCGCTCCGCGCGCATCTTACTTTCCATGTCTCCAAGGTCAAGCCTCTCTCCTCCAGCCCCCTCTGCCCCCCCCTGAAGCCGCCCCCTCCTCCATGGGTCCTTGACGGGCACATAACTCACACCGTCAAAGAGATCCTGGATGTTTGCCGTCGGGGCCGGGGGTTCCAATACCTGGTCAACTGGGAGGGCTAGGGTCCGATGCATCGGACATGGGTCCCTTAGTCAGGATTCCATGATAAAGATAAGGTCCGGGCTTACCACCGAGCCCACTCAGAGAAGCCTGGGGGACCACCAGGAGGCTTTCCTTGGGGGGGGGGCACTGTCATGTGCTCGTGAGCGCTTGCCCCCTCCTTCCCGTTCCACCTGTCTCCTCATCAGACGCACCCGCTGTTTCCTGCTGGGCCAGCATTTATAAGGAAGCGATCTTCAGTGATTCAACGCTGGCTCATTTGGGTATACTGCGTTAGCAGACAGCTCATCTAGTAAGCGGTTGTGTTGTGGGAGACCTTACCTTACATACATTCTCCTGTCCTTCTCTTCCAGGTTGCTGCCAACATAGCGGTGTGTCTTCAGGGATTTGGTGTGCTCGCCAGCCTGTTGCTCCTCTACTACACAGCTCATCTACTCCACCTGGTCAGACTCCACGACTCATTCCCCTACCAGCAGTTCCGACCTGCTGGTTCCTGTCCCTCGCTGGGTTCTGTGCTGGACACTCCTCTCCTCCCATGTAAGTGGTATAAATGCAATGAAAATAGCCAAAGTAATTCTGATATACAAGACGGGTGACAGAGGGGAATTTTCAAACTATAGGCCTATTTCACTATTGCCACAATTTTCTACGCTACTCGAAAAAATATTCTGTGAGAGAATTGACAACTTTATAATGAAGAATAATTTATTGTGTGAGCAGCAATATGGGTTCAGACACAAGAGGATAACTGCGTTTGCTCTAATGGAATTTATAGAAAAAATATCAACTGCTGTTGAAAATAAAGCGTATTCAGCTGGGTTATTCTTGGATCTTAAAAAAGCATTTGATACAGTGGATCATAAATTATTGTTAAAGAAACTACAAAATTATGGTATTGGGGGTAGCACTGTTCTGGTTATGTAGTCACTTAAAGAACAGATATCAGTATGTATGTGTTGGTAGCAAAAACTTGCAGTTACTGAAGGTTACTTGCGGAGTCCCACAGGGTTCAATTTTGGGGCCATTGTTATTCAATATGTATATAAATGATATATGTAAAGTTTTGGAAAAAATGGATTTAACATTGTTTGCAGATGACACTAATTTATTATGCAGTAGAAGCAATTTGGAACAACTTTTGGATACACTCAGAAAGGAATTAGGAAAGCTTAAACTGGTTTGATTCAAACAAATTAACGCTCAATTTAAGTAAGACAAAATTTATAATTTTTAACAACCATCACAACAACTCCGTATCTAAACTCAGTATAAATGGTGTAGAGATTGAAAGGGTATCTGAAATTAAATTTCTTGGAGTAATAATTGATAATAAACTGTGTTGGAAGTCACATATTAATTATATTAAAGGTAAAATATCTAAATCAATCGCAATACTACACAGAGTGAAATATTTGCTGAATCAACCCACACTGTATACTTTGCATCATTCATTAATACTCCCATACATGACATATTGTACTGAAGTATGGGGAAATACAGTACATATAAAATAAACATATATCCAGTCTTTATACTTCAGAAGAGAGCTATTAGAATAATAAACAAAGCTGCTTACAGGGAACCAACAAACCCACTTTTTCTTAAATTAAAAGCTCTCAAGTTGAAAGATCTGGTTGACTTTAAAACTGCAGTAATAATCTTTAAAGTGAAGAATCTATCACTGCCCACAAATATCCAAAAGTTGTTCCAAATAAGGGAGAAACAATATCATTTCAGAGGAACATGTATATTTCAAAAACCTTCAGTGAGAACTACCACCAAGCAACACTGTGTCTCAGCGCAAGGAGTCAGAATGTGGAACTTGGACCTGAAATAAAATCATGTACAACCCTTGGACAATTTAAACAAAAACTAAAGGAAGAAATACTCCAAACATATATACAAAACAACAAGTAAAATCACATAAGGATTATCATATCCAGTCTGTGTTGTGCTGTTGCTTAGTTTTTTGTCATGTTTTGTCTTGGCTTTGTTCTATTTGTAATCACTTTTATTTTCTTTTCTTTTTGAATTCTTAGATGGAACATGGGTGGGCAATATAAGCTGCGGCTTCAGCCATCACCCATTTTGGATAACTTATGTTGAACTGTATAATCCGAGGAGTTATTGATTAATTTGACCTTGTTTTATTTTTTTTCCCCTTTGTTATAGTATTCTGTTCCTTTCTTTTAATCTTTTAATCTAATCTATCCGAAATAAAGATACATTCATTCATAAATTAAATTTCTATTATTCCTCTCCATTCCTCACTAAATCAGCCTTGTCTCACCCTCTGCAGGTTTGCAGCTCCTCTGGCAAGTGACTGACTTTTTCCTCAAGTTTGCGGTTTTGAAAATTCAATAAAAGGTCAAACGTTCTTTGTATGTGTTCTTTTGATGATTGCACTTTGCACTCCGGCTGGTTGTCCGGTCAATATGACAGATACACCTGTGAGATCCAGCTAGTTTTTTATTTGTACTTAGTATCTACAGTAGTATGAGTTTCTTGTAAAAACAATATGTTGTGGAGAGAGGAATAACCAGGCCGAGCGTTCAGAGCAGATGAACTTTATTCACTCTCTCACATCTTCCAGAATCAGAAAACATTAACCTCATGTAGCAGGTACTCTCTTTTATATCACAACACTCACACGTCCCTGCTACCCGAGGTCCTGCATTACAATTCATTCCCGCATGACAATTCCTTTTGTCCACCAGCCCTTTAATCCCCATGCTCATCCGTCAGAGGAAATTATTGTATCTCCATGCCTTTCAGTCTGATACGAATACCACAGCATGGGTCCCCCATACCGCCCCCCCCCCGCCCCCCAGAGTCTCACACTGAGTGTTAACCCTCACGTCCTCTCAGCTTCAGCCTCTGCCCATAGCTGCTGTAACGAGGGATCCTATGGTCCATGGCGCTGCTGTGCCGGTGGGGGGTTCTTGGGGGTGTGTCCGTCTGTGGGTGGACAATGGGGGGGGGGACATTCAGCATGCTCGTGTGACTGCTCTGATGAATCGTTTACCTGGGGAGTTCTCGGGGGGGGGGGTCTTCCACACCGAGGAGCTTGGGCCAACACCACCTGCTCGTCTGCCACCACAAAGGTGGGCTTAAGCCTGTCTATACAGATTCTCTCCCGGCGACCCCCCCAAGTCAAACACAAAATGCTTGTCCCCGGGTTCCATCACTCTAAACGGGCCATCGTAGGGTGGGCGCAATGGGGGCCGATGGGCATCGTGCCTGACAAACACGAACGCTGCGTCCTTCAAGGTTTTTGGCACAAAAGCATGGGGAAAACAGTGGTGGGCCAGGTAGCGTCCCTGTGTCTGCGCTATGTCATGAACGCGAGGACGGATGGGTGTTCGGCGTGGGGTTATCTGGTAAAAATTCCCTGGGGAGCTGTAGTGGCTGAGAAAAAGCCAGCTCTGCTGGGGAAGCTGCCAAATCCTCTTTCGGTGTGGAACGCAACCCTAATAGAACCCACGGCAACCGGTCCACCCAATTTGCACCTGTAAGCGAAGCCCTGTTCACTGCTTTCAGTGACCTATGGAAACGCTCGCATAACCCATTGGCCTGTGGGTTGTACGCGGTTGTGCGATGAATTGAGATGCCCAGGCTCCGGGCCATCGTGGACCAGAGGTTGGAAACAAACTGAGGGCCCCGATCGGACATGATGTCCGAAGGGGTGCCAAAACGTGCCACCCATGTTGTCAAAAAAGCACGTGCCACGTCTGCGGACGCGGTGGAAGCTAGCGAGACTGCTTCTGGCCATCGTGTGGTGCGGTCCACCGCACTGTCAGGAGGTACGTGAACCCCTGCATTGGCGGGAGGGGGCCCACGAGGTCCACGTGAACGTGGTTGAACCTCTTAGCCAGGATATGGAACAGCTCCAAAGGGGCCTTTGTGTGCCTGTGCACTTTGGCTCATTGGCACGTTACGCAGGCTGCAGCCCACTCTTTCACCTGTTTGCACAGGCTTGGCCAGACGAACTTCACTCCCACCATTTTGACTGACGCGCGCACTCCTGGGTGCGCCAGGGAGTGAACGGACTCAAAAATGCAGTGGCGCCAAGCGTGTGGGACCACCGGGCGCGGGCGTCCTGTGGAGACGTCACAGATTAGGGAGGGCCTCCCGTCTTGCAGTACCCTGCTCTCCAGCCTTAACCCTATTGGTCCAGACTGGAGCGCGGACACGTCCACATCACCGATCTGCTCCGCGGCCATGGCCGTGTAATCTCTCCCTACGTAGACTGGGGCCACTAATGTGCATGAGAGGCAGTCCACCACCACGTTGAGTTTACCGGCCACATACTTAATGTCGGCCGTAAACTCCGAGATCGCGGACAGCTGTCTCTGCTGCCAACCTGACCATGGTTCCGAAACTTTGGCCATCGCATACATTAGCGGCTTGTGGTCCACGAACGCAGTGAAGGTGTGCCCTTCCAGCCAGAACTGGAAGTGGCGTGTGGCCAGGTGGAGAGCCATTAACTCTCTGTCGAACGTGCTGTATTTACGCTCACTGTCGCGCAAAGACCTGCTAAAAAAGGCGAGCGGCTGCCAAGAACTGGCGACACATTGCTCCACAATGGCCCCTATGGCCACGTCTGAGGTGTTGGTAGTGAGGGCTATCTGAGCCGCTGGGTCCGGGTGCGCCAACAGTGCGGCATTTGCCAGGGCTGTTTTAACCTCAGCGAACGCCTGTTCCCGCTCAGGAGTCCAGTCGACTCTGTCCGCCGGTTTCTGTTTCTTGAGTGCGGCGTACAACGGCTGCATGAGCTGGGCTGCGCGGGGGAGGAAACGGTTATAAAAGTTAACCATCCCCAAAAACTCCTGCAGCGCCCTGACCGTCTGAGGCCGGGGAAAATTCGTCACTGCGCGCACCTTGTCTGGCAAGGGTATCGCTCCCTCCGGTGAGATGTGGTGTCCGAAAAAATCGATCCCCGTCACGCCAAACTGGCATTTTGCCTGGTTGATTATTAACCCGTGCTCCTCTAACCTCCGGAAAACCGTCCTGAGGTGGGTTACGTGTTCGTCCTCGGACGCGCTGGCCACCAGGATGTCATCCAGGTAGACAAACACAAACGGCAGATCATGCAACACCGCATCCATCATGCGTTGGAATGTCTGTGCCACGCCTTTTAACCCGAAAGGCATGCGTAAAAACTCAAACAGACCAAACGCGGTTATTAATGCTGTTTTAGGTATGTCCTCCGCGCGCACCGGGACCTGGTGGTAACCACGGACCAAGTCTATCTTAGAAAAAATATGTGCCCCGGCGAGGTGAACGGAAAAATCCTGAATATGGGGGATCGGGTAGTGGTCGTGCACTGTGGCGTTGTTTAATCTACGGAAATCTCCGCAAGGCCGCCACGATCCCTTGGCCTTAGGTACCATATGTAGTGGGGATGCCCATGGGCTGTTTGATCGTCTGATGATGCCCAGCCTTTCCAAGTTGGCAAATTCCTCGCGTGCTATGGCTAGTTTAGCTGTGTCCAGGCACCGAGGTCGTGCGAAAACAGGTGGTTCGATGGTGGTAATAAAGTGCTCCACCCCATGTTTAGTGATGACCGCTGAAAACGTCAGGACCGTGAGTGCTGGGAACTGGGTGAGCAGTGTGGGGAACTTACCACCTGGAGCTGTGACGTTGGCTCGCGTTGTTGCCCCGGTTCCTCGAGCTGTACAGGGGAGAGAATCAAAAGACATTGCATTAATCAGGTGTCTGTTAGCAACATCGACTAGTAGTCTGTGTGCACACAAAAAAATCTGCGCCTAAGATTGGGAAACTGCATGCTGCTATGACAAATGTCCATTGGTACGTACGGCCGTGCAGGGATACAGTCAGTGTCCTCTCACCAAAAGTCTTAACGTCTGAGCCATTTGTGGCCGTCAGCTTGGGGCCGCTAGTCCCTGCTAGCCGGTCGGCGTAGGATGGCAGGATGAGGCTCTTTTGGGAGCCGGAGTCCATGAGGAACCGTCTCCCTGAGCACGAGTCTGTCACGTAGAGCAGCTTGTTTTCTCCACCGGCGGTCACAGCCGCTACCGACTGCTGGTCCTGGCGTTTCCTGAACGCTTGAATTGGCACGGTGGCATGCATTGGCGTGCGTCCTCTCCAAAACGGCGGTGGTAGGAGCAGAGCGTGTCTCTCTGGCGCTTCCTGGCCCCCGCTGCCACTACCATCGCTGGCTCCTCGCTTCCGCTGGCCATCTCCCTGGGTTACGACACCGCTGTGTTCACTGTGAGGGCTCTGGTGGTGAGGATGATCCGATCTGCCTCCTGGGCTAGTGCACAGTAGTCACGCGCGGCCAGCAATGGCGAGTTGGCAAGGACCGCTCTGGCCACTATTGGGAGGTTCTGGAGGAAAAGGTGGGCAAATAGAAAATGCCCATCCTCCGTGCCCATCAACGCCAACATCTTCTCCATCAGTTCGACTGCCGACCCGTCTCCCAACTCGGAGCACGTCAGGAGCCTCTCCGCTCTCTCGCAGTCCAAGAGCGTGTAGCGCCGGGTCAGTGCGTTTTTGAGAACCCTGTATTTGTCGCGGGCTGGGGGCTGTTGGAGCAGGCTCGCTACTTGCTGAGTCGTGTGAGCATCCAACACTGCGACCACGTAGTAATATCTGGTGTCATCTGCCGTTATTCCCCGGAGCGCGAACTGGGCCTCGGTGTGGAGGAACCAAGACTTCGGGTCATGCAGCCAAAAGTCTGGTAGTTTGACCGAAACGGCGCACGCATTGCTGAGGCTTCCCGTCCGGGTCATCTCCGGGGTGTTCGCCTCGTGTTCCATTATTCCATTCGTCAAGGGTCACCAGTGTGGAGAGAGGAATAACCAGGCTGAGCGTTCACAGCAGATGAACTTTATTCACTCTCTCACATCTTCCAGAATCAGAAAACATTAACCTCATATAGCAGGGACTCTCTTTTATATCACAACACTCACACATCCCTGCTACCCGAGGTCCTGCCTTACAATTCATTCCCGCATAACAATTCCTTTTGTCCCCCAGCCCTTTAATCCCCATGCTCTTCCTTCAGAGGAAATTACAGCATCTCCATGCCTTTCAGTCTGAGATGAATACCACAGCATGGGTCCCCCATAATATAAGCCTTCAATGAATTCAAATGAGAAAAAACCTTTCCACGTTTAATATTATTACCAAGGCCCCTAATATTCCACGAGGAGCAGACATTTCCAATTAGTCCTACCTGTAGTGGTGGTTTTGGTCTGCAAAATTATTCTCATGTTGAAGATTACTCTAATACTGGATGTGTTTGGATTGAAAATTTTCCTCCAGTCCTCTTTCATTGTCATATCTGGACATGGTTTCCAACCATGTCCTCATTTTCTGTTGGTTTTGAACTGTTGCGCCGATATTTTGTTATCATTAGTTTGTTGGGTTATCCTCAGGTTCTTAGTTGAGTTATGTTTTCTCCCTGATTTGATTTATTTATGATTATTATTTGCATTGTTTGCCCTCTCTGTTCTCCAGTACCCTCTGTCTGCACAGCTCCACCCGTCCTTTTTGTAGTTGCTCCACTGTTGTCTTCAGTAGTCCCAACTGTCTCATGTTAGTGCAGTTATCTCTCACCTATATATATGTCAGTCTGAGTTTGTGTGGTTGTGGCGTCATTTATCGATTACCCTCTTTATCGTCTGGTTGTAAGTGTTGATCGTTCTCTGCGTTCTTTGTGTTTGACAGCCCCTGAGCTGCTTTTGTTTGTTCATTTTGTTTTCTGTTCATAAATAACACTAGGTGGCGCGTGAACATGCAGCGGCCTCTCTTCTCTCTTCGTGTTTTGTGCCGCTTAGGGTTGCTTAAATTACCCCTAAGTGTATATTCATGCGCTTAATGTACATATATGATGCTGTGCACTAGCTACAGTCGCCACAGCCTCCTGGAGATAAGGAATATGACCAAACATTACGTCGTGGACCAGAGCATTACAGAGGATCTCCGTGCCCTGGGTATTCTCCACCAGTCCTTCTCACCCCAGTACTCGACTGCCGTGTCTCATCCCAAATGGAGATGCCGTAGACAGTGTGAGCGGTGACAAAAGAGAGGTAAACGTGGAGGTATCCAAACGAAGCTAACTGCTAGCCCGCACAGACTGCTGATTCCTTTACTCATTCTGGCCAGCGTACACTCACTAGACAACAAAATAGACCACATACAGCTCCTGAAAACGACGCAACGTGATGCATGGAACTGCTGTGTTTTTATCTTTACGGAAACGTGGTTAAATGACAATATACTGGACTCTGCCATTCAGTTAGCTGGGCTAACATGCTATCGTAGCGAGAGAATGCTCTCGGAAGGAGGGAAAACCCGGGGTGGAGGCTTGTGCATTTACATCAGCGATGCCTGGTGCAGAGATACAAATGTTGGACACAAGCACTGTTCTCCGTTGGTGGAGTTTATGATCATCAAGTGCAGACCCTTTTACATGCCAAGAGAATTTTCATCTGTCCTACTAGCCGCCGTATATGCCCACCAGCACCGGCGAGAGGAGCAAAACACTAATGGCCCTTTTCCACTAGTACCAGTTTGGCCTTGTTTCACTCGACTCGCTTTCTAGCCTTTTCCACTGTACCCAGCACCGGTTAACAGGTCCTATTTTCGTATCCACTCGAGGCCAGGGTACAACCGTTCTGAGTCGAGCCGAGATGTGACGTCAACAGACTGCGAGCCACTGATTGGTCAGGGCGTAACGTCACAAAAGCATCCGTCTTCTGTGGAATCTACATGACTGCCATTTGCAATATTTCACGGACTAACTCGGTCACCGAGTAAATACGATATTAATACAGACAGCGTTGTAGGTTTTGCGGAAATCTACACCGTGGTCCAACGAAGAGGTGCGGAGTTTTCTCTGCTTGGTGGCAGATCCACAGTGAGAGGAGCGACCCACACGATACTGATGCAGCCCAGCATAGAACCGGACTACGGACAAGCTGAAGAGGAACGTGAGAGAACCATCGATGGTGAGTGATTTGTAATATTGTGCATCTGTTCGCTTATTTATCCTGTTGGTGGTAAGTTCACTTTTTTGAGCGATACAGCGCTGTCCTGTGCTGGCTAACGAGTGTTAGCTAGTAGCTTGCTAGCTAGTAGCCAACTCTGCTGATTTGCGTTCGTTTTGTCCTAAGTATTCGCTTGTGAGAGCAAAACGATGAAATATGTTAATCCTGGTTAAAGTCCTGGTTTGTGTACATGTTGCACTTTGGTGCTGTGCATTAAATTGTGTGTAATTTCTTCCTAGAATCTGTTTCCACACGCCAGGGGTTAGCCTCCCTCAGTGTTTATATTGTGGATACAGGTCAAGTGGACCCCAGGAGCCGAAATCTCAACATGTTAAAGTGCATTTTCAAACCAGTGATTTATAAAGTCATTCATATTATTTTCTAAAGCGTCAGAATAGACTGACACACCTATTCTGTGGATTTTCCATAAAAGGTGTTGGAACAGTGTTGTGCTGTTTCTGTTCCACCATAAATCCCTGGATTGAAAATGTACTTACATGTACAGAATGGATCCTGCGGTGCTTGTCAGGGAAACAAAGCATTTTTATCACATCCCACCACTGACTTTCATAAGTGTATTTCTCTAATACAGGTACATCTCCAAAAATTAGAATGTCATGAAAAAATTCAATATTTTTTGTCACTCATTTCAGAAAGTGAAATCCGTATATTGTATAGATTCATTACATAGACAGTGATATACAGTATTTCAAGCATTTTTTGGATGATTATGGCTTACAGCCCCTGAAAACCCCAAATTCAATTTGGCAAAAAATTAGAATATGACATAAAATTAATTTAAAAAAAATAGTTTTTAAATAGAAATGTTGGCCGCTGAGGTGTTGGTTAATATGGGCTGTAGCCATAATCATCAAAATTAAAATAAACACTTGCAATATATCACTGTCCCTGTAATGAATCTATATATGGGCTTCACTTTCTGAAATGAGTGACAAAAATATTGAACTTTTTCATGATATTCTAATTTTTGAGATGTGCCTGTATATGTGTTGAACTTGCTTGAACTAACCACCATCCATTTCTGTCATTTGTCTAGGCAAGAGGAAAGGAAAAGCAGCCGCCCCACAACGGACCTTGCCACTGTGGAAAGTACTGAAATCCTTTGCTTGTATAGGTAGTGTCAAAACCAAAGTAGCACAATTTCCACTTAATATAAAAGGGACTGAACTGAGATTTATTTGATTGTGTGAATATTAATTACAGAATAATTGAAAATGACTGGCACATCAACTGTAAAATAAACCGCTTGTTAATGTATTTATTTTTTTGTCAGATCACTTGTGTGATCCTTTGCGAGTTATGTTCACAACTGTATCTTTTGGGGAATGGGAGTTGTTCAGTCATCAGTATAATCTAGTTTATATGTGTAGTTTATAGTCTATCATCAATAAACTCATGCAGTAACAGGACACATTACAAATATTTGAGACCCATTGTAGTGCATCCTTTTATATTTTAGCAATACAAGTACAAAACACTGCCCACACTTGAAGCCAGGGCAAGAAGAGACACTTTTACAGACAAGACAAGACAAACTTTTATTGATAAAAACTCCATATTTTGACTGAGCGACTCCATACTCGGTGATGCACACCTTCAGTTAAAGTACTATATTCCATTCAAGTGAATGTATTAATTCATTCTGATTGCTGAGGCCACAGTAAAAACAGATGATTTTAAATGTAACCCAGCCCTTGTAAAATCTACTTTACTGAAGCGCAGCTACATGAAAATTGTGGTTAAATACAACAACGAAGTACTTTATTGTCACATTCAAATTGTAATCGTTCCTGTTTTGTTTTTCTTTTGAATTCTTGGATGGAATATGGGTGGGCAATATAAGCTGCGGCTTCAGCCATCACCCATTTCGGATAACTTATGTTGAACTGTATAATCAGAGGGGTTATTGTTTAATTTGACCTTGTTAGATTTTTTTCCCTTTTGTTATATTATTCTATTTTCTTTTAATCTTTACTTTTAATATATCCGAAATAAAGATTCATTCATTCATTCATTCACATTCCACCACTGGCTTTTAGCAACAAGTGTATTTCCCAAATATGTTTAACTTGCTTTAATTAACCATCACCCATTTCTGTCTTTTGTCTAGGCAAGAGAGAAACGATCCATCCCAAACCGGACCTTGCCTCACTATTTACAGAGATTCTGGCTGAAGATCTGCTGAACTGGGACCAGTGTGAGCGGCACATCCCAGCTGCTTCTGAGTGAGGCAGTGTGGCCGGCGTGTATGACCCATTCAAATATTTTTATTTATTTTTTTTTTTTTACAGTTTGAATTTTGCACATTCTGAATAATCTGGAATTTGCTGCTGATTGTAATAAACAATTTAGTGACTTATGTGTTTGCATCATGATTTTCTATTTTGTCTGTTAAGGCACCGGTGGGAAAAGAGTCAACAGTACAAACCATTTATCGGTGACCTTGAAAATAATGGCTTATTTTTAAGAAAAAAGTAACCAAAACAATTATTTTATTAACTGAAGACTGTATTGTTGGATGTGCCACCGCAGAAGACCCTGCATACTTTAGTGATAGTACCAGTATATGGAGGAATTCTGGGCCATATTAGCATCTGTTCTTCATCATAATGGGTTTGGGCAGGGGTGTCCAATCATGTGCCATGGAGGGCCAAGACCCTGCAGGCTTTACCTCCAAACAGTGTCTTCAACAGCAGATTCCACTGAATTTCTTCCACTGACTGCTGATCAGTGAGAACACCTGCTGAAGAGACTGGGTAGAAGAGAGAACCTGCAGGGTCTTGGCCCCCCATGACACATGATTGGAAACCCACGGGTTAGGGTTTAATGGGATTTAACATTTTAACACAAACTGCTTTATGGTTCATAATTCTGTTGACAGACTTACACCAAACCAAAAGTGATTTCTCAAACTGCTGGATTGTTCTTAGACAGCTTTTCCAATCTGTTAGTATTTAATTTGTGCCACATGGTGGTAACCTTCACATATAAAAAAGAGACCTCTGCAAAAAATTCAGAGGTTTGTCAGTGCAGTTCCCAGTGCAATACTACATAAATGCATGTATAGTACATTGTTGATGCAGAGAATATACTGTATATTTCTACAGTACATGTATCTAGTAAATCAAGTATTTTCCATGTAGCCTTGTGACTGCATTATTTCGATTGCTTTTAATCCTAGATCAAGTTTGTTTTGGCCTAAAATGCATCATAATTGTCAAATATATCTTATTATACCTAACTCAGTACTGTTTACTTTTTGAATATATATTTTGTGGCTAATATAGATATTAACCTGGCGATCAAGTTGTGTCAGCTGATCATTTTTTGCTATGACACTACCTCAGACTCAGTGCTGCTGGAGCAGCTACATCCATGATGTCTCAACAGTCTCTCCATGATTTTCATGCAGATCAGAGCAATTTGTTGCACAGGAAATAAACGTTTCTACAGACATTCTTAAGCTCTATAACCACTGATCGTTTGTGAAGCTGGGGTGACATCAGCGACAGGCTGTGTTGACATCAGTGAGAGGCTGTGTTGAACGCCCAGACCGACCGTTTGAAGCGGTAATTTTCCCACAACAGAGCCATCTGAAACACACACACACAGCATACATATTTTAGTACCTAACAGCGATAACTTGCAGACATTACAGTGTAGTACGACGTACTTATAGCAAACTAGCATTAGCAACCATTATTCATTCATTCATTCATCTTCTTCCACTGAATCCTTTTTGGGTCATGGGGGCGCCGGAGCCTATCCCAGCATCTTTGGGCGGGAGGCAGGGTACACCCTGGACAGATCGCCAGTCCATCGCAGGGCCAACACAGAGAGACTGACAACCATTCACTCTCACATTCATACCTAAGGACAATTTAGAATCCCCAGTTTGATGCCAATTAACCAAACTTGCATGTTTTTTTGGCATATGACCAGGAAGCAGAGTCGCAGTCTTACACGCCTCTCTGCAGCTCCTCTTCATCCGCCACCCCTCAGCTTAGCCCCTGTCTTCCCCATCAGAGAATCGTTGTCTGCTCCCTCCAAAGTGAATAAAAAATATAATGTATAAGCATCCCAAAGTGATAAAGCAAAATATTGGTAAAATTCAAATTAAACATAAAGCCTTTAAATTGAATGATTTGGCCTCTGTTCCTCATAATTTAAAAATTAAATGTGGTTTATTAAATATTAGGTCTCTAACTCCCAAGTCTCTGTTAGTCCATGATTTGTTAATTGATCATCAGATTGATTTAATTTCCCTTACAGAGACTTGGTTAGGACAAGAGGATTATGTTGGTTTAAATGAATCAACTCCCTCTGGTTATTTAAACTGTCAAAATCCCAGAAGTTCTGGTCGTGGAGGAGGAGTAGCAACAATTTACCATTCCAAATTACTAGTTAATGTAAAGCAAAAAAACATGTTATAATTCCTTTGAGGGCCTGGTCCTCAGTATTGGGCACTTTAGCAATTTTAGGTTAAACCCAATTTTATTTGCCATAGTTTATCGTCCCCCATCAACCTACTCAGAATTTTTATCCGAATTTGCTGATTTCTTAGCTGATTTAGTGCTGAAATCTGATAGAATAATTATAGTAGGGGACTTTAATATACATGTGGATGTAGATAGTGACTGCCTTAATGTGGCATTCAATTCAATATTAGATTCGATTGGGTTTTCTCAGAAAGTAGGAAATTCTACTCATTACCTCCACCATACATTGGACCTTGTTTTGACATATGGCATAGAAATAGAAAATCTTGTAGTGTCTCCTCATAACCCTGTACTGTCAGACCATTGTCTATTAACCTTTGATTTTACTATTTCTGACTATTTGGCTCCTAAAGAAAAATATTATTACAGTAGATGCCTCTCAGATGATGCTGTTTCCAAATTTATGCAGATTGTTTCCTCTATGCCATGTGTCAACACAACGGAAATAAGATATAGACAGCTTGCTCCTTCTGTAATTGATAACATGGTGGATAGTGTTTCAGCTTCTCTGCATCAGACTCTAGACTTGATGGCCCCCTTAAAAAAGAAAAAGTCTAATCAGAGATTTCTAACTCCTTGGTTCAACACAGAAACTCGTACCTTAAAACAGAAGACTCGTCAATTAGAAAGAAAATGGCGCTCTACTAATTTAGATGAAATCTATTTAGCTTGGAGAAATCATCTTTTAATTTATAAAAAATCTCTTAGAAAAGCTAGAACGAGTTATTACTCTGCATTAATAGAAGAGAACAAGAATAATCCCAGGTTTCTTTTCAGTACTGTAGCCAGGTTGACAAAGAGTCAGGACTCTGTCAATCCAAGCATTCCCTTAGAGCTTACTAGTCAGGACTTTATGAACTTTTTCAATAATAAAATTTCATCCATCAGAGATAAAATCAATCAGATTCTTCCCACAGTTAACTTAAATACTGTAACTACTACAACTCCTTCTATTGATGTCTGTCTTGATGAGTTTACTCCAATCGACCTTTGTGAGTTAGACAAAATAGTTTCCTCATCCAAACCTTCAACTTGTCTTTTAGACCCTATTCCTACCAGGTTATTTAAAGAAGTCTTCCCACTTATTGGTAGCTTTATTCTTCATATAATCAGTTCTTCATTAACTTTAGGCCATGTACCGCAGGCTTTTAAAACGGCTGTAATTAAACCCTTACTCAAAAAGCCAATGCTAGATCCAGGAGCTTTAGCTAACTATAGACCAATCTCTAATCTCCCTTTCATTTCAAAAATCTTAGAAAGAGTTGTTGCTGCGCAATTATTTGACCACCTGCAGGGAAATGGTTTACTTGAAGAGTTTCAATCTGGGTTTAGAATCCATCATAGTACTGAAACAGCCTTAGCGAAGGTCACTAACGACCTCCTCATTGCATCTGATAATGGACTAGTTTCTGTACTTGTCCTTTTAGACCTTAGTGCAGCTTTTGATACTATCGATCATAATATTCTACTTGATAGATTAGAACACTATGTTGGACTTAATGGAACTTCGTTACAATGGTTTAGATCTTATTTATCTGATAGGTTCCAGTTTGTTCATGTAAATAATGAGTTTTCTTTCAACTCAAAGCTTAGTCATGGAGTTCCACAGGGATCTGTGCTAGGCCCTACTCTTTTTAGTTCATATATGCTTCCGTTAGGCAACATTATTAGAAAGCACTGTATACATTTTCATTGTTATGCAGATGACACACAATTATACCTGTCAATGAAGCCAGATGATAGTAATCAATTAGCCAAGTTAGAAGCCTGTCTTAAGGAAATCAAAGCTTGGATGACTTGTAATTTCCTGCTATTAAATTCAGATAAGACTGAAGTCATTCTTGTTGGTCCAAAAAACCTTAGAAATTCCTTTCCAAATCAAACTTTCAGTTTGGATGCGGTTACTCTTTCTCTTAATAGCTCTGTGAGGAACCTTGGAGTTATTTTTGATCAGGATTTGTCCTTCAATTCACATATTAAATTTGTTTCTAAGACTGCCTTCTATCATTTGCGTAATATTGCCAAGATTAGGAATATCTTGTCTCAGAGTGATGCTGAGAAACTGATCCACGCTTTTGTTAGCTCGAGATTAGATTATTGTAATTCTTTATTATCAGGCTGTCGTAAAACATCTTTAAAAAGTCTTCAGCTGATCCAAAATGCTGCAGCAAGAGTTTTAACAGGTACTAGAAAGAGAGATCATATCTCTCCGGTTCTGGCCTCCCTTCATTGGCTTCCCATAGAGTTTAGAATTAAGTTTAAAATCCTTCTTCTTACTTACAAAGCTCTAAACAATCAGGCTCCTTTTTATTTAAAAGATCTGATACTACCGTATTATCCTAACAGAGCACTACGCTCCCAAAATGCAGGATTACTTGTAATACCTAGAATCTCCAAAAGTACAATGGGAGGCAGAGCCTTCAGCTATCAAGCTCCTCTCCTGTGGAATCAGCTGCCAATCTGGATTCGGGAGTCAGACTCGATCTCTGTTTTTAAGAATAGGGCTAAAACCTACCTTTTTGATATAGCCTACAATTAGGGAGGGATCATGTGTTTCTGAACCCTCCCTTAGTTATGCTGCTAATAGGTTTAGTCCGCCGGGGCACCTCCAGTAATGCACTGGGCCTCACTCCTTTCCTCACTCTCTATGAAATATTTTTTTTTTTTTGCTGGTCATTAACATCTGTTTGTTCTCTCCCATAGATTGAGTCCCCATCGTGCTGTTTGCTCTCTACATGTCTGTTCTTTTCTTCTTCTCTATCCCCTCACCCCCCAGCCAGTCGCAGCAGATGACTGCCCCTCCCTGAGCCTGGTTCTGCTGGAGGTTTCTTCCTGTTAAAAGGGAGTTTTTCCTCTCCACCGTCGCCAAGTGCTTGCTCACAGGGGATCGCCTGATTGCTGGGGTCTTTCTGCAACTGTGGGGGTTCCCCCCTACAGTTGATAGTGCTATGAGATGACTGTTGTTGTGAAATGGCGCTATATAAACAAAGTTGAATTGAATTGAATTGAATGTGGGAGGAAACTGGAGAAATCCCGGAGTAAACCCACACAGACATGGGGAGAACATGCAAACTCCAAAGAGATCACTGTTGGTCGGGGGCTGGGATCGAACCCAGGATCCCCCGGCCAAGGGTGAGTTGCTGTGCTGCCGCAGTGCTAACCACTGTGCCACCGCACTGCGCCACCGCACTGCGCCACCGCTCTGCGCCACCGCACTGCGCCACCGCACTGCCCTAGCAACCATAAGCTTACCGTCATATATGATCTAGTTTGTATCCTTACGTCTTCGGCTCTCCCAGAAGCTGCAGTACTATTCCAGAGTGTTTCGTCTCGCTTCCTGTACCCTTGTCTGGCGGTCCTTTTTGGCATTTACGGTGACAAAAAGCCACAGACCGAGGAGTCGCCTTGTACAGCCGCCATGTTATGTTTTGCTTGGGTCGCGTGTTTTACGTCACGGGAGTGTGGCACCGCCTTGCTGTAAAAAAAATCCCACCCACCCCAGCTTTACCCAGCTGCTATGGAAACACAACCGAGGCCAAAACGAGTAATGGTGAGTCGAGTCGAGTTAGGCCGACCGGGGCTAGTGGAAAAGGGCCATAAAGGAACTCTATCAGACCATCAGTGACACACAAACAGCGCATCCAGACGGATTCCTCATCACAGCAGGAGACTTCAACCATGCAGATTTAAAGACCCTCCTACCAAGCCTACACCAGCATGTAGACTTTCCAACAAGAGAAGACAGTTTGCTGGACCTGGTGTACACAACTCACAAGAAAGCATACAGAGCCTCCCCCCTTCTCCCCTGGGTCTCTCTGATCATGTCACCATCCTGTTAAGGCCAGTATACAAACCCAGAGTGAAAACGATCAGACCAACAAAAAAGCAGGTACGTGTGTGGCCAGAGGGAGCCTCTGATGCTCTGAAAGACTGCTTCAGCACTACAGACTGGGACACTTTCAAGCACGCAGCCATTCACAATGGACACACAAATCTAGAGGAGTACACTGAGGTTGTCGTAGCATACATAGCGAAATACACTGATGATGCCACTCACTGCAAAACCATCATTGTTCATGCTAACCAGAAGCCATGGATGACAGCAGAGGTCCCACAGGCTCCTGAGGGCTCGGGATGCTCAGCTTGGGACACAGCCTTCAGAGCCGGCAACACTGCAGGACTAACAACAGCTAGGGCCAACCCGTCCTGTGGCACCAAGGAGGCAAAACAACAGTACAGCAAGAAAATATCTGGCCACTTCAGCAACACCAGAGATGCACATTCCCTCTGGCATGGCTTACAGACCCTCACCAACTACAAACCTCCACCTCAGACCTGTGCGAGTGACACCACACTGCTCAACAACCTAAACAAATTCTTTGGCCACTCTGAAGCACAAAACAGCACATCAGCACAGAAGACCACTCCTCCTCCAGACGAGCAGGCCATGAGTCTGGATCCCACTAGCATGAAGAGGACCCTCTGCAGGATCAACCCACACAAGGCAGCTGGACCAGA
The DNA here is from genome assembly GCA_020510985.1 of Pholidichthys leucotaenia. Classification (NCBI taxonomy): domain Eukaryota; kingdom Metazoa; phylum Chordata; class Actinopteri; order Cichliformes; family Pholidichthyidae; genus Pholidichthys; species Pholidichthys leucotaenia. Next base: position 77,250,070 of record CM035842.1, on the reverse strand, counting down.
CAATATACCAGGTTGCTGTCCTGAAGGACTGTGCAGAGGAGCTCAAGAATGTCCTGGCTGACATCTTCAACATCTCCCTGACTCAAGCTGTTGTCCCCACATGTTTCAAAACTACCACCATAATATCAGTCCCGAAGAAGCCTGTCCCATCCAGCTACAATGATTACCGGGCTGTAGCACTGACCCCCACTATAATGAAGTGCTTTGAGTGGCTAGTCGTGCAGAACATCAAGTCCATCCTCCCTCCCTCCCACAACCCATCTCAGTTTGCACACAGGTCAAAAAGATCCACAGAAGATGCCATCACTGCTGCTCTTCATCCAGCCCTCACCCACCTGGACACAAAGAACTCCTACGTGTGAATGCTGTTCTTGGACTTCAGTTCAGCATTCAACACAATCATCCCCCACCTAATACAAAAACTCAGACACTTGGGACTCAAAACCTCTCTCTGTAACTGGGTGCTGGACTTTCTCACAGGGAGGCCACAGAGCATGCGAGTTGGCAGCAACACCTCCCAGACCATCACACTGAGCACAGGGGCCCCACAGGAGTGCATGCTCATCCTGCTGCTCTTCACCCTGCTGACCCATGACTGCGTACCAGCCTCCAACACCAACCACATCATCAAGTTTGCAGATGACATGACAGTGGTGGGCCTCATCACCAACAACGAGGAGGCCAACTACAGAAATGAGGTGAGCCAACTGGTCCAGTGGTGTAAATACAATAACCTCTTCCTGAACATGGGAAAAACCAAGGAGATTGTGGTCGACTTCAGGAGGGGTCACACACAGCACCCCCCACTGACCATCGATGGCGCAGCTATGGAGAGGGTGAGCAGCACCAAGTTCCTGGGGTTGCACATCTGAGGACCTTTCCTGGTCCAACAACACCACATCACTGGCCAAGAAGGCTCAAACTCGCTTCCATTTCCTCCGCAACCTGAGGAGAGCACGAGTCCCCCATCATGTGTTCTTTCTACTGGGGCACCATTAAGAGCATCCTCACCAGCTGCATCACAGTGTGGTATGGAAGCTGCACCGCTTCCTGCCGGAAGACACTACAACGCACATTGAAAGCAGCCAGCAAGATCATTGGTGCCTCTCTGCCCCCCTTCTCATACATCTACCTCACCCGCTTCACCCAAAGAGCCATCAACATCACAGGCGACACCTCCCACCCCTCACACTCCCTCTTCAGCACCCTGCCGTCGGGGAAAATGTACCGGAGCCTCCGGGCCCGCTCCACAAGACTGCTAAAAAGCTTTGTTCATCAGGCCATCAATAACTACCTTGTGGGGTGTGTGAAATAAGATAAGATAAGATAAGATAAGCCTTTATTAGTCCCACAACGGGGAAATTCCAGGATTGCAACAGCACAGGGATAGCAACACTCAGAGCAACAATCAGAAGGCAAGAAAAAACAAGCAAGCAAGAGCAGCTAATATACATATGTACATATTACTATAAAATATATATATACACACACACACACACAGACACACAGTGCAGAGCATTGTAGCTGGATGGAATAAATATATGAATATATGAACACACAGTGCAGAGCATTGTAGCTAGATGGAATAAATATGTAAATATATAAACACCCACAGTATGGAGCATTGCAGCTAGGTGGAATAAATATGCAAGTATATAAACACACACAGTGCGGAGCAATGTAGCTAGATGGAATAATATGTAGATATATAAAAACACAGTGCGGAGCATTGTAGCTAGATGGAATAAATATGTAAATATATAAACACACACAGTGCAGAGCATTGTTGCTAGGTGGGATGAAACAGCATAACCGTCTATTTAGTTATCCTACATGGTATGATTATGTGCCCATACATATTCTCACCCTCCATAGCGACCGGTATGTTCCTAGTTGTATGCCGGAGAGGACCATTGTGTAAGTCTATTGCATCTTTTGCATTCAAAAAAAAAAATCAAAGGCAGATTCATTTCAGATGATTTATTACACACTCACATCTCTCAAGCACAGAACAGACTGAACATTTAAGCAGAAACTCTCTTAAATTTCATGGCATTTACATCACACACAACATGACATTTGCATCACACTGCATTCAACCCCCTTCATCCCTGACTCCTTCCTGCTATCTCACCAGGAACCTCCTGCTCTTTGTCCTCCCATGCTTATCCACTGTCTCCTGTCTGAGATGCTAGATAATCTGGCTCCCCCAAGGTGCTACAACCTCAACATTTGGCTCAGAAAGACTGCCACACCAACAGTACTACATTTGCTGCTGTATGTCTCTGCACTTTAACTGCAACCATTTACACAAATGCCATATCTGCTGCTGTCTGTCTGTCATTGCAATACTGATCATGTGCAGTCCTATCTGTTACTATCTGCACCTACACTACCGCACTGAACTGCAACTACGGGTATTACATCTCTAGTTTTTATAGGATTGCTGGGTTTTATCATCGTTTATCATCATTAATCGTTTATCTCTATTTGCACTATGGGAGGTCTGGGTTTATCCTTTGTCGCCATTTGCACTACGGGTTGCATTACTGTACATAGACTGCTGTCATTGTTGTTGTTTTCTTTTTTCCAGCCTTATTCCTTTTTCTTTTTATATTGTGCACACCACTGAAGAGAGAGAGAAACACCATTTCAATTCTCCTGTATGTCCTGTATGTATAGTAGTATTGACAAATTGAATCTTTGACTCTAAATCATTATTGCATCAAGTCCTGCCTGCTACCTTGGGTCACACTTTAAAAATACAAGTGCCTTCCAAAGCAGTTATTTATGTCATTCATAGGTATATGCAAGCACTGTATCCCCCCCACCCATTTTAGTTATTAGTTGCTTAATGTTTGTACATGTGATCGATCTCAGAAATTCAAAAATGAGATTGCTATTCAGTATAAACTGAACTAGGAAAATGTTACAGAAATGAACAAGGAAAAGCATTATTTTGACATGTAAATACATAGCATACAAAGACACATGATGTGCCTATTTAACAACTTATTGCTACTGCTAATTTCAACCACTGTTGATTTAAAATACATACTGTACTTTTATACACAGGCCTACCTTGTCTTATTGCCAAAATATTTTACTGCAATCTCACTTTGTCTTGATAAGCTGTTCTTGCTTTCCCTCTTCCCCTTTAGAGTTGAAGATAGTTTGAGTACAATGGAAAGAAATAAAAAAGGAGGCAAAGCTCAGAGGAAAGACTTATTGTCCGTGGCTGATGGGATGGAGATTTTTGTAAAAACAATGAAGAGTTTTAATATTACAAACAAAGATACAAGTTATTCTTCAGATATCTGGATCGATCTCTTGCTATCAAGTTTCAAGTTTCAAGTTTATTTCACAAATAATATTTGATGCTGATAATAACAAAAACTGTCATTGGTTGTGGGTCATGTGGATGAGAAATAGAAATAGCATACAGGATTTAGTTAGGGAACCACATGATGTGGCCGAGATGATTGAAGGCCACATAAAGAAGAAAAATTAGTGTAAGTTGCTATAGAGTGGGGTTCAACCAGAAGAAGCAGAAATGGATGAAGATCCACAGAGAAATGAGGATGACAAGATATCACTGCAAACTGAAGTTCCAGCAGAAGAAGGCAGAGCTGAAGATCTACAGAAGAATGAGGATGACAAGATGTCACTGTAAACTAAAGTTCCAGCAAAAAAAGCAGGCAACGCTCAAGATTCTCAGAAGAATGAGGGTGACAAGATGTCACTCCAGACTGAAATTCCAGCAGAAGAAGAAAGCAGAGCTGAAGATCCACAGCTGAATGAGGATGACAAGATGCAACTCCAGAGTGGAGTTCCTGCAGAAAGTAGAAAAAAATGAGAGCCAAACACAATGGAGAAAGTTGCCAGTGACATAAAAGAGGTTTACAATTACATTAAATAGAGAAAGATGGCATAAAATTGTTCCATGGCCTGGTTCATCAAAATTAAGGCAAACATGTCATACAACAGTTTTTGAAAGAAAAATCCCTGCTGTACCCTTGCCTTCAAGAGCTAGCATATCAAAGCTCCATACAGTCAAAAAAATTAATAGTCCATATTTAAATAACACTGCAGTTTGTACATTCCCATCCTGTGGTCCTAAATACTACTTCAAAAGGAAAAATAAGCCTGTGGGCAACAGCTGTGTCAAGATATTTGTGCTTCAAATAGGAAAAATGGCACACAAGAAAAGTTAAAAAAAAAAAATTCAGACCAGCTGCAAGCACAAGAAGAGGGACAATTGCAAGAGCACTACATAAGTTAGCAAGCAAATTCTACTATAGTAAAATTAAGGAAACACCAGTTGTTGAACTAATTTCAGGAAACATAACGCAAAGTCAAAACAAAAATGTTCTTAAAGTGATTAGTTCCAAGGTTAGACAAAGTAGAAGGATTCATGATGATGTTTTTATGGAGATGTACCTCACCTAAAATATCACGAGAGAATGGGATATTAAATTTCACAAGATGCCTGGAAACATACAACACTTTCAAGTTGACCCCCTTGGTGTACATATGTACACAGAAACAGGAATAAGCATAATTGTGCAACACTTGAGAAAAAGGACCCCACTTACCTTATACCTAGATGCCACCGGTAATGCTGCATCTAAAGTTCCTGGGCAAACGAAAAGCTCCTTAACTACTCTCACACTCTTCCTGGAGGTAGTCAGAATGCACTTCCCCTCCCAGTCTGTGAAATGCTGACAAATGAAGACATGAAGGACATCAAAACATTTACAGTACTGCACATATACTCTGCACATGTGCTCAAAGCTGTTATGCAATCATCCATCCATCCATTTTCTATCACTTTTCTGGAAGCCTGGGTCGTGGAGGCAGCAGCTCAAGCAGAGAAGCCCAGACTTCCCTCTCTCCAGCCACCTGCTCCAGCTCTTCAGAGAGGATACCAAGACGTTTGCAGGCCAGCTGGGAGATGTAGTCTGTCCAGCGCACGTGTCAAACTCAGGCCCGCGGGCCAAATTTGGCCCGTAGTGTAATTATAATTGGCCCGCGAGATCATATCAAATGTGCATTAGAGCTGGCCCGCGGTATATACTGTACCGCTAATACTGCAAATCCCACAATGCTTTGCTAGTATGTTGGCGCGCAGTTGAAACCGGCAAGCGCTCCTTTTTTCTGTTGACAGTCATTGACAACCATGCTCCAGTCACATCGGACAAATTAATTTCACCCTCCACAAAAATGGCCAAACGAAAGATGGACAACAGGAGCTTTCAAGACAGGTGGGAGGCAGATTATCTGTTCACGAATATAAAGGACAGACCTGTTTGTCTTGTGTGCGGAGCTAACGTGGCTGTAACAAAAGAATATAACATAAGAAGACACTATGAAACAAAACATTATGAAAAGTACAAGGACCTGGACGTAAAGCAGAAGCTGCAGAAGGTGGAGGAGATGAAAAGAAGTCTGGTTTGCCGGCAGACTGTGTTCATGAAAGCAAAATCAAAAAGTGAAGCTATTGTAAAGGCCAGCTTTATTGTGGCAGCAGAGATAGCAAAATCAGCCCGGCCCTTTAATGAGGGAGAGTTTGTCAAAAAGTGCATGGTCAAAGTTTGCGACATCGTGTGCCCAGATAAAAAGCAAGAATTTTTAAATGTGAGCCTGAGCAGAAACACCGTGGCTGAGCGCGTGTGTGAGCTTTCCACTAATCTACATGAACAACTAATAAAAAAGGGAAAAGATTTTATTGCATACTCCCTTGCTGTGGATGAGAGCAGCGACACATCTGATACTGCCCAGCTGTCAATCTTCATCCGTGGAGTAGACTCGAGCCTGTGCGTCACAGAGGAACTTTTAGGATTAAAATCAATACATGGCACCACCACAGGAAAAGATATCTTTGAAGAGGTATCCAAATGTATAACTGAAATGAGCCTGCCTTGGGATAAACTTGTGGGACTGACGACAGATGGTGTGCCCACGATGTGCGGTCAAAAGAGTGGATTGGTCGGCAGGATTCAGGAGAAGATGCGGGAGGAAGATGCAGGTGAACTTACAGTTTATCACTGTATCATACATCAGGAAGCGCTCTGTGGCAAAGCTCTGCAAATGGAACATGTTATGAGCTCTATAAAACGAGTAGTCAACTTCATAAGAGCCAAAGGTTTGAATCACCGGCAGTTCAAGTCTTTTCTGGAGGAGTTGGATTCGGAATACAGAGATGTGCCCTGTCACACAGAGGTGAGATGGCTAAGCAGAGGAAAAGTACTGAACAGATGTTTTGAGCTACGTGAGGAAATCTGTCAGTTTATGGAAAACAAAGGGAAGGACACAACAGAGCTGAGAGATAAAAAGTTTCTGTGTGAGCTTGCATTTCTGTCTGACATTGTGAGCCATCTCGATGTGCTTAACCTGCGGCTTCAGGGACGGGGCCACATCATCACAGACATGTACGCAGCAGTGAGGGCCTTTAAAACTAAGTTGTGTCTGTGGAAGACTCAGATGCTGCAAGGAAACCTGGGTCGTTTTCTGTGCTGCCAAACCATGGTAGAGCAAATTTCTCCTGCCGTGCTGCCTAGCGCACAGTTTGCTGAAAAAATCAACGCGCTCAGCGCCGAGTTTTCCCGGCGATTTGCCGACTTTGAGGCTCAGAAAGGGAGATTTGAACTGCTCAGTAACCCGTTTGGGATCGACGTGGAAAGCGCACCAACCAGCCTCCAAATGGAGCTAATTGAATTCCAATGTAATGACCTGCTCAAATCAAAATATGACTCTGTTGGTGCTGCGCGGTTTCCATGTTTCCTCCCCAACACAATGCCTCAATTACGCACCCAAGCTGCTCAGATGCTCGCAATGTTCGGCAGCACATATCTATGTGAACAACTGTTATCTATGATGAAGGTGAACAAAACACCTCACAGAAGTCGACTCACTGATGAACACCTTCACTCCGTCCTGAGGTTTTCCTCAGCTCAGAGCCTGACCCCAGACATTGATGAACTTGCATCTAAGAAAAGATGCCAGGTATCTGGCTTAGACCAATGTGCAGAGTAAATCAGAGTGTAGCAAACTGAGCTTGAATATACAGTGGGGAAAAAAAGTATTTAGTCAGCCACCAATTGTGCAAGTTCTCCCACTTAAAAGATGAGAGAGGTCTCCAATTTTCATCATAGGTATACCTCAACTATGAGAGACAAAATGAGGAAAAAAAAAATCCAGAAAATCACATTGAAGGATTTTTAATGAATTAATTGGTAAATTCCTCGGTAAAATAAGTATTTGGTCAATAACAAAAGTTCATCTCAATACTTTGTTATATACCCTTTGTTGGCAATGACAGAGGTCAAACGTTTTCTGTAAGTCTTCACAAGGTTTTCACACACTGTTGCTGGTATTTTGGCCCATTCCTCCATGCAGATCTCCTCTAGAGCAGTGATGTTTTGGGGCTATCACTGGGCAACACGGACTTTCAACTCCCTCCAAAGATTTTCTATGGGGTTGAGATCTGGAGACTGGCTAGGCCACTCCAGGACCTTGAAATGCTTCTTACGAAGCCACTCCTTCGTTGCCCTGGCAGTGTGTTTGGGATCATTGTCATGCTGAAAGACCCAGCCACGTTTCATCTTCAATGCCCTTGCTGATGGAAGGAGGTTTTCACTCAAAATCTCACGATACATGGCCCCATTCATTCTTTCCTTTACACGGATCAGTTGTCCTGGTCCCTTTGCAGAAAAGCAGCCACAAAGTATAATGTTTTCACCCCCATGCTTCACAGTAGGTATGGTGTTCTTTCTCCTCCAAACACAACAAGCTGAGTTTTTACCAAAAAGTTCTATTTTGGTTTCATCTGACCATATGACATTCTCCCAATCCTCTTCTGGATCATCCAAATGCTCTCTAACAAACTTCAGACGGGCCTGGACATGTACTGGCTTAAGCAGGGGGACACGTCTGGCACTGCAGGATTTGAGTCCCTGGCGGCATAGTGTGTTACTGATGTAGCCTTTGTTACTTTGGTCCCAGCTCTCTGCAGGTCATTCACTTTCGATTGAAGACACTCAGAAGGTTTTCCTCTTGTAGCACAGGAAGTGACTCTGGTTGAAAGAATTGTATTGCTCCTTTCCCTTATGTGCTTTTAGGGTATTTATGCTATTTATAATATTTACTGTGGGGTAATTTATCTTTGGGCACATTGGGAATATATGGTTTCTATGGGAATGTATGATTTCAAAAAAAGATGGCTGCCACTGGAGTGAGGAGTGGTCTGATGGGACACTTTCTGCCTATCTACTTATTCTTATTATTGTCTTTGTGTGTCTGGAACTGCAACAAGAAGGGTTTTCCGGCCAACTCAACTAAAGGTGAAGCTAAAAAGTCTTATTTATATGGATTTGGACATGGCCATTTCACCCTGTACTCTATCTGGGCTGCAAAAGCCCTGAGAAAAAGCACCCAAAACAAGGCAAACATGACAGGTAAGCAAATATCGCAATATGGCAGAGGCTATACAGTTAAAGTACTGTTAGCACTGCTACTTCTGGCAGGGGATATTCACCTTAACCCTGGACCTGCCACTATTAAACAGCAGACCACTGGGTTAGCACAAACATCTGAGCCGGCGGATTGGCTGTTTCTATCTACGGCCCGGCATAGCGAGTCGGGTGAGTCGAATTGCATTGAACAGACTCACATGTCTGATCCTGCTGTAAACAGCTGCGCTACGACCAAAATTTTGGAAACAGGAGCGGTTAAACAAATTGCAAATGAGGCGAGATCCGAAAACCGAGCTGTACGAAAGCAAAAACATCTATTTTTCCAAACTGTTAATCATGCACGAGTTCTTTGGGACACAAAGGCTAAACCAAAGGGGATCCTCGGTGGACATCTAAACACACGGAGCATAATCCCCAAAAGAGACGAGATTTCAGTGTTACTGTCTGATTCAAATCTGGACTATCTTTGTCTCTCAGAAAGCTGGCTACACAGGAACATAGACACTAATATGATCGATATTGTGGGTTATCAGTGTTTTAGAAAAGACAGACAGGCAGGGAGGGGAGGAGGTGTTTTAATTTACATCAAAGAAAAATTTAAATGTCAATTGGTTGATTTGAATACTTCACTTGAATGTTTAGCTGTTAACGTATGCCTCTCACTGGTAATGAATTTCAACATTGCAGTATTGTACAACCCACCGTCACACAATTCTTCTTTTTATAATGAATTAAGTGCTCTGGTTAAACAACTTGAGAGGAGCAGAGAAACCATATTTTATGGTGATTTCAGTATCAACTGGTCTGATAATAAGGAAAAACAGAAACTGAAAAGCCTCATGACTAAATTTAATTACAAACAATTGATCAAAGGACCTACCAGGATGACCAAACAATCGAGAACACTTATTGACATGGTATTCGCTAATAAACCAGAATGAATAACCAGAACCTATAATCTTGTAACTGGCCTCTCAGATCATAACATGGTTCTTGCTGTCAGAAAACTCACTAAAAAGTGATTACAGTATTTTGGGGGAATCGATATTGACAAATCAAAGTTTATTATTCCCAAATCAAAAAATGAGGAGTTTGAACATCACTTAGAGAATCAAAATTGGGAGCAGCTCATGTCAATAAATGAAGTAGATGATTGCTGTAATTTTATAACTGCAACAATTACAAAGTCCATAGAAAAATTTACAAAGCAAATTAATAGCAGACAACAGAAGATTAACCTACCATGGTTAAATAATGAAATAAGAAAACTTATGAAGAGGCGAGACTATGCATTGAAAACATCATTAACCTCTAAACTACAAAATGATCACCTTGTGTACAAAAGTTTAAGAAATAAAGTGGTACAAGAGCTGCGAAAATCAAAAGTATCTTATTACAATAAACTGATAGATCATGCAAAGGGTAACAACAGTTCCCTATGGAGGCATTTAAATAACTTAACTAATAAAAAAAACGATCAGAAGGGGGTAAAGGAACTTAGAATCAATGGCAAGACCGTCAGTGACAAGGCTACTTTGGCAAATGAATTTAATTCATACTTTGTGGGCTCTGTGGAAGACTTAACAAAAATGTTTGTGCTGCCAAATGTGCTCAACAACACAAATTCCATACTTCCAACAGATTCTTTTCACATCGATGAGGTAAATGAGGAGTTAATTGCTGGTATTGTTAAAACACTGTCAAACTCAAAAACTAATGATATCTACAATATGAGCACCTCCTTTCTCAAAATGCACAGCAAAATATTAATCAAACCACTGACTCATCTCATTAATCTCTCCATTAGGTCTAGTACATTTCCATCTGGCTGGAAAAAAGCTGTCGTCATACCAGTTCATAAATCAGGCAGTAAAGACGATATATGCAATTACCGCCCAATCTCTATTTTACCAGTCCTGTCTAAGGTTCTTGAAAAAGTTGTAGCTACACAGCTGATTGAATATTTACAAGACAGTCAACTTCTTCATCCACATCAATTTGGTTTTAGACCAGGATACTCAACAGAAACAGCAAATTGTTGCCTTATTGATAACGTCAAACAGTCCTTGGGCAGGGGTAATGTGGTAGGAGCTGTTTTTCTTGATCTCAAAAAGGCTTTCGATACTGTAAACCACAGTTTGCTTTTATCCAAAATGGTATCTTTTAACTTCTCCCCAAATACATTAGAATGGTTTGCATCTTATCTCCAGAATAGAGAACAGTGTGTAAAAGTTCACCAGGATAAATCCTCATTTTTAAACAACCGCATGGGTATCCCACAAGGGTCCATTCTTGGTCCTTTACTTTTCAGCATATTTATTAATGACTTACCGTTACACTGCTCAGCTGCAACATGCCAACTTTATGCAGATGATGCAGTTATTTACACAGCTGCCAAGACTCCAGCACAGGCTGCAGATGTACTGTCTACAAGTATGGTTGATGTCCAAGAGTGGCTCCTCCAGAACCATCTATTGCTGAACCTTCAGAAAACAGTCTCAATGTGCTTTTCAATCAAAAAATGTAACCTGCAACGTTTTAAAGTTAATATACATGATCATGACATCAGTTTAGCTACAGAATTCAAATACCTTGGCATTGTACTAGATCCTCAACTCAAATTTAATCTTCATATAAAGAAAATTTCAAAAACAGTAAAAAAAAATCTGAACTGCTTTAAATTAATTAGATATTACATACCTTACGAAGCAGCTGTACTGTATATGCATTCTATGGTTTTTTCTCATATATCATACTGTTTGACAATCTGGGCTCAAGCAGCCCCTTCCACAATAAGACATATAGGTTCATTATATAATCAAACCCTAAAAATCTTGGACAAAAAGCTCATTAGGTGGCATCACTGTAATGTTTTAAAAAAATACAACCTATTGAGTTTTGAGAGTTTCATTGACCTCTGTTTTCTGAAATTAACGTTCAAATGTTTCCATAAATCAGCACCCGAGCCACTTGCTGGTTTCGTCCAAAGACAGGACAGCAGCAGAGCCACCAGGAGTTCTGTTAACAATAACTGTAAAATATTCCACCGCAGAACCACATTTGGACAAACAGCTTTCTCTATAAAGGGCAGTCACATCTGGAACACAATGCCAAATGTAATTAAAATAATAACAGACTTTAAAACATTCACTAAAAAGGTTAAAAACTGGCTGAAAAATAAACAAGAATGTACTCATGTATGAACTGATTGTCTGCAAGGTGAGAGTGAATGAAGGGAAGGAATGAATGTGTTTGTTTATAGTGAGTGACGAAGGGAGGGAGGCCTGAAATAGGCAAATGTGAGTCAGGTTGTTATATTTGTGTATTTATAATATTTATAATATTTATAATATTTATAATTGTGTATTTATAATCTTTTTTGCATTGATGTATGTGGTTATTGTTTTTTTTTTTGTTTTTTTTTCTTTACTTGATTCTCTTTTCTAAAGCCCATCCAGGGACAAGAGTTGGTTATATTTGTGTATTTATAATATTTATAATATTTATAATTGTGTATTTATAATCTTTTTTGCATTGATGTATATGGTTATTGTGTATTTTAATTTTTTTTTCTCTTTACTTGATTCTCTTTTCTAAAGCCCATCCAGGGACAAGAGTTGCAAATTAGCTAATAGCTATACACTCTATGTGCAACACATCAGATTGATTGTCATTGATTAATTGTCTATGTTTATTGCACTGTCCCTGTCAAATAAACTAATCTATCTATCTAGGTCCCCCCGTGTGGTTCTGGGATTTTTGCTCACCGTTCTCGTGATCATTTTGACCTCATGGGGTGAGATCTTGCGTGGAGCCCCAGATGGAGGGAGATTATCAGTGGTCTTGTATGTCTTCCATTTTCTAATAATTGCTCCCACAGTTGATTTCTTCACACCAAGCTGCTTACTTATTGCAGATTCAGTCTTCCCAGCCTGGTGCAGGTCTACAGTTTTGTTTCTGGTGTCCTTTGACAGCTCTTTGGTCTTGGCCATAGTGGAGTTTGGAGTCTGACTGAGGTTGTGGACAGGTGTCTTTTATACTGATAATGAATTCAAACAGGTGCCATTAATACAGGTAACGAGTGGAGGACAGAGGAGCCTCTTAAAGAAGAAGTTACAGGTCTGTGAGAGCCAGAAATCTTGCTTGTTTGTAGGTGACCAAATGCTTATTTTACCGAGGAATTTACCAATTAATTCATTAAAAATCCTTCAATGTGATTTTCTGGATTTTTTTTTCTCATTTTGTCTCTCATAGTTGAGGTATACCTATGACGAAAATTGGAAACCTCTCTCATCTTTTAAGTGGGAGAACTTGCACAATTGGTGGCTGACTAAATACTTTTTTGCCCCACTGTATCTGTTATTTATGCACTTTTTCTACTGCAAGGCATGGTCTGTTAATAGTTGAAATGTTGGATTTTTATTGAATGACATTATTATTTTTGGTTCTTTTGTTGTTGGCTTTGAAAAAGATTTACTTTAAAAAGGAACTTGAAAGGATATGGGGAGAGACATACTTTATTTATTTATTTAAATAAGAAATGAATACCACTGATGTGTCTTTTATTTCAAATTTAATTTCTCATGTGTTTGTAATATCAAGCTTTGGTTGTTCCAGATTCTGTGTTTAAGCAAAACTAAAGTTTGTTTCCATATGAAAAGGTTAAACATTACATATCAGTTGCAGTTAATTTTTCAATAAATATTGAGTTTGGCCCGTGACTTTACTTCACTGCTTAATTTTGGCCCACTGTGAATTTGAGTTTGACACCCCTGGTCCAGCGTGTCCTGGGTCTGCCCCGGGGTGTCCTCCCAGTTGGACGTGCCCAAAACACCTCAAGTTGGAGGCGTCCAGCAGGAATCCTGATCAGATGCCCAAAACACCTCAAATGGCTCCTTTCGATATGGAGGAGCAGCAGTTCTGCTCTGAGCCTCTCCCAGATGACTGAGTTCCTCACCCAATCTTTAAGGGTGAGGAGTTCAGGGTGAGCAATCCTATGGAGAAAGCTCATTTCAGCCATTTGTATCCGCGATCTAGTTCTTTTTGTCATTACCCAAAGCTCATGACCAGAGGTGAGGGTAGGAACGTAGACTGACCGGTAAATCGACAGCTTTGGTTTAGAGCTCAGCTCCCTCTTCACCACAACAGACCAGTACAATGTCTGCATCACTGCAGAGGCTGCTCCGATCAGTCAATCTCTCGCTCCATTCTCCACTCACTCGTGAATGAGACCCCGAGATACTTAAACTCCTCCACTTGAGGCAGGAGCTTGTCTCCAACCCAGAGAGGACAATCCACGTTTTTTCTAGCTGAGGACCATGGACTCGGACTTGGAGGTGCTGATTCTCATCCCAGCTGCTTCAAACTCAGTAGCAAACGATCCCAGCAAGGCCTGTAGGTCATTGCTTGATGAAGCCAACAGGACATCATTTACAAACAGCAGAGATGAAATCTTGTGCTCACCGAGCATGACACCCTCCAATCCTTGGCTGCGCCTAGATATCTGTCCATAAAAGTTATGAACAGGATCGGTGACAAAAGGCAGCCCTGGCAGAGTCCAACTCTCACTGGAAATGAGTTTGACTGGGTGTTGGCAATATGAACCAAACTCTTGCAACGGTTGTATAGGGACCGGATAGCTCATAACAATGAGCCCAATACCCCATACTCCTGCAGCACCCCCCACAAGAGACCACGAGGAACGCGGTCGAATGCTTTCTCCAAGTCCACAAAACACATGTGGACTGGTTGGGCAAACTCCCATGAACCCTTGAGGATTCCCGAGAGCGTAAAGAGCTGCTCCAATGTGCCATGGCCAGGACGAAAACCACATTGCTCCTCCTGAATCTGAGGTTTGGCCAGCAGTTGGACTCTCCTCTCCAGTACCCTGGCATAGACCTTCCCAGGGAGGCTGAGAATGGTGATCCCCCTAAAGTTGGAACACACCTTCCGGAGGTGTAAAAAGAGGAACCACCAGCCTGATTTGCCATGCCAAAGGCACAGTCCCCGACTTCCTCACAACATTGCAGAGGCATATCAACCATGACAGCCCTAAAACACCCAGGGCCTTGAGGTAATCAGGGAGAATCTCGTCAACCCCCAGGGCCATCCATCCATCTTCTACCGCTTTTCTGGAGGTCCGGATCGTAGAGGCAGCAGTTCAAGCAGAGAAGCCCAGACTTCCCTCTCCCCAGCCACCTGCTCCAGCTCTTCAGACTAGCTAGGAGACATAGTCTCTCCAGCGAGTCCTGGGTCTGCCCTGGGGTCTCCTTCCAGAGGGATGTGCCCGAAACACCTCAAGTGGGAGGCGTCCAGGAGGCATCCTGATCAGATGCCCATACCACCTCAATTGGCTCCTTTCAATGTGGAGGTGCAGCAGTTCTACTCTGAGCCTCTCCTGGAAGACTGAGCTCCTCAACCTATCTCTGAGGGTGAGTCCAGCAGTCCTATGAAGAAAGCTCATTTCAGTCGCTTGTATCCGTGATCTCATTTGTTGAATTATCATGAGGTGGGGACACCATTGATATGTATATGATTATTAATAATTAATAACCGAAATGAATAATTATTAATGACTCTTGCATTACCTCATTTGTAACACTAGTTGGGGCACCAACTAGAGGTGGAAACTCTCATGAACAAAGACTTAAGCTTAAGAATTTAGCAACTGGTAAGTTAAGCCTTAGTTAATAATTCTGTTGACAGTATTTGATCAGTCTTGTAATCTGGGCATCAGTTCTTGACACTGTGTGATTCTTGAAATCCGGACAGAGAGGACACTGATGAAGAGGTTAGTAACTTTATTCCAGAAAAACCCAAAATGACAATAGACACTGTATAGCTTGTAGAATGGGAAGATAACCAAATTAGCATGAACAGTGGTGATTTTGCATATATGAAGAAACAGCAATATTTACACAAACCTGTCAAGGCATACCTCATGCCTCCCTTATTGGGGGGGGGGGCTTTCACACCTGTACTGGGTACTTAAAAACTGTATTTATTGGCAGATGAAAAAAAACTGGAGCAAAAAAACCCAAACAAAACACAAACAACAATTGCAACATGAACTATTACTATATGGACACAATCTTGAGCCATAACTTTTTGGTAATGTGAAAATAATAAGCCAAGTAGCACAAAAAATAAAAAAAATTAAAAAATAAATTAAAAAAATAAATAATAATAATAATAAATAAACAAAAAATAAGTTAAAAAAACAATATTTTTCAAATTTACATTAGCACAAGGTTGCTTAATTTGAAAGTACACAATAAGAATAGTTCTGAATATACACTACCGTTCAAAAGTTTGGGGTCACTTAGAAATTTTCTTATTTTTGAAAGAAAAGCACTGTTTTTTTCAATGAAGATAACTTTAAACTAATCAGAAATACACTCTAATATCTAATATACATTGCTAATGTGGTAAATGACTATTATAGCTGCAAATGTGTGGTTTTTGGTGAAATATCTACATAGGTGTATAGAGGCCCATTTCCAGCAACTATCACTCCAGTGTTCTAATGGTACAATGTGTTTGCTCATTGCGTCAGAAGGCTAATGGATGATTAGAAAACCCTTGTGCAATCATGTTAGCACAGCTGAAAACAGTTTAGCTGGTTAGAGAAGCTATAAAACTGACCTTCCTTTGAGCAGATTGAGTAGCTGGAAAAAAATATTTCAAATACAAATCATTATTTCTAACCTTGTCAATGTCTTGACTATATTTTCTATTCATTTTACAACTCATGGTGGTAAATAAGTGTGACTTTTCATGGAAAACACAAAAATTGTCTGGGTGACCCCAAACTTTTGAACGGTAGTGTAGTTCTTAATTGTCAGCTAGATATATATACTTGGAATTAGAGTTTTTAATTGTCAGCTTTGTTACACTGATGCACTTGGATGAACTTGAAACAAGAAAATGTTCACTGATGCTGCTTGTTATAGTTCCAAGTAGCAGCCTTGGATCATGTGTTTCTGAACCCTCCCTTAGTTATGCTGCTAATAGGTTTAGTCAGCCGGGGCACCTCCAGTAATGCACTGGGCCTCACTCCTTTCCTCACTCTCAATGAAATATTTTTTTTGCTGGTAATTAACATTTGTTTGTTCTCTCTCATAGATTGAGTCCCCATCGTACTGTTTGCTCTCTACATGTCTATTCTTTTCATCTTCTCTATCCCCTCACCCCCCAGCCAGTCGCAGCAGATGACTGCCCCTCCCTGAGCCTGGTTCTGCTGGAGGTTTCTTCCTGTTTAAAGGGAGTTTTTCCTCTCCACCGTCGCCATGTGCTTGCTCACAGGGGATCGCCTGATTGCTGGGGTCTTTCTGCAACTGTGGGGGTTCCCCCTACAGTTGATAGTGCTATGAGATGACTGTTGTTGTGAAATGGTGCTATATAAATAAAGTTGAATTGACTCTAGCATTTCTTTTGAAGGCTTGACCTTGAAGCATGGAGTGTCACAATTCATTTTCACTTGCATGAAAGAAGTCACAGTTTCTGGGAGCATACTTTTTCTGAAGTTGGTGTGAATTTTCCTGACTATGCTGAAAGCCCTCTCACTGTCAGCACTGCTGTGAGGAAGGTAAAGCAGTGCTGAGTACACTTTGAGGAGCTGGGGGAAGTGGGACCGGCACACCTGCTGGCACACCTGCTGTGGGTGGGATTTGTTGAACAGCAGGCAACGCCACACTCTTGTGACGTCAAACACGCGACCAAATCCTCCACAACAAAGAAAATGGCTGATGAGGAGAGAAGGAAGGAGAGAGGAATGACTGTGACATGAAACTGGTGAAATCTATGGTGCTGACTTCTTGTGCTCTGCACAATCTGTGTGAGAGTCATGGAGAGACGTTTGACACTACATTGGATGATGCAGTAGATGAACCAGTGGTGGCAGCGGCACAGAGAGCAGAGGAGCAGGGTGGCGATATAATACGAGATGCTGTGATGCAGTACTTGTCTATTTCGTCCACATTTATGTGCATACATATTTCAAAAATGTTTTTTGTAAATAAAATGTTGTGCATGTTCCATCTACCTGTCCTCTTGTTCATAACACTTATCTGTTAAGGTACGGGTAATTAGATTAGATTAGATTAGTTTATTTGACAGGGACAGTGCAATAAACATAGACAATTAATGACAATCAATCTGTGTTGCACAGAGTGTATAGCTATTAGCTAATTTGCAGGAGCCACAGGACAACAGAAGGTGTGAAGCCATCCTAATGATCAGTCCACACTTCTCACTGTTGTGATAATTGCTCACGCTGAGCGCTCTGCCCGCCCGTATGCTGTGGGGGTCACACACACGATGTGTTCCTCAACACTCTATGGTTTTTTTCCCGTATATTCTTCTTTTTGGCGTACAGAAATGGCAATACACCCGTATTTGCTAAAATTGCATTTTCCCCGTATTAAAATACGGCGAAACTGTATCACTTGACAGGTACGTAATTACATGCAGAAACACCGCACAGGCCATCTTCACAAAAATCCAGCTCGACAAGCCACTTTTGCTTAGGTGGAAATGCAAATTGAACTATAAATCATGTGCTGATACATGTCATATTCCCATGTAAAGGTCTCCCACTTTTACTTACAAATTGATTTTTAATTTTTGGGAAAAGGGAATATAAATTTTGCACTCGTTGGTAACAACAGTTGTGTGTAACAAAAACACAGTTGTGTATCCTTGTCCGATTTGTCTACTGTTATTAGTGCCAAATTTTTGCTAGATTCCTTCTTAATTTATTAAATTTTGACTGGTGATGCAACTTTCAACTTACATGTACTTACCTTTATCAGTGTCTACTGTACAAGTTAAAGCACACCTGTACAACTGCTTATAACATAAAAAATGTACCCGTTCAAGAGAAATGGATTCAGCATTGCAAATTTGTTTAAAATAAAAAAAAAAAAAACTACCAAGACATTACGTTTCGTTGTGTTGTTAAAAAGTAAATTACCATTAGAAGGCTATACACCTGACCTGATGAACAGCAGCATGTGGAGTGAACAGAGAATGGAATGTGTATGTAATTATTGGCTTTTCTCATACGGTGTCATAACAGATAAACCAGACTTTTGATGCAAACAATACAATTTTATTCCAGAAGCAAAATTTACAAACAAAAAAACAGACTGGGCGTGGGGAGACATGGTTAGACACACCAACTGCTAAATGCATCCACAAGCCTGCCAAATAGGGTCAGGAAATCTCTGCTGAATGTTGACATCTCTGCGAGCTCTTCCCTTCGTAACACAGCGTCCTGCTCCAGGGCTTCACGTGCATCTGCCCGCACATCTGCTGCCACCTGTCGCAAATGCTGCATGTACTCCTGATGGTGTTCTTGCCGCTGGTCATGTTGCCGTTCCAAGAGCCGCATCTCTTCGTCATGCATGTTGACCATCGCTAATGTAAGGTCAGCAATGGAGTTGTCTGTTTCCTCTTGCCTAGATGGAAAGACAGAAAGGCATGGTCGTTAAAGCTGGATCACTACATATATTATGGAATTACACTGGTGAAAGTCTGTGGTGGAATGTCACTATTATATTATGCTTCATTGCTGTATATAAGCTGAACTGTCATGTTGCTGCCCCTCAGTAGAGCAGATTTTGCAACACGCAGGGTGCTGTCTTCGGCTGCAGCCCTCCTGCAAAACTAAAAAGGATTAAGATTAAGAATATGGATGGATGGATGGGTAATGTTTAAAATAGTTGCTTGTAGTGTGGCCGCAGAAATCTGAATGGGTTAATACAGTCAGCTGACGCGAAGCATTTCAATGAAGCATGTTGATTTCAACGGCAGTTCATGAGCTTTATTTGTTTGTCTAAAACAGGAGTTACAACAGCACTTCAATCACCACACCTAAAAATGGTTGTGGAACACCGATAAGTGAAGACCAAAGAATAACCTTTTTGTACATTTAAAAAGACATTTTCAATTAATTAATATGCAGCTACAGGAAATTGCATTAATCAATTTGGTACATAACTTGTTAGGCTCCAGCCCCCCCGCGACCTGTAAAGGATTAAGCGGTAGAAGATGGATGGATGGATGGATGGATTTTCGACCCTGGTTTCCGCTGGACCTGTTTCACCCAAAAAAAATTGTGGTTATTGTGCCTTACTGGCACTTGAACGTGATCCAGATGGAGCTGGTGATGTGGCTGACATTGGAGCCGATCCAGCTGGCGCTCCGCCAGACGCAGACGCAGGAGAGTCCGCTGTGTCCATGTCCACTGAGGTGGACCCCTGTGATATGAACTGCGATTGTAGAAAGAAAATGCACGCAATTTAAAACTTAACACCAAAGTGCAACATGTACACAACACTCTAAAGTTTTTAACCGGAATACAATAAGCGTAATTCAGCGTTTTGTTCACGCTAATACTTAACACAAAGCAAGCGTGAATCTGCAGTTGGCTGCAAAACAATAGGCAAGTCGTCGTGACATTTGGTGGAAGTGGTGGATAGAGCACGGGACGGAAGGAGTGATGGCCAAAAGGAAAGGGACGAGACAAGAGGAGCAGTCTGACCTGGACGCAGGTGTGGCAGCTGAGGAGCCGGGAGTCAGCGGACTGGGCGAGCTCGAGGAGCTAACGTGCCTGGTGAAATCTTTGGTTTGTTCGCTGACTGTCAGGGATCGGCGGATGGAGGAAGAAGCCGCTCTTCAGGACCAAAGGTGGCAGACTGTAGATGATCAAATTCGTCAGATGGAGTCGCGGGTTGCGGTGCTGAGAGAGGAGTATGGGAGCCGGGCTGAACACAGTGGTGACGACGGTGCTTCGGGGGAGGACCCCAGGGTGACGGCCAGTTGGGTCGGCCTGCAGGAGGATGATTTGCCGCTGCAGGTGCAGCCGAGGAGGACACGATTGCACCACGAGCCCAGGCTGAATCCTCTCTCTCCCGAGGATAACATCGAGCACTACCTGGCGACGTTCAAGAGGATCGCTACAGTCTGCCGCTGGCGTGAAGAAGAATGGGCTATCCAGCTAGCTCCTCTGCTTACAGGTAAAGCACGGAGAGCATATGTTTTGATGGATATTGCTGACACAGACGATTATGGAAAATTGAAGGAAGCTATTTTAAACAAATATAAAATAACAGCCGACACATATAGGAGGAGGTTTCGGTCCCTGGACGTTTATCAGGACAAAACCCCTCGTGAACTTTACGTACGTTTAAAAGACCTGTTTTGTAAATGGGTTAAACCAGAGACCGCAACGGTAAAAGACATTACTGAACTACTGATTTTGGAGCAGTTTCTGCGGATGGTGAACCCGGAACTGGGAATCTGGATACAAGAGCGGGACCCGAAGACTGCAGAGGACGCTGCTCGTCTGGTGGAGGTTTTTCTGTCAGCCAGGTCTGGGAGCAGGAGAACTACTCTCGGCTGTGACAATTCTTTCACCGCACGGAGTAAGTTTAATGAGGGTGAAAGGGGTGGTCCAGTTCGAAATAGGCTGTATTCCAGGCCCAGTCAGATCACAAATAGCAGATATGATAGTAGATAGTAGCAAAAAGTCACGTGTTGTTGCAAATAAAGATATACGCTGTTATCAGTGTAATAAAATCGGTCACACCCAGTATTCATGTCCTGCCATAAAGAATGAGAAACCGTCACTATTATGTTCAGTTCCTAGACCCACTTTTTCAGCCCCAGTGCACAGTGGAGTGTATAAAACGAAGGTGTTGCTTAATGGTCAGTGTGAAGAGGACCTGTTAGACTCAGGTTGTTTTCAAACGATTGTGTTGCCCAGTTTGGTCCCTAGGGATTTGTGGAATGAGTCCGAGATAAATATCAGTTGTGTCCATGGGGATAAGAAACTGTACCCGACCGCTGAGGTTTATTTAACAGTGGGGGGGGGGGGGGCAAACTTATCTCCTTCCTGTAGCTCTTGTGCCTGATTTGCCTTATTCTGTTATTCTTGGCAATGACGTTCCAACTTTGTTGGACATCATACAACAGGTTAGAGAGGAACAAACTGAGGGACAGGCAGGTGGTGCTATTGAGCAGAGGCTTGATGCACCTGCTGGAAAAATCTGTAATATGGTGACAACCAGGGCACAGAGGGCGCAGAGGGCTGCCAATGTTCTTCAGGAGTTGCCATTTTATGATTCTGAGATAGAGGCAGGCCCTAGTAAACAACCTAAATCCAAGGCTCAGAGGAGAAGAGATAAGGTGTTAGCTTCAGCAAAGAACTTGGGTGAAGAAACACCACAATTAAGTCAGTCAGTAGAGTTTGACATCCCTCCTGACATAGCTACATTGTAGAAAGCTGACTCAGCACTTAGGCCATGGTTCAATAAAGTCTCGGAGATTGAGGGTGTGAAACAGGGTAGAACGGATTGTTTGGCTGAGGCCATGTATGTTATTAAAAAGGGCATTTTGTACCAGTAACAAGGTGAAGTTATGGCCATAGCTTTGCCACAGGACCTCATACCAAAAATTATGGAACTGGGACATGTTATTCCTTGGGCAGGTCATCTAGCATTTCATAAAACTTTACAGAGAATTGCTACAAGGTTTGTATGGCGGGAAATGTATACTCAGATAAAGGAGTTCTGTACAACATGTTCAATATGTCAGATTACATCACCTAGGGGAGTAACCCGTGCCCAACTGCAACCATTACCAATCATTGGAACACCTTTTGACAGAATAGGGATGGATGTAGTTGGCCCCCTAGAGAGAAGCTCCTCTGGTAATAGATACATTTTGGTAATTTGTGACTATGCTACTCGGTACCCAGAAGCCTTTCCCCTGAAATCTATCAAGGCTAGGCAGGTTGCTAACTGCCTTATCCAGTTGTTTTCAAGGGTAGGCATACCTAGAGAAATTCTGACAGACTGTGGAACAAATTTCTTGTCCAAACTGTTGCAGCAGGTATATAAGCTGTTGGGTATTAAGGGTATTAAGACCACCCCATATCACCCTCAGACTGATGGACTAGTGGAGCGATTTAATCAGACTCTAAAAAACATGCTGTGGAAATTTGTTTCTGAAACGGGCTCGGATTGGGACCAATGGGTACCATACTTATTGTTTGCTTATCGGGAGGTGCCCCAAGCTTCAACAGGGTTCTCACCTTTTGAACTGCTGTATGGTCGTCAGGTGAGGGGCCCGCTGGACTTATTAAAGGAGCATTGGGAGAGTCCACCGAGTGATCAGGACAATGTGGTCTCTTATGCCATTAAGATGAGAGAGAAACTGGATCGAATGACTACTTTGGCTCAGGAGCACATGAGGATGGCGCAGGCCAAACAAAAAACTTGGTATGACAAGAAGGCCAGAAAAAGGGTTTTTCACCCAGGTCAGCAGGTTTTGTTATTGCTGCCCTCGTGTGACAGTAAGCTGTTGGCTCAATGGCAGGGGCCGTATGAAATCTCTAAAAAACTAAGTGCAGTGACATATGAACTATATATGCCTGACAGGAAGGTAAAATATCAGACCTTCCACATTAACTTATTGAAAGAGTTTCAGCAGCCTGGTCATCAGCAGCAGCAACCTGTTTTTCAGGAGACACATCAGCTCCTCATTTGTGCGACGGAAGTGGATGAGGAGAGAGAACAGTCCTTCCCTACAAATGTGTCAGAGCCGTACTTATTTCAAGTGTCTCATTTGCAGGTGGATCAGCAGAGAGAGTTAGAGGCACTGTTAGATCCAGAATTGCTTCAGGAGAAACCTGGTTTCACCACGTTGGTGCGTCATAAGGTTCATTTGAAAGAGGAAGCTGTTCCACGTAGGAAATCTTATAGGATCCCAGAGCGATTGGTTCCAAAGATGAAGCAGGAAATTGACTTGATGTTGCAGCTGGGAGTGATCGAGGAGTCAGTCAGTGAGTGGTGTAGTCCGATTGTGCTGGTACCCAAAAAGGACGGCTCTTTGAGATTCTGTATTGATTTCAGATATCTCAACTCAGTGTCCAAGTTTGAGTCATACCCTATGCCCCGGATTGATGAATTGTTAGAGAAAGTGGGCAGGGCAAGGTTTATTTCTACTCTGGACCTATGCAAGGGGTATTGGCAGGTGGCATTGGCACTGGAAACAAAAGAACTTACAGCCTTTAAAACACCTTATGGCAGTTTTCAATTTAGGGTCATGGCATTTGGCCTTCAGGGGGCACCTGCAACTTTTCAGTGGCTTATGGACCAAGTGTTAAGAAGGGTATCAAATTTTGCAGCTGCCTATTTGGATGACGTGGTCATCTATAGTCAGACTTGGGAAGAGCATTTGGTACACCTTAGGCAGGTCCTTCAATTGGTTAAGAGGGCAGGACTGACAATCAGTCCACGCAAATGTGCATTTGGACAGCAGCAGGTGGAGTACTTGGGACATGTGGTTGGTCAGGGGGTCATTAGACCACGAGTAGGTAAAGTGGATACCATCCGGACCTACCCTGTGCCCACTACGAAGAAGAAGGTTCGATCGTTTATGGGAATGGTAGGATGGTACAGCAAGTTTATTCCACACTTTGCTGAGAGAGCCGCAGTTTTGACTGACCTCACTAAGGCTTCGGCACCAAATAAGGTAAAATGGACAGAGGAGTGTGACAGAGCGTTTGAGGATCTGAAGAGGGCTATTTCTGGGGAGAAGGTTCTCTACAGTCCAGACTTTGCTCGCCCGTTCATTTTACAGACAGATGCTTCAGGAGTTGGCATTGGAGCAGTACTTCTCCAGGAGGAGAGGGGAGAGAGACACCCAGTACTGTTCTTGAGCCGTAAGTTGTTGGACCGGGAGACAAGATACTCTACGGTGGAAAAGGAATGTCTTGCCATGAAATGGGCAATAGGGTCCCTCGAATACTATTTACTGGGGCGTCATTTCGTGTTGGAGACAGATCATCGGGCCCTACAGTGGTTGGACAGGATGAAGGATGGAAACAGTCGTCTCACAGGGTGGTATGTGTCCCTTCAACCGTATAATTTTACTGTTCGGTATGTGGCAGGGAAGAACAACCTTGTGGCAGATAGCCTCTCAAGAGTACATGACTCTTAGAGTACTGTACTCTTGGGAAAAGGGGGGAGGAAATGTGATGATGGAGTGTCACCACTGTTGTGATTTATTATATGTGTGACTATATTATTTGTAATATTGTAAATGTTATTATGATCATTTGTAAAAGTGCACACATTATTTTTAGGATCTGTCTTTGACTAATTGAAGTGCCTTTTGTGAGATAATTGTTTGGTTAATTATTTGGGTAAACAATTGGTGAGTAGTTAATACACATACCTTTGCCAACATGCTTCCTGAGGGTGTCCGGGCAAAAGACTCTTTGGGGGTTGAACGCCTTTTTAAAGGACACCAGCAGGAAGGGAGCAGGTGATGGCAAGTTGAGGGGTGATTTAAAAATATGTAAATAGGGGATTAAATTATTTAACGAATTATTTATAGTATTATTTATTCTGTACTATTTGTATGTATTTTGTAAATAGGTGGGGATTATTTATGGACTTTTAGATGTTATTGGGTTTGTGTGAAAAATGGAAAATGTTTATTGTTTTACCTGGGGTTATGGTAGGGGCTAATCAGCCCTAATTATCTCCAATAGTATATAACAAGTGTTTATTGTGGAAAGAATTGTCTTTCATAATGGTCTTTCATTATAGTCTTTGATAAT
Organism: Pholidichthys leucotaenia; assembly: GCA_020510985.1. NCBI lineage: Eukaryota > Metazoa > Chordata > Actinopteri > Cichliformes > Pholidichthyidae > Pholidichthys > Pholidichthys leucotaenia. The sequence continues at coordinate 77,224,963 of CM035842.1, read as the reverse complement.
TGTCTTTCATTATTGTTGATGAAGAGTTGTGTTGGATGTTTGGATTATTACTTGTAAGTTTATGAAATAAACTGGAAAATTGAAGATTTGGCCACTTCCTTGCCTCCAGCCGACACCATCTGTTACACTCCCCTCACTCGTGAATAAGACCCCGAGATTCTTAAACTCCTCCACTTGGGGCAGGAGCTTGTCCCCAACCCGGAGAGGACAATCCACCTTTTTCCGGCTGAGGACCATGGACTCACAGGTGCTGATTCTCATCCCAGCCACTTCACAGTCAGCACCAAACCGTCCCAATAAGACCTGTAGGTCATTGCTGGATGAAGCAAGCAGGACAACATCATCTGCAAACAACAGAGATGAGATCCTGTGGTCACCAAGCATGACACCCTCCATTCCCTGGCTGTGCCTAGTAATCCTGTCCATAAAAATTATGAACAGGATCGGTGACAAAGGGCAGCACCTGGCGGAGTCCAAGTCTCACTGGGAATGAGTCCGACCGAGTGTTGGCAATACAAACCAAACTCTCACAATGGTCACAGAGAGACGGAATAGCTCGTAACGACAAGCCTGATACCCCATTCTCTCCCCACAAAAAACTACGAGGGACGCGGTCGAATGCCTTCTTCAAGTCCACAAAACACATATGGACTGGTTGGGCAAACTCCCACAAACCCTCAAGGATTCTAGAGAGGGTAAAGAGCTGGTCCAATGTACCACGGCCAGGACGAAAACCACATTGTTCCTCCTGAATCCGAGGTTCGACCAACAGCCGGACTCTACTCTCCAGTACCTTGGCATAGACCTTCCCAGGGAGGCTGAGGAGTGTGATCCCTCTAAAGTTGGAGCACACCCTCCGGTCCTCTTTTTTGAAGAGAGAAACCACCACCCTGGTTTGCCATGCCAAAGGCACTGTTCCGGACCTCCACGCAGTGTTGCAGAGGCGTGTCAACCATGACAACCCTACAACATCCAGGGCCTTGAGGTACTCAGGGCAAATCTCGTCCACCCCCAGGGCCTGGCCACCAAAGAGATTTTTAACCACCTTGGCAACCTCAGCCCCTGTGATAGGCGAGTTGTCCCCCTCATCCACAACCTGCTTCCTCTGTAGAAGGTGTGTCAGTGAGATTGAGGAGATCCTCGAAGTATTCCTTCCACCGCCTGACGACATCCCCAGTTGAAGTCAGCAGTGCCCCATCTGCACCATACACAGTGTGGACAGGGAGCTGCTGGTACATCTCAGCTGCTTTGGGAGTCCCACAAGCCAACCAAGCTTGATAGGACTCCTTCTTCATCTTTATGGCCCCCCTCACCACAGTGTCCACCACTTGGTTCGGGGGTTGCCACCATGAGATTCCCTGATGACCTTGCAGCTGCAGCTCTGGGCAGCAGCTTCAACAATGGAGGTGGAGAACACGACCCATTCAGACTCCATGTCTCCAGACTCCCTCGGAATGTGGTTGAAGTTCTTCCGGAGGTGGGAGCTGAAGACCTCCCGGACAGGGGCCTCAGCCAGATGTTCCCAGCACACCCTCACTATATGTTTGGGTCTACCAGGTCTGAATGGCATCCTTCCCTGCCATCAGATCCAACTCACCACCAGGTGGTGATCAGTTGACAGCTCTGCACCTCTCTTTACCTGAGTGTCCAAGGCATACGGTCACAGGTCTGATGACATGATAACAAAATCGATCATCGACCTGCGACCTAGGGTGTCCTGGTGCCAGGTACACATATGGACACCCTTATGCTTGAACATGGTGTTCGTTATGGACAAACTGTGGTTAGCACAGAAGTCCAATAACTGAACACCACTCGGCTTCACATCAGACAGGCCGTTCCTCCCAGTTACCCCCTCCAGGTTTCACTGTCATTGCCCACGTGTGCATTGAAGTCCCCCAGTAGGACAATGGAGTCTCCAAGAGGTGCACTCTCCAGCACCCCAGTCAGAGACTCCGAAAAGGGTGGGTACTCTGAACCGTCATTTGGTGCATAGGTACAAATGATGGTTAGGACCCATTTCCCAATCCAAAGGCACAGGGAAACAACCCTTTCGTCCACCGGGGAAAACTCCAATATAAAGGCAGCAAGGTGGGGGGATACAAGAATACCCACCCCTGCTTGTCGCCTCTCACTCGGGGCAACTCCAGAGTAGGCCAAGCTCCAGCCCCTCTCCAGGAGACTGGTTCCGGAACCGGAGCTATGTATTGAGGTGAAGCCGACTATATCTAGCTGGTATCGCTCAACCTCATGCACCAGCTCAGGCTCCTTCCCTACCAGAGGGGTGACATTCCACATCCCAAAAGCCAGTTTAGGAAGCCTGGGATCAGACCGCCAAGGTCTCCGCCTTTGACTGTCACCTGATCCACATAGCACCCCCAGGGCCCAGCTACTAAAAAGTTTTTTAACCACTTCAACGACCTCAATCCCTATGATGGGTGACTTGTCTCCCTCATCCTCAAGCCCTGCTTCCTCTATGGAGGGCATGTCAGTGGGATTGAGGAGATCCTCGAAGTATTCCTTCCACCACTCGACGACATCCACAGTCGAAGTCAGCAGCGTCCCATCCGCACCATACACAGTGTGGACAGGGAGCCGCTTCCCTCTCCTGAGCAGCCGGACAATTTGCCAGAATCTCTTTGAGGTCGACCGAAAGTCTTGTTCCATGGCCTCACCAAACTCCTCCCACACCCGAGTTTTTGCTTCAGCAACCACCCGAGCTGCACTACGCTTGGCCTGCTGTTACACCTCAGCTGCTTCAGGAGTCCCACCAGCCAGCCAACCTCGATAGAACTCCTTCTTCAGCTTGATGGCCCCTCTCACCACTGGTGCCCACCACTTGATTCAGGGGTTGCCGTCACAAGATGCACCAACAACCTTGCAGCCACAGCTCCAGGCAGCTGCTTCAACAGTGGAGGTGGAGAACATGGCCCATTCAGACTCCATGTCTCCACACTCCCTTGGAATGTGGTTGAAGTTCTTCCGGTGGTGGGAGTTGAAGACCTCCCGAACAGGGGCCTCAGCCAGACGTTCCCAGCACACCCTCATTATACGTTTAGGTCTACCAAGTCTGAGTAGCCTGCGCCCCTGCCATTGGATCCAACTCACCACCAGGTGGTGATCAGTTGACAGTTCTGCACCTCTCCTTGCCTGAGTGTCCAAGAGATGTGGTTGCAGGTCTGATGACATGATAACAAAATCAATCATTGACCTGCGACCTAGAGCATCCTGGTGCCAGGTGCACATATGGACACCCTTATGCTTGAACATGGTGTTCGCTATGGGCAAACTGTGGTTGGCACAGAAGTCCAATAACTGAACACCACTTGGGCTCAGATCGGGCAGGCCGTTCCTCCCAATCACACTTTTCCAGGTTTCACTATCATTGCCCACGTGTGCATTGAAGTCTCCTAGTAGGACAATGGACTTTCCAGGAGGAGCATTCTACAGCACCCCAGTCAAAGACTTCAAAAAGGGTGGGTATACTGAACCATCACCTGGTGCATAGGCACAAATGATGGTTAGGAGCTGTTTCCCAACCCGAAGGTGCAGGGAAACTACCCTTTCATCCACCGGGGAGAACTCCAATGTTGATGCAGCAAGGCAGAGGATATAAGAATACACCCCCCCACACACACCCCTCGCCCATCGCCTCTCACCCGGGGCAACTCCAGAGTAGGCCAAGCTCCAGGCCCTCATCAGGAAACTGGTTCCAGAACCAGACCTGTGTGCTGAGGTGAGCCCAACTATATCTAGCCGGTATCTTTCAACCTCGTGCACCAGCTCCAGCTCCTTCCCCACCATAGAGGTGACATCCCACATCCCAAAAGCCAGTTTTGAAAGCCGGGGATCAAACCACGAAGGTCTCTGCTTTACTGGTGTTACTCAATCAATTGGGAAAAAAACAATAGACAAAGGTCTGAAGGACTTTGCAACATTTGCATTTGCAAGGTTGCAAAACGCTACCTCCATGGACATGGTACTCAAAATATTCTTATCACTTTGTACTGTATTCATCTCAGCAAGCACAACACTGATACCGTCCTTAAGAATCTGAAGGCCATGGAGGATTTGATAAAAGAGCGCAAGATCACTAACATGGATGACACTGAAAAACTAGAAGAGAGTCCCTTAGCTCAGGAGGAGGAGGATGCAGACAGAAGAAATGCCCATACAATTGTTGGCAGATCTCCTTTCACATGAGTTCAAGAAGATCTTGAAGGAACTTAAGGGGGAGTTTGCAACAGAGGATGTCGGGACCCCATGTACTGACAAAAATCCATACTTCTGCCAATGGATTATTAACATCCTTTTTGAGAACTACCTAGGCATTTTCCTCCTTTGGAGTGGACTGCTGTTGGGGAACTTGCAAAGGTATGCTTCTGACAAAGATGACACTTCTGGTCCATATAAAAAGAGGGACACAAACTGTCACATCGAAAGATGGTTTGGAATTGTTAAACAGTCCATCCTTTGGTACCAGAGTGCTAAAAACTTGGATAGATGGTGTGTGAGGTGATTTTGGTGATGCTGCACTTAATACCTGAGAAGCTATTGAATTTTATTTCAAATAAATATTTACCAAAAATACGAAAAAAAAAGTTTTTTTCCCTGAACTAAGTTTATTTATTTATTTGTTTATTTGACAGGGACAGTGCAATAAACATAGACAAAAAAAAATCTAATGTGTTGCACAGAGTGTATAGCTATTAGCTAATTTGCAACTCTTGTCCCTGGATGGGCTTTAGAAAGAAGAAACAGGTAAAAAGAGAGATAAGGAAAAAAAACAAAAAACAAAATGAAAACAGAATAAACAATAACCACATACATCAATGCAAACAAGATTATAAATACACAATATAAAAACCTGGTTCACATTTACCTATTTCAGGTCTCCCTCCCTTCGTCACTCACTATAAACAAACACATTCATTCCTTCCCTTCATTCACTCTCACCCTGCAGACAATCATTTCATACATGGGTACATTCTTGTTTATTTTTCAGCCAGTTTTTAACCTTTGTAGTAAATGTTTTAAAGTGATGTAGTATGACCATCAGATGATAGATGGTGTGTGAAGTGATATTGGTGAAGCTGCACTTAATACCTGAGAAGCTACTGAATTTTATTTCAAATAAATATTTCCAAAAAATATGAAAAAATGTTTCCCCCCAAACTAAGTGATGTAGTATGATCATAAGATGATGGATGATGTGTGAGGTGATTTTGGGTGAAGCTGCACTCAGTTATTTAGAAGTTTTTAACTATTATTTCTAATAAATATTTCCCTAACCTATGATATTGTTGGGGGTCCAACTAACAAGTGTTACTAACAGGAGACCCTAGTGGCTGGGCAGCATTTAGTGGCACTAACCTTGATGACGCTGGAAATTCAGTCCTAATAAATATTCCCAAAAGCTATGAAAGAATTTCTTGAATCCAAACTATGTGTTGTAGCCTGACTAGAAGAAGATGGATTGTATGTGAGGTGATTTTGGCAAAGCCACACTTTGTAATTTTCAAGTTACTGGATACTTTTAAAAATAAATATTTCCCCAAACTATGAAAAATAAAATTTATGCAACTAAGCATTTTAGTCTGACCAAAGTGACACAACTGATGCATGAATTGATTGTGGTGACGTAACACCTTATGACCATGACAGTATTTAAGTTGTTTTTTTCCCCTCAGAATTTGCAATTTGCAGACGGTCCCTGCGCATTCGTTTCCCTGACGGCAGCTCATAGGCACCAATGTAGCTGCCGGAGCTCAGAGGACGCTCTTTTTTAATGAAAACGAAGTTGGAGCTTGTTGTCTACTTTACCAATGTATTAAATTGGTGTGGTTGGTGTTGTGATAATGCTTTGTTCTGGAGTTACTGATCCGCAAAGTCCGAATCTGTGAATATCATGCCAGCTTTTCCGAAGTTAGATACAAAGCATACAGTATATATATCTTATCAATGCATTCTATAAAGTGCGAGCAGTTAGTTCCACTGTGGTCCACAAACACCGATTAAAACAGATTACTCGTTCCGCTCAGGCAGCAGCAAATGAAAACAAAGGCGGCGACTCCTTCGCTGCAGAGCGACACTGCGTAATGAGGGCGTCGGTGTGAAGAGGGCTGAGCTGCTTTTGCCAAACCATCACTTCGCTAATCTCCATAATCCACCATTCACACCTGTCCTTTGATTGAAAGCACGTCGCTGCTCAGTATGGTGAAAGGGGCTCGCGCTCAAAGGACATAATGCTACACACTCTTGTACAGTAGGGGGTGCTATCCGCCAGTAACCGAGAGAAGAAGTGGAGCAAGAGACTTTCAGTCTTGAAACAATCCAAATTGCTTTCAGTCTTTGAATCTGCGGTTTCATAACTTCGCACACACACTATCTATGCGTTTTGCACAGAAACTGACAGCTCCCCGTCTTTCCCGCTCGCCACCTTTGAAGGGGATATAGTTTGCTTTCTTACACCGCCGAGGACAATGGCGTCCTCTCTTTCAACTTGGATTGCTGCCAGCTCTGCAAACTCTCCGGGCTCATTTCCATCATTTTGGAAGTGGCGGAGAGCGTCCACGGAGCCTTTAAGTAACTGTTAAAACACGTTTAAACACCAGGGCGACCCAGTCGTCCCCTTTGACCCCGTTTCGTCCTGTTTATTCTCCTCAGCTGACACCAGGCTGCCTAATGAAGAGGGCAAACACGGACTTTCTCCACCCCGCCTGAACAATGACGACGCGTCTTCGTGCCATGCCCCCAGCACCGGACCACCCACCCCACAAGCCCTCATTCACAGGCGGTCTTCAAAATTAAATCTCTGTGTGACAAATGTAAAACGGTTTTGGGGGACAATTTGTGTTGAAAACGTTGAATGAATGAATGAATGAATCTTTATTTCGGATAGATTAAAAGTACAGATTAAAAGAAACTGAATAATATAACAAAGGGGGAAAGAAAATCCAACAAGGTCAAATTAGACAATAACTCCTCTGATTATACAGTTCAACATAAGTTATTCGAAATGGGTGATGGCTGAAGCCACAACTTATATTGCCCACCCATATTCCATCCAAGAATTCAAAAGAAAAACAAAACAAGAGCGATTACAATTCAGAACAAAGCTAAGACAAAACGTGACAAAAACTAAGCTACAACACAATGCAGACTGGATATGATCATATGATCGGCGCCTATGGGTGATACAATAAGCAATAACACTGCTATAAAAGACTCCATTTTCATAAAGAACACAGAGGAGAGAGGTCATTGAAACTGTTAAATCGTTTAAAAGTAAAACATCTACGGACTGTGATGGTATTGACATGCTCTTAGTCAAAACTATTATTGAATGCTTAGTGAAACCACTGACGTATATCTGTAACCTGTCTCTCCAAACAGGTATATTTCCCAATGCAATGAAAATAGCTAAAGTAATTCCGATATACAAGACGGGTGACAGAGGGGAATTCTCAAACTGTAGACCAATTTCACTATTGCCGCAATTTTCCAAGATACTTGAAAAAATATTCTATGAGAGAACTGACAACTTCATACTGAAGAATAATTTATTGTGTGAGCAGCAATATGGGTTCAGACACAAGAGGACAACTGCATTTGCTCTAATGGAATTTATAGAAAAAATATCAACTGCCATTGAAAATAAAGAGTATTCACTTGGGGTATTCCTGGATCTTAAAAAAGCATTTGATACAGTGGATCATAATTTATTATTAAAGAAATTACAAAATTGTGGTATTAGAGGGGTAGCACTGTCCTGGTTAAGTAGTTACTTAAAGAATAGATATCAGTATGTATGTGTTGGTAACAAAAACTCACAGTTACTGAAGGTTACTTGTGGAGTCCCACAGGGTTCAGTTTTGGGGCCATTGTTATTCAATATGTATATAAATGATATATGTAAAGTTTCAGAAAAAATGGACTTAATATTGTTTGCCGATGACACTAATCTATTATGCAGTGGAAGCAATTTGGAACAACTTCTGGATACACTCAGAAAGGAATTAGGAAAGCTTAAACTGTGGTTTGATTCAAACAAATTAACGCTCAATTTAAGTAAGACAAAATTTATAGTCTTTAACAACCATCACAACAACTCAGTATCTAAACTCAGTGTAAATGGTGTAGAGATTGAAAGGGTATCTGAAACTAAATTTCTTGGAGTAATAATTGATAATAAACTGTGTTGGAAGTCACATATTAATTATATTAAAGGTAAAATATCCAAATCAATTGCAATACTACACAGAGTGAAATATTTGCTGAATCAACCCACACTATATACCTTGTATCATTCATTAATACTCCCATACATGACATATTGTAATGAAGTATGGGGAAATACATATAAAACAAACATATATCCAATCTTTATGCTTCAGAAGAGAGCTATTAGAATAATAAACAAAGCAGCTTACAGGGAACCAACAAACCCACTTTTTCTTAAATTTAAAGCTCTCAAGTTGAAAGATCTGGTTGACTTTAAAACTGCAATAATAATGTTTAAAGTGAAGAATCTATCACTGCCCGCAAATATCCAAAAGTTGTTCCAAATAAGGGAGAAACAATATCATTTCAGAGGAACATGTATATTTCAAAAACCTTCAGTGAGAACTACCACCAAGCAACACTGTGTTTCAGTGCAAGGAGTCAGATTATGGAACGATTTTGGACCTGAATTAAAATCATGTACAACGCTTGGACAATTTAAACAAAAACTTAAGGAAGAAATACTCCAAACATATATACAAGATGACATGTAAAATCACATAAGGATGGTCATATCCAGCCTGTGTTGTGTTGTTGCTTAGTTTTTTTTTGTCACATTTTGTCTTAGCTTCGTTCTGAATTGTAATCGCTCTTGTTTTGTTTTTTTTCTTTTGAATTCTTGGATGGAATATGGGTGGGCAATATAAGCTGCGGCTTCAGCCATCACCCATTTCGGATAACTTATGCTGAACTGTATAATCAGAGGAGTTATTGTCTAATTTGACCTTGTTGGATTTTCATTCCCCCTTTGTTATATTATTCAGTTTCTTTTAACCTGTACTATCCGAAATAAAGATTCATTCATTCATTCATCATCCTTATGTAATTTTACATGTCCACTTGCGCTGCATTCGCCACATCCTGGACATATCCTTGCAGGACAAAGTGCCCAACATAGAAGTTCTGTCCCGCGCCAGCCTTCCATCCATGTTCACTCTACTCAGGCAGCGCAGGCTCCGCTGGCTAGGCCACGTTCACCGTATGGAGGATGGCAGAATTCCCAAAGACGTCCTCTACGGAGAACTGGCAACTGGCAGGAGAGACGTTGGCTGCCCACAGCTGCGCTTTAGAGACGTCTGCAAGAGAGACATGAAGGCCCTGGAGATCAACACAGAGCGCTAGGAGGACCTTGCAACGGACTGCTCCAAATGGAGAGGCACCCTGACCAGACAGCTCAAGGCGGGTGAAGAGAGACTGACTGCTGCAGCAGATGAAAAAAGGACCCGCAGGAAGAACCGCCACAGACCCAGCAGCACGGAGACCACCCACAAGTGCGACCTGTGTGATAGGGACTGCCATTTGCGCATCGGCCTGTTCAGCCGTTCAGCCACGGTGCTGTTCCAGCAGAGTAGACGTTTAGGATTCTCTTCCATGGTTATCATAGACCGACGGAGGCCGACGACGATCACCTGTAGGCGCCGTAATGGGTATTTCTCGAGCCAAATTAGGACCAATGTTAACAAAAAAGTTATTAAATTCATCTGCAGGTGAAGCTGCATTCACACTCTGAGTCGTTTTATTATTTTTTGAAAAATTGGTTGGGTAGCTTGTATTTCTGTTTTTATTTCCAAGAATACTGTTAAGTATTGTCCATGTATTTTTAATATTGTCTCTGTTTTTCTCCAGTTCTTTACTGTAATAGTCTCTCTTACTACATCTTATTATATATGTTAACTTATTTTTGTATGTTTTTTACCGCTGCTCTGCTTCTTTTGTCCTTTTCTTTAGGAAAGCTTTATATAATAAATTTTTCTTTTTACATGCCTTTTGTAATCCTTTGGTTAACCATGGCTTATCGGCAAATTTATGTTTAAGCTTTTTCTTTATTAATGGACAATTTTTTTCATAAAGAGTGGTTACAATGTTTATAAATGTGTCATAGGCTTCATTTACATCTGATACATAGACTTCTGTCCAGTCTTGCTTCAGCAAGTCCTCTTTAAAAGAACTGATTGCATTTTGTGATTTGTATCTGAACGATTTTAAAAATTTTTCTGTATTGGCCCCCGTGTGGCCATGGATAAGTGCAAAGGTTGGCAAGTGGTCACTTATATCATTTATCAATAATCCACTTTCTATTTTCTTATCAATAATATTAACAAACAGGTTGTCAATAAGTGTAGCAGTGTGAACTGTGATTCTACTGGGATGTGTTATTGTGGGATATAGACTCATGCTGTACATAGATTTCATGAACTCTGTAATTACATTTTGTTGATATGGATTTAGTAAATCAATATTGAAATCTCCACAAATTACTACCATTTTCTTACTAGTAATATTATTGTACAGCTCGACTAATTTATCTCTGAATGTCTCAATGCAAGTTCCCGGCGTTCTATATATACAACTTATAATTAGATTTTTTGTTTTATCTTGGTCAATCTCAACGGTAACACATTCCAAAATCCCTGGTAGTGCAAAGGACATTCCATTTACAAGCTTACACCTATACAGGTCATCAATATACAGTGCAACACCACCACCCTTTTTTTGAGATCTGTTAATATGAAAACGTTTGATAATGATTGCAACTTTACTTGTCCCAACAAATTAAAGCTTATTTAAAAAGCGTTAAACTGTCAAAGTAAAACTACAGATTTGGACTAGACGACATCATAAAATTTTGAGTGCAATATTGGAAGAAAAAAAAAAGGTGTAGCTGACTCTTCATGTGTATTGGAGCCAGACAGGGCCATGGCTCTCTTTTCATAGTCACAGCCTGGGTGGAGAGACACCAGATCTACTCCCTAGTGGGACCTCCCAAATGAGGCTTTCACTAGAAAAGCTTCCAACTCATCAGCATCACTAAAGTGTCTTTTGAGAGGCCACCTGACTATTGTGAAAGCATTTGTTTTCCCTGCTGGAAGGAAAAATGATGATTGTTGGCTTTGCATCAAACTCTTTGTTTGAAATAGTCTTTGAAAATCATGGCAGCTAACTGATTGAAGTTTTGTGTGTGCAAAAAAAAAAAAAAAAAAAAAACCCAACCCAAAACATATTGGCAATTATGCAGTGAACAAATACATTGTAGATGTAACCTTTTCATAGATATCGTTAAAGTCAGAGGAGGGTCATTCATTTATTTAATAAAAAATAACACCTTTTTACAGTATTTTTTAGACAAATAGTAGCAAAACTTGTACTTTTACCCAAGTTTTGCTCATCCTCTGAGTCACTTTTGATTCCACAGAGTTGAACTAAATTTGAAGGGGCCATAAACTGAAAAATTGTGCTTTTGTAGGCTTTAGCCTTCTGAAATGCATCTACTGGTCATGTGATTTTTGAAAAACAAAAAACCATAAAAACTCTTCTATTAAACATATACACACACGCACGCGCGCGCGCGCGCGCACACACACACACACACACACACACAGAGCCTTTATAGTTTGTCTCTGACTGGCCTTTTTACCTCTTTTGGGTTTGCGATAGAATGTCAGAAACATACCTCAATATCTGCACACTTAGCGGGGAGCTCAAGAGGAAGTTAGCCTAAAAGTGCAGTTTATATATAGTTATTTTCTTTAGATTTCAGTTACCCTAATAGACATCCCTGTTAACCTGTTTCACTAATCCACAGTTGATAGTTTATCTCATATCATTCTGGCTTATTTTGTTATATGTTCGCTGTGATGCTACATCAATCAATTAGCACCACCAAGGTGGCTAACTGAAGCTAGCAGTTTAGCCACTCATTCATAAATGTTTCTGTGCTTATTGTACTCCAGGGACCAGTCATATCCTAATAAGTGTTGTTTTTCTTATTTCAGACAAGGATAAAAAGGAGATGTTTTAACTTTACCTCGACATGTTTTGACTGGCCATCTGCAGTCTTCCTCAGAAGTGTCAGCTGATCACTGTGGAGTGTCATTTATCAGCTGTTTTTTCCTAGGCGCCAGCCCAGCAGAACTGTCAGATCCACTGGGCTGGCCATGCCTCCTGCTGTCTGATGGTCTCGAGAATGAAGTCCCAGGTGTGAGAAAGCATAAATGCCCCCTCATCCCGATTCATGCTGTCCCTACCCCGCTTCCTGATTTCTATAGCCTCCTTGATCCAACGTTTTTTTTTTGTCTGTTACTCTCCAATCCAATGATTTTTGCGTTGTCCCAGTCCACGATGTAACCGGAGTGGTGGCTCAGTTGGTAGAGCATCCGCCCCACACCCGGGAGGCAGGGGTTCAAATCCCGGCCGGGTCATACCAAAGACCATATAAAAATGGTACTTTCTGCCTTCTAGCGTGGTGCTCAGCATAATGGAACGGGGAAAGTAAAGTTATGCACAGAGCTACCAGAGGACTGACCCCCCACTGTAGCTTTCACTACTTACGGTAGCTGTGTGGCCTAGGGTCAGAGAAACGGAGATAGGCGCCGCCCCATACACCAAATGGTGTTCCATATTCTGTGGAAGGGAATTAACTAACTAGTCCATGATGTGATTATTTCTTCTGCAGTGGTCTGATATTGCTGATTTTAGTGTCACTTGTTACCTCCGCCAAGGAGGTTACGTTTTCATCAGTGTTGGTTTGTCTGTCTGTTTGTTAGCAAGATAACTCAAAAAGTTATGGACAGATTTTCATGAAACTTTCAGAGATTGTCAGAAATGGGGTATCCTACAGATGATTAGATTTTGGTGCTGATCCGGATCACCGTCTGGAAAACCCCCAAAACAAAACAAGCATCACAGTATAGCTAATATATGCCACTTGCGAATGGCATTTTTTTCATGGTCAAGGAATCTATTTTTTTTTTTATTTTTTATTTTTTTTTTTTTTTTTGTTACTTATTTGTACCCGTAGGTAGATTTGGTTTGCAGTCTGGTGACAAGCCACCGGCTGCTGGTCGCTGCGTGCGCGAGCGCCCTAAACCTACATGTTTTTGGTAAGCGGGAGGAAACCGGAGAAATCCCGGAGTAAACCCGCGCAACACGGGGAGAACATGCAAACTCCACACAGCTCACTGTTGGTCGGGGGCTGGGATCGAACCCACGATCTCATGATCCCCGCGATCCCCCGGCCGAGGGTAAAACTGTGCTGCCACAGTGCTAAACCACTGCGCCACCGTGCAGCCATCTATAAAGTTAGACAAAATAAATGTAGGATTAATATTTATGATGTTAAACACTGTATGGGGGGAACTGTGGCGCTTGGCGGAGGTCTGCGCTCTCCAAGTGCTTTTCTAGTTCTGCTTTTTCTTTTTGTGATCTTATGAGTCATCCTTATGTTTGAAAGACACTCCACACTCCATCACATTAACACTCCACAGCGATCAGCTGACACTTCTGAGGAAGACTGCAAACAGCCAGTGAGAACATGTCAAGGTAAAGTTAAAACATCTCTTTTTCATCCTTGTTGGAAATAAGAAAACCAAAATTTAAAACTGAAAAAGAAGACAGAATGAACCTAGTCGAGCTATTGACCACTGAAACCACACACCTCTGCAAACCAGTGATGCATCATTTTGTCACCATGGGGTGAGACGCCGGCTCGGCGCTCAGCCCATGCTCCTTTTATCCCTGCCTCTCATTGGGCAGTGCCTCAGCTGGTTCCCAGCTGTCAGTGTCACGGGACGGCTGGGGCCAATTAATCCTCATCAGCTGGGGCGCTGTTAATGAGTATAAAGAGGAGCAGCTTCGATCATTCGGGGCTGCGACATAAGCACTGCTAGGCTGAAGCCCCTTCGTCTGGTGTCAGCCTCAACTCCCCTTGCAGCATTCCGGTGTTTGTATCCCGCTGTGAGTATGCACGTCTTGTTACCCCCATGTCCGGTACGAGCTACCTACCCCTGCGCTGTGCAGCCTGAGAATGTACGTCTGTATGAGTGTCTGTGCTCTCCTCATCCCTTATCCCTTACCCAGAATAAAACATCTCGACTCACTGGCTTGCCCCTGGCTCTGATTGCCCGGCTCCCTAGAGCCGGATATGACAGTATGTCGCAGCCAGAAGAGTTGCCGGCGGCCGTGAGTCGCTGTGGAAATGTACCTTTCTGTCCGGGTGTCAGCGCTGCTAGCATGCCGTTTCCCAGGAGTCACTTCCGGCGCCAGGGCGACGAGCTGAGGTCCATCTCGGAGGCTGTCGACGGGACGTTCTTCACCCTGCACGACGCCTCCAACGTGAGACGCTGGCATCCGGGCCGTGCTGAGGAACTCCTGGACTGTCACCCTCACTCTCTGTACCATCTGGAGGACAGTGCCAGGATAGACGCTGCAGGTACACAGCAAGAGAAGCTCCACGGGGTGGATGGAAATCCCGGCAGGGAGTCGAAGTGGGCGACGTCTTTCCCCGCTTTGGAGTCCCGTTCCTGCCGCAATTCCAGTCCGGGAGTTCGCGCCAACCAGAGGACTTCCCCCGACCTGCGCCACGTCACTCGGGATTCCCTTCAAGGAGCCGCAGCTGACAGCAGTTATGTCCGGGGTCGAGTGGCTGTCGCGAGCTCTACTGTGTTTCCTGTCACCACCTTCAGGCATGTGGCGGCGGCAGTGAGATTGATGGTGAGGACTTCAGGGCTACGAAGCTTTCCCGTGCTCGACGCCTCCCTCGTCTCGATCTCCGATCTGGAGCGGCGAATCCTGGGTTTCCCCCTCGCTTCGTTCCCTGGGAGTAGTCGTCATCACATCGCCGAGTCACCTCTGCACGAACCTCGTCCGGATCCAGTTCTGGGTCATCGTCAGGACCGTTCCTCCCACGCAGCTGTCATCCCTTCGCCTCGTCAGTGTGGAGATTCTACAGCCTCGTTCCCTGAGCCTCGTTCCCCCGCTGTCATTCCTGGACATTCGGGCTGGCTCACCCCGGCTGTTTTCCCCTCCTCCTCGACGCGCTTCCTGACCGCTGTGTGTGCCTGGAATCCCGGCCTGGTGAGCTCTCTGCTGGAGACAACGCGAGCGACCCTCAGACGAATTCCCGGGGGGTCCTCCGTTATCGCCGGGCGGGGAGAGGAAGAAGCAGATTCCACTACAGCAGGCGATGCTCAACCTCCAGGGGGCAGGCAAGTCATTGTTTTTTCACACCTGCTTAATGATTTGCTCTGTCACATCCCTGGAGGAGAAGTTCAGGGTTCGCAGCTCCCTGAACTCTCCCCACCTGCTGTAACCTGTATTCCTAATCCCGCATCCTCTGTGTCTCTCTCCGCCGAGCGGTCCCCGGCTCCGGGTCAACGTGGTGGGATATGGAGAGGGCCTGTGGTTCCGCAGCTACATTGCGGACGGAGGAGGGGGACTGACTGCTGCGTGGAGTCTACGCTGACGACTGAGCGTCCCTGGGTCTCCACGGAGGAGCGGTTCGGTCCGGCGGGACGAGATTCTTCTGGCTTCACGCCGAGTGGGTCGTCGGCGGGGTTACCTGAGCTGGAGGGATCTCAAGCTGCGCTGACCATCGTGCTGGCTGCGGGGCCCGACGCGGCTAGATGGGAGCCTGACAACGACCTCCTGACGACGGATCCTGGATCTTCGCAGTCCTGGACGGCGTCAGAACCCGAGATCAGGCGAGTGCTCTCCTTTCTTTTCTTTCTTTTTATCTTTGAGCACTTCAGCCTATCTCCAGGGGAGACGAGCAGGGTGCAGCCGCCCGCTGCGTCTGAGCTCGTCTCGCCGGGTTCTGGCGCTGCCGGTGATCCTGATCCCGGTTCTGTTTTCTCTTCTGAGCCTTCTTCCAGGGTCACCGGCGAGGAGTTGCTGTTCCTCGTGGTGCTGGAGGGTCCGGGTTCAACGTTGGAGGTCGGTTCTGGTGCAGTGTCCAACGTGGGTTCGCCTGAGGCCCGATCGGGGTCCGACGTGGGTGCTGCCCCAGTGTTGTCCAGGTCCGGTGAGGAGGTGGCCGTTTCCCTGAGGCCCGCCGCCCTCGTCATCGGCTCTCCCCTGAGCCTCTTCCACCGGGATCCGCTCTGACCCTTCGTCCGTCTCAACGGTCCTGGTGGTTGAGTGATGCGGTCGACGACCCGACCCGCAAAACTTTCGGTTCGGCGATCTGGTTTCCCCCCACTGGTCTGTTTGCCTTTGGGCGGCCTGGTTCGGCAGCCGTTGGACTGGATTCCTGGGATCTGGGCCCAGAGTTCGCCGTCCGAACATTTCTCTTCCCCGGGTTGCCAACTGGACAATGGGCGGGGAGATTACCAGAACAATTCCGGCCGTTTTGGACTCTGCCTGCCGTCTCCTCGGGTGTCCTTTACTTCTTTTATTATTATTGAAGTCACTCGGGTGTAGTTTCTTTGTCCATTAGGGGATATATGTTTTTGTGCTGTGTGTTGTTTTTTTTTATTAACCATACTCAGCATTTTTATCTTATTGTTATCCTGTTACCCTGTCACCTTTTTTTCCTCTTGGTGACTCACCTTATGTATCGCGCTGTGTATTGCATTTTCTTATCTTTACTCAGCGTTTTCATTCATCCTTACCTTAGCCTTGGCCTCGTCGGTGCATCATGGAGTATGCGTGTGGTTTCCTGTTCAACCATACTCTGTGATCACCCCATTCTGTCTTATTATCCTCGTGGGGGGCCTTCCCTGTCCCCGGCTTTAACATTGACTGTGTTTGTTATTGTTTGAAGTAATGTGTTTCATCCCCACTTAACCGTACTTCATTATTACCCATTTGTCCTTGTCACCTCTGTTTCTTTAGGTGATCTTTTATATATTCAGTGCTGTGTGTTTTGTTTTCTTTAGTATCCATGCACAGCGTTTTTCATCTTTTGTCCTGACCTTTGTCTTGTTGGTGCATTATGGAGTAGTGTGTTTTGTTCCCCTTAACTATACTCTGTGATTGCTTTATTCATTCCTGCCACCTTTTTGGTGGGTTTTTGGTTTTCTTTTTTTTGCCCCGATCTATACGTTATTTGTATGCTGTCTGTAGTCATATTTGGTATTTTCCCTACCTGTGTCCTAACTCAGTTTTCTCCCTAACTGTGCTCTGGGTTAATCCTTTTCCCTGTGTTGTAGGGTATTGTATTTGGGTTTTTTTTTCTCTGCCCTGCTGCCCTACATTGGTCTATTGTTGTGTGTTTTTTTTTTTTTTTTTTTTTTTTTGTCCTTCCCTTTGCATCTTCCCTTCCGCCCGCCCTAGGTGGGGAGGGGGGGGGGGGGCTGGGATGTTCCTGGTCGTTCGGGAGCCCGACCGTGAGGGGGAGGCTCTGTCACCATGGGGTGAGACGCCGGCTCGGCGCTCAGCCCATGCTCCTTTTATCCCTGCCTCTCATTGGGCAGTGCCTCAGCTGGTTCCCAGCTGTCAGTGTCACGGGACGGCTGGGGCCAATTAATCCTCATCAGCTGGGGCGCTGTTAATGAGTATAAAGAGGAGCAGCTTCGATCATTCGGGGCTGCGACATAAGCACTGCTAGGCTGAAGCCCCTTCGTCTGGTGTCAGCCTCAACTCCCCTTGCAGCATTCCGGTGTTTGTATCCCGCTGTGAGTATGCACGTCTTGTTACCCCCATGTCCGGTACGAGCTACCTACCCCTGCGCTGTGCAGCCTGAGAATGTACGTCTGTATGAGTGTCTGTGCTCTCCTCATCCCTTATCCCTTACCCAGAATAAAACATCTCGACTCACTGGCTTGTCCCTGGCTCTGATTGCCCGGCTCCCTAGAGCCGGATATGACACATTTCATTCATTTGTTAATAGAAAACTAGTGCATGCCCGTAGAAAGCAAGCATTGTCTGAAAACAAGTAGCCTAATTAGGCTATGTAGGCTGTGTTTGAAAGTGGAATACAAAGAGGTGTAGCCTATATGTAGGCAATCACACTTTGACAAATATAAAAGGGAGTAAATGGCACTAAGATTTATTTGATTGTGTAATTAATTACAGAATTATTGAAAATAAACGGGACATCCAATATTAGCGACTGTTTAAGAACCCTCGTTTGTTTGTCAGTTATTTGTGTGATCTTTTATAAGTTATATTCATAAGTGTTGTATCTTGCACTTTGGGGAATGGGAGTTGTTCAGTCATCATCATAATTGTTTTAGTTTATGTGTGTAGTTTCTAGTCTATCATCAATAAACTCATGCAGTACTATAACAGGACACGTTTCCAAATATTTGAGACACAGTGTAGTGCATCATTTTATATTTTAGCAATATAAGTACAAAACACCAAACATTATTGTACTCAGCAGAATGATCAGTTTGGCTACAGCTGCTGCATCAGTGTTGGCCATTTGTCAGTAAAAAAAAAAAGATTTATTTTGTTATTTGGGCAGTTTTTGTCACGGTCGTCATTTAGTCAAAGTGTGCGCATATGTGCCCGCATATGATATGCAATTGATCTGGCCATTCTGCTCCACAATCCTGGTATTATTAACTTTTAATTTCCAGACAGCCATGCACCGGGAGGAGCGCCATGTTGAACCTGCAATGTCACAAAGGACAGCGGTGGTACAAGGGTGAAGCAGCAGCCAAGACTCCGTCCCATTAATCGGGCAGGCTGGGCTTGGCTCCCTGGGAAGGACTGCGATAAGCCGATCCGGCAGCTGCCCCCCCCCCCCCCCCCCGCCGGCACACCTTGTGTTCTCCACATATCGATGGCTGAAATGCAAAACATCCTATTTGAAAAATGCACTTTCTAGAGAAAACTAAAAACATCTTTTTGTTTTCTTGCAGAATGCAATGCTATTTTTTTTTCCATCAGAATAATTTTCTGTCACAATAAATGGCGGGACTGTCTTGCAGACAGGTATGAGCAGCCTTCCTTGTTCTCATCATCCAAAGTGAAATCAAATCAAAACATCCTGCAGGTTTTGCATTTCAGCCATCAATATGCCAAATTATCCTTTAGCGCTACACAATCACAGCAACATTATAGTATAATTTTTTAAGCATTCAATCATCAGTTTTCTCTTTTTCTGGTCAAATTTGTCGCTTCTCACTTCCTTGGTTTGTGTGCGGTGAGCTCTGGTGACTGGTCGTGATGCTGTGTATTATCCAATCAGTATGGAGTCAATCCGAAGCCCCACCCACACTGCTAGAAGCCAGGGCATGAAGAAATGGAGTGGTGGCTACTGACTAAACTTTTATTGATTAAAAATTACATATTTTTGCTGAGCAACTCCATACTCGGGGATGCACACCCTCGTAACCTCAGCAAAACACTTATAAAACCTGAGGTCAGTTTGACAAATGGTTTTGGAGATATCTGAGGAACAGACACACACACAAACAGACAGCGATATCTTGCATTTATAGATAGATTTACATGAATTGACTCAGGCTTGCTATCTGAGCTAGAAGCTAGTCAGCTAAGATTAGCACTAGTGATTGGGAGAACAGAGTAACTGTGGTTCTAGGCATTCAAAGAGACACGCAGTGAAATTTTCCATTCTGGGGAATGCTGCAAAAGATGAATCACAATGATGCAGCAATAATTAAATAATTGTGATAGTATCATGTAAACCCGTTTGTAAGGGTAACTTGCCCCACTGTTTGATATAGTGTAACGGATGCCAACTAGTACTGTTCGGCGTAGAACGTTAGTAAACCTCCCTCCCAAAGCCTCATACAGTATCGGTAGCGCTGAGCTATCGGTCGGACCTTTAGCTCAGCGCGATCGTGCTGTGTCTCCCATGCTCGAACTGTGTAGTTGACTGAGAGGTCGCGGGTTCGTGTCCCGTGTGGGGCGAACTGCGCAGGATGATCTCAGTCACAATAGGGTGATCATTTTTTCACCTTGTTTTATGTCTAGTTGTAGTTTCTTCTTTCTTTGTATACGGACCATCTATTTATGGACAACAGATGGGAATTAGTCACTGGGTACAATCTAGCAAGTTTAATTAGATTGTTTATTAATGTTCATTAAGTTGCACTGTCCTTTAAATAAGACTGAATTGAATTAAAGAAAATCTGACCAAAATATATCAGAAAATGTATTAAAACCTGTGGGAGCAGTCTACATGTGGGAAAAGTGCAGTGAATGAACCTTTAAGTTTCCATTCTCAACAGATTTGATTACTTACAGTGGTGTGAAAAAGTGTTTGCCCCCTTCCTGATTTCTTATTTTTTTGTATGTTTGTCACACTTAAATGTTTCAGATCATCAAAAAAAAAAATTAAATATTAGACAAAGATAACACAAGTAGACACAAAGTGCAGTTTTTAAATGAAGGTGTAATAAACACCTTAAGGGTAAAAAAATATCCAAACCTACATGGCCCTGTGTGAAAAAGTGACACCCCCCCCCCCCGTTAAAACATAACTTAACTGTGGTTTATCACATCTTTGGAAAGCTGAGTTCGCTTGTCGCTTGGCATGTGGGGAACCGTATGGGTTTGGCCCATTGTTCATTATTGTGATTATTGTTGTTGTATATGTTCATGTGTGCAAGATGTGTGGGTGTGGGTGTAGTTGCTCCATCATGCTTGTGGTGCTGGGAGCGCCGGGGCGCAACGCTGGCGGGTCCTGAGCTGCTCGACCTGGCGGCCCTTGTTCTGGGTTGGAATCTGGGGGCAGTGAGTGGCCTCCTGAACCAGTTTGCGAGCTGGCTTTTGAGGGGGGACAGGCTTCCTTTGGGACCGCCTCCTTCCCAGTCCCCCCCTCCCCCCAGTTCTGGGTGGAACATACATCTTCTTGGATACACTTAAGCCTGCTTCGTGCTACACCTCTGCTGTCCACGTACGCGTATCCGGAAACCACCTGTGACGAAATTTACGTCATCATCTCCACTCCGCTAGTGTCCGCAGTGCTCGACCGCGGACGACCGGGTGCAGCCCAAATTTTGTGACCGCGCCTCGTGTCCACGACCTGAACGTGTTGAAAAGTGCATGCGCAAGACTGAACGTCCCATTCACGAGGTGGCGATGTCGGCACAGCATACATCAGTAGACGAAGAAGACAACAAGGAGGCGAAAAACGAGCAAAAAAAACATACATGAATCATACATAAGGATAAGGACCTGTACTTATAGAGCGCTTTTTCCAGTCTCAAAGACCACTCAAAGCGCTTCACTAGCACTAACCCTCTATTCTAAGGGCCTATAGGAGACTGATATCTAGGGACAATTTAGAACAACCAATCAACCTAACATACATGTCTTTGGATTGTGGGAGGAAACCGGAGCCCCCGGAGTAAACCCACGCAGCACAGGAAGAACATGCAAACTCCATACTTCCTCACAGCGGCAGCAGCATCTTGGTGGAAAAGGAGTGAAAACTGGGAAGTCAAAAAGCAGAAATAGACTCTGTTTGAAGAGAAACTTTGTGAAGAAGTCCGCCGTTTCTTCGTTGGTGAAAATCGTGGCGCATCAGTGCCTTGGCGCTACCTATCAGGCGGGAGTGAAACTACAAATGATGGTTGTGTGCATGCGTCAACCGCTTGGAATGGGTAGATGAAAAAGTGAGCATAAGCAGCGCCACATGCGTGCCGGGCTTGTCCAAAGCGTACGCAGACCACAGCGGACTAGAGGGAAATGTAGCATGAAGCAGGCTTCAGGGTTTTGGGGTGGGGGTGTGCCACATTGTGTCGGTGAAGGGGATACCTATGTCTGCTGCGCAGTGGGGCCGCCCTCACCTCAGTTTAATTGCATTTTAGCCACTGAGGTCTTGGGGAGATGGGAGCCCTGCTGCCTATTGCAGTGGCTAGTGGTGCTCCAACCACCATCCCCCCATTTTTTTTTTTATTTAAGTTTTTGTAAAGGGTATACACGTCATTACAGCATTGCATTGTTTACATTTTCATCACGTTCCCTTTTTTTGTTTTTTGACAACATTGGAAGAATAATTATTACAACACCCCTTTTTTAAGTGAAAGAAAAAGAGAATTTAAAGAAAGAACAAAAAAAACAAACAAAAAACACAAGAAAAAACAAAAAAACAAAAACAAAAGAGCAAAAAAAAAAATAAAAAAAAAAAAATAAAAGAGCATCTGAGTAGCGTTGGAACAAAGAGAGGTGCCATTATTGAAATGGTATTTGTCAAAGATTAGATCTGATGGAAGACACATATGCGATCCAGGGTTGCCAAAAGTTCAAGAACCCATCCATGTCCTGTCTCAGTGCGAATGTCAACTTTTCCGTCGAGTAAATGTCTTGGATCACGTTAATCCAATCTTCAGGTGTAGGACAGTTCTTCAACATCCATTTTTTACTTGGGGCTTTTTTACTTGCCAATATTAAAACAGTGAATAAGTATTTTTCTCCTCGTCTTTCCAGTGAGTCCGGTAGTAAACCCAAATACAAAGTTACAAAAGAAAAGGGGACTGTTATTTTGAATATTTTCCCCAATGTTGTCTGTACATTGGTCCAATATTGGTGGATAACTGGGCATGACCAAAACACATGAAAATGATTTGCAGTCTCTTCACCACACAAGCGCCGACAATTCAACCCCTTACGAGTAAATTTGTTTTGTGCAGGTGTTCTGAAAAATCTTACCAAATTTTTCCATCCAAATTCTCTCCACTGCAGGGATGAGGTACTTTTCCATTGTTGTTTATTTAGCTTTTCCCATATTTCCAGTTGTAAAGTGAAATTCCTCTCTTTTTCCCATCTCTCTTTTATATATGATGTGTTGTCTCCTTTTAAGTCTTGAAGACCTTGGTATATTTTAGAAACATATCTGATCCCTGGGATCCCTTTATATACCATTAAGAAGACCTTCAGAACACCTGACCGGGCCCTTTCCAAATCCTCCTTTTTAAGTATTTTGTTTATGTGGTGTCTAAGCTGAAAGAACCTGTAAAGGTCTTGATTTATTAGACCTTGTTTTTTCAAATCTTCAAAACTTCTTAAAATTTGCCCTTTAAAAAAATCGTAATATTTTATCAGTCCGTTCTCTTTCCACTTTTTAAATCTAGTGTCTGTTTTATTAGGAGTAAAGTCTTGATCATAGGCAATCCATTGCAGAAATCGATAGGGTTCTTTAGTTTGATTCTCTCTGACTATCTTAAACCAAATTTTTAGCGGGGTCTCTATCCACGGGTTAGTGCTATTCAAAAGTTTAGGTAAGGCATTGTTCCCTATTATCGCCTGTAGGGGGATGTCACTTGTTATTTGGCATTCCATCTCCTTCCATTGTACAGTGTAGACTGGGTTACATATCTCTACTAAAGTTTTAATTTGTGCGGCTTTAAAATAGTCCCTGATATTTGGCAGCGCAAGCCCACCTTTGTCTTTGTTTAGCTGTAAGGTTCTATATCTGATTCTAGGTCTCTTGCCCTGCCATATGAATCTTGAGATCCTTCTATCCAGTTCTTGCCATGTTTTTTTTGGGAGGTTCTACCGGTATTGTTTGGAAAAGGTATAGAAGACGTGGAAGTATATTCATTTTAACTGCTTCAATTCTTTGTGCAGTACCCAAGAATGGTATCATATTCCATCTTGCTAGATCAGATTTTGTTTTTGCCACCAGTGGATCATAGTTTAGTGTTATAATTTTGTTGAGCTGTTTCGGGATATTGACCCCCAGATATTTCATAGATTCCATCTCCCAGTTAGTTTTGAGTTTGCTTAGTAAATATTGATTTGGGTCATAGTTGAATGTTAAAACTTGGGTTTTATGCATGTTTAATTCGTACCCCGATAAATCTCCATACTCTGAAAAAACTGAGATTAGTTCTGGAAAAGAGGTGTCCGGCTGCCCCAGGTATATTAAAATGTCATCTGCAAAGAGTGCTATTTTATGTTCCTTCTGACCAAGTGTAATACCTTGAATTTTTTGATTCTGTCTTATCTATTGACTCAGAGGTTCTATGAAGATTGCAAAGAGCAGTGGAGACAAGGGGCAGCCCTGACGACATCCTCTTTCCAGCTCAAAAGATGATGATAATTTACTGTTAATCCTTATTTTAGCTGTTGGTTTTTTATATAATGCCTGTATAGTTCTAATGAAGTTGTTATGAAAATTGAAACTGGATAAGATTCTATATAGGAAAGACCAGTCAACCGAATCAAATGCTTTTTCAGCATCTAATCCCAATATGGCTGCATTTAAGTTATATTTTTTTATATGATGAATTATGTGTAAAGTGCGTCTAATGTTGTCTTGTGTCTGTCTTTGTCTTATAAAACCTGTTTGGTCTAAATGAATTAAGTCTGTCAGTATATTTTCTAACCTTTTGGCAAGGATAGTGGTAAAAAACTTATAGTCCTGATTTAACACACTGATTGGTCTGTAGTTGGAGCAGTCTAGTTTATCCTTTTCAGGTTTAGGTATGACTGCAATGACCCCTTCTCTCCAGGAGGGGGGATTTCCTCTGTGTGGAGGACATAGTTAAATGTTTTCAGGAGGAGAGGAGATAGTTGCTGTTTAAAGGTTTTGTACCACTCTGCTGTATAGCCATCTGCTCCTGGGGATTTGTTAGCTTTAAGTTTCATAATTGCTTTTTCTAATTCTTTAGGTTGTATTTCTGACAGTAGTGTTTTATTTTGTGACTCAGTAAGTTGGGGAAGGTTTAATGTGTTTAGGAATGCTTCGGATGCGTTTTTATGTTTTTTGAGGGAGTACAAGTTCTTATAGTAGTTCTCGAAGCTTTTAAGAATATCCTGAATTCTAAATTTTATTTCCTTTGATACTGGGTCTCTGATTTTGTAGACTGCTCTCTTCGTTTGTTGTTTCCTCAATTTATAGGCTAGTAATTTTGCCGAATTGCTGCCTGCTTCATAGTATTTTTGTTTCAGAAATGTAAGTTTCTTCTGGATTTCTATTGTGTAGATCTCATTTATTTGATTTTTAATTTCCTTAATTTTGAGCGAGTCATTAGAATGAGTGTTGTCTTTGTGCTCTTTTTCTAGGTTCTTAAGTTCTGACTCTAATGTGGTTAGTTTTTCTTGTCTCAGTTTCTTTTGGATTGCCAGTTTTGCAATAATCTTTCCCCTTATTACAGCTTTGCATGCGTCCCACAGTATTAAAGGGGATATTTCTCCATTATCATTTTCTTCCAAATATCTGAGCATATCTGATTCCAATTCTTCTTTCAGTGGTCCTTTCAGGACATTTGAATTTAACCTCCAAGAAAATGTATTATTTGTGTATTTTTGGATACTTAAGTCCATATAGATCGGACTGTGGTCAGAGAGATCCATCAGTCCTATTTTACATGTTTTTACTCTTCCAATGTCTCTATTAAACATAAAAAAATAGTCAATCCTTGAGTATGATGAATGTGGTGCTGAGTGAAATGTATAAACTTTTACAATGGGGTTGAATTCCCTCCACACGTCACAGATTCCCATTTCTTCTAGTAGCATCCGAGTTTTCCTACTTTGAGTGTTATTTTGATGTGGAGAATTACCTGATGCATCCCAGTATGGATTTAGTCTTAGATTGAAGTCTCCACCACATATCACTAAACCTTGGGCTTTAGTTATCATTAGGTCAAATACATTTTTATAAAATTTTCAGTTAGCCCCTGGAGGTGCATATACATTCAGCAGGGTGATATCTTCTCCCTCTAGCCGCCCAAGTACCATACTGTATCTCCCTTCTTTATCTTTGTGTTCTGATTTTTTTTCAAATATAATTTTGGTTGAGGTCAATGTCGCTACTCCCCTCCTCCTCCCTGACTTATATGAGGATGAAGAGATCATTTTAAACCCTTGTCTATTGAGTTTAGTGTGCTCCACGTCTGTTAGGTGGGTTTCCTGTAAAAATATTATTCCTGCTTTGTCTTTTTTCATTTTGCCTAGAATCTTGGATCTTTTAACTGGATTCAGGATCCCTTTCACATTATATGAGATTATTTTGGTTACACCCTGTTTCTCCATTGTGTTGTCTTATTTAGTATAACAGTGTGGTGGCCCTCTTTTATGCTACTCAGAAACTGAAAGAACATTAAGAACATAAAAAACATTAAGAACATACGTAGTATATAACACTTTAAAACAAAAAACTGACAAAAGATCTTCCTGAGCTGAGGTCTTTTTAGTGACCTTAGAAGAGCCATGATGGGAAATTCCTCAGATTCCGTTACGTGCTGAGGGCCCTCTCTTACCCCTGTAAGTTGTCCCATGTTTTTAACCTGAATTTCAGATCCCAATCCGAACTTGTAATGATTTTTTTTTTTTGATGCCTATACCCTATGAAATTGTGCGCACCCTCCCACCTTCATCACAACAAACAGTCACGTTAATACAGTATTTGTTAGTGTGGAGAGATCATGTGGTTCATTGTCACATTTCTATTTTAACAAGTTGTTTTTTGTTTTGTTTTTTAAAGACTTATTTGTTTCTAATATTATGTCTGTTCCATGAAATGTTTTACCACTTGCTGATTCTGCATCTCCTTTAATGTTTGTTACCTTGTAGGAGGGGGGTTGGATGTGCAGATTGACTAAAAATATCATTATTCCCTCCTGTAAATGGCCAGTTTTTCCTTGTAGCTCTGGCGCTGGGTTTCCCACTGCTGGCCCGTGGATTTTGAGGGTCTCTGTGTGGACCACGTTTGAGCCTTGATTCTTTCGATCGGGTCTGCTGCGGGTTTATACACCGTTACCGGGAGCCCTCTTCTCGCCATATCCGTGGTTGCTTCTTCCGCCGAGTTGTAGAGACACGTCTCATCCCCGTAGAAAACCCGCAGCTTCACCGGAAATGGTGTCTGGAAGCGCAGTTTTTTCTCTCGTAATACCTTTTTAGCGTCGTCGTATTCCCGACGCTTTTTAAGAACCTCCGGGGCGTAATCGTGTTCCACGAAAACTTTTCTCTCTTGGTGCATAAATCCTTTTTTCTGCCAAGCCAGTCTTACAACCTCTTCTTTTATTCTGGAGTTGGAAAACTTCACCACCACCGATCGTGGAGGCGCTTCCGCCACCAGTCTAGGGGCTAATGTACGGTGCGCCCTTTCTATCTTCAAGTTGGTGGTTTGGGGAATATCCAACTTCTCTCTCAGTAAGGATTCCACGCATGCCGCCATTGTGGTGAAACCATCCTCGACTCCTTCTTTCAGACCGTGAATTCTTATGTTGTCTCTTCTTAGTCTTCCTTCTTGGTCGGTTAGCTTAGCCTCCAGTCTTGACTGTCTTTTGTGTAGATCCAGCACGGTATCTTCCAACCCTTGTATTCTTTCCTCTGCTTCCAAGATTCGGTCCTCGGCCTGGTCCACTCTGCTGTTTGTCGTTTTTATTTCATCTTTGATTTCACGAAATTCGGCCCAACACTCTCGGCGAAATCGTCTTAATTCTTTAAGTACCATTTTTAAGCAAACCTTTTTGCTAGCTTCATTCAGCTCCTCGTCTTCTGAATGGAAATCCTCCGGATCAGATTCTCCGGCCGATGCGTGTGCTGGCCTGATAAATGTCGATTTCTTCTGTTTTCCTTTAGGCATGATGACTTTGTCTTTTGATTTTCACTCTTCCAAAAATCCGTTAAATCAGATTTTCAAGGTATATTCCTGGATCGGGTCTGGGAGCTTCAGCGTTAAGCTGCTATCACCATGGTGTCCAGACCGGAAGTCCACCATCCCCCAATTTTAACTGCACTCTGGTAGTTCACACACCTGCACACAATTACATCACACAACAGACACACAGCAATCATGATTTGTGCACGGGGGAGGGTGGGTGGGGGTCTTCCCCCACCCCTGTGGCCCTCCCTCTGCCGGGGGCCTGGGGCCCATCCAGTCAAAATCCCTGTGTGCTGCCAAATGAATAAAAGCAAGCAGGGGAGTGAGAGAGTGATTGAACAAGAGAGTAAGCACGAGTGAGGGAGTGATGAGTGGAGATGGTGATGGTGGGGCGGTTTTGTGTGGCGCTTTGCATATCAGGTGACATTTCGGAGCGCCTGCTGCAGTCCGCTGATCAGTTGTTCGGGTGGGCGTTGGAGTGGTGGTCTGCTTCTGTGGCCACGGCCTCCCTGGGGTGGGTCGGTGGGGGTGTGGCTGCTGGCCTGTGCTGGTGGTCTCCCCAGCTGCTGCCGGGCGCTGGTCCGCGTTCATGCTCGCTGCATCTGCATCGCTGTTGTCCTAAGTAATAAGGATGAATGAGTGTGGGTGAATGTGTGGGGGAGAGCACGAATGGATGTGAGTAGGCCGGAGTGTGAGTGAGAGTGTGTGTATGGGTGAGCATGAGTGAGTGCGGGTGCCTCTGCAGGCGAGTGGGAGTGGGAGCAAGATAGAGCGGGTACAGGAATGGGAGAGAGTGGGTGGGCCCGGGGTACGAGTGCAGGTTTGTGTGGGGAAGAGGGCGAGCAAGAGTGAGTGAGTGTGTGTGGGTGCGTATGAGAGCATGAGGGTGTGAATGAGTGGGAATGGGTATGTGTGCTGGTCGGGAGGTGCTAGATTGAGGGGGTAGTGCCTCTTGGCTGTGTGGGCTCCCCTGGATGGGGGGGGGGCTTTTTTGGGTGTGGGGGTCTCCGGGTTGTGCAGCAGTGGCACTGGGGTGAGAGTGGGCCTGCTGTGGGGGTGCCTGGGGCGCTTATGCTGGGGGCGCGAGCCAATCTCCGGTCCGGGGGGTGGGGGCGCTGGCCTTCCAGCGCCTGTGGCCCGGGGGCTGGGATCGGCCCTGCTGGGGGTGGGGGTGGGGTGGGGGATTGGTCAGTTCGGGGGTGTGGGCCTGGTGGCCTGGCCTCCCTCAGCCTCCCTCAGATGCCTGGCTTTCCTGGGGCTTGTTGGCCTCGGACATTTGTGCTCTGTGGGGGTTGGTGGTGTTGTTGTGCTTGCTCGGGGTCTCTGGGGGGGGGGGGGGGGTTGCTGTGACCAGCCGCCCTCTTTGTATGTTTCCTGACAAACCATTCACATGCACACACTTAATTTTGCGCATGCTCTCATACACATGCACACGGATGCACAGACACATACAGTATGTCTCTCCTTTAACAAGTGCGGATACCAGACTTGTGTTGAGACCTCTTGGGTGGAAGAAGCAGTCTGTCTTCTGTTTATTTTAGTTGTTGGTTTGTTTGTCTTCTTTGTCTGTCCCTCTCCCTTTTCTTTCTCACTCCCCACACCTCCTTTCCTCATCCCCCCCCCCCCCCCCGTCGGGTCCTTCATAGGTAAAATAATTTAAATTAAGTATTAAAAGTTATTACAAGAGGAGTTTACAACAATATGCAGTACAAAGATATGTGCTGTATAAAGGTCCTTTTGGCAAAGTAAATCTGTTTAGTACAATAAGGGTAGCAGATTTCTGTTCTGCTCACCTAGCTGCCTGACAGGACAAGGAGAAAAAAAAAAGGAACTCCGAGTTCAGTTTCTCTTGCCACACCCAGGCCTGAATACTGCCACACCTGTTCTCAATCAACAAATCACTTAAATAGGACCTGCCTGACAAAGTGAAGAAGACCAAAAGATCCTCAAAAGTTAGACATCATGCTGTGATCCAAAGAAATTCAGGAACAAATGAGAAACAAAGTAATTGAGATCTATCAGTATGGAAATGTTATAAAGCCATTTCTAAAGCTTTGGGACTCCAGCGAATCACAATGAGAGCCATTATCCACAAATGGCAAAAACATGGAACAGTGGTGAACCTTCCCAGGAGTGGCCGGCCGATGAAAATTACCCCAAGAGCACAGCGACGACTCATCCAAGAGGTCACAAAAGACCCCACAACAGCATCCAAAGAACTGCAGGCCTCACTTGCCTCAGTTAAGCTCAGAGTTCATGACTCCACCATAAGAAAGACACTGGGCAAAAATGGCCTGCATGGCAGAGTTCTAAGACGAAAACCACTGCTGAGCAAAAAGAACATAAAGGCTCATCTCAGTTTTGCCAGAAAAGATCTTGATGATCCCCAAGACTTTTGGGAAGATACTCTGTGGATGAGACAAAAGTTGAACTTTTTGGAAGGTGTATGTCCCATTACATCCGGCATAAAAGTAGCATAGCATTTCAGAAAAGGAACATCATACCAACAGCAAAATATGGTGGTGGTAGTGTGATGGTCTGGGGCTGTTTTGCTGCTTCAGGACCTGGAAGACTTGCTGTGGTAAATGGCACCATGAATTCTGCTGTCTACCAAAAAATCCATCTGCGACCAAATGCCATCTGTTCCATGTCTACCAAATGCCATCTGTCCGTGACCTCAAGCTGAAAGGTTCACTTGGGTTCTGCAGCAGGACAGTGATCCAAAACACACCAGCAAGTCCACCTCTGAATGGCTTAAGAAAAACAAAATGAAGACTTTGGAGTGGCCTAGTCAAAGTCCTGATCTGAATCCAATTAAGATGCTGTGGCATGACCTTTAAAAGGCAGTTCATGCTCGAAAACCATCCAGTGTGGCTTAATTATGACAATTCTGCAAAGATGCGTGGGCCAAAATTCCTCCACAGCGCTGTAGAAGACTCATTGCCAGTTATAGCAAACACTTGATTGCAGTTGTTGCTGTTAAGGGTGGCCCAACCAGTTATTAGGTTTCGGGGGCAATCATTTTTTCCACATAGGGCCATGTAGGTTTGGATTTTTTCCCTTAAGGCTGTTATAGCCGGGAAGCAGGTTGTGAGGCTGGGCTCTCACAATCTCTTGAAATGCTTCCTATGGCGTGCAACTCAAATAGCCTCTGACAGCCAAAGCCCAACTCCCGGCCTTCCCACAACAAAACTGTTATCACTGACAGGAGAAGGGGCAAAGGTGAGCCACTGGCGCCTTAAAACCAGTTGCCCAGGGTAGCTGGAGCTCTCGGCCTGGGAAGGCAGTCCATCTAGGGGAAGGAAAACCCTAATTCTAAACCTCCGCTGTCTTGTGGCTATACCTGATTGCAGGAAAGGCTTTGGGAGTAAACCCTGAGGACAAATCCGGAGTGGAGCCCTGAGGCGGATAGTAGTTGCTCTGCACTACTTTCTGGCAGTTCCTGCAGTGATTCTGGCCCCAAATTGTATTGGTTCATCCTTTTCTTTGGACTCTGCCAGTGACGCTGAGAGGGGGACACTGATGCATTGACAGTCCAATGTCTCCATATTCACTTGCCCAGGCCTGAAGCGCAAACTGGAGAGGCCACTCCAGCGGCATCGCAGGATTCCGGCACAACACAGGATGAGGCAGTCTATCGGTTAAAAACTCCGACTGATTGGCATAGGAAGGAGTGTCTGGGGTTTCATTCAACGGTGGGAGAAGTCTTCGCAGTTTCATTGGGCAGCTACCGCCCACCTTAAGCTGGGCAGCCCCCAGCCAGTAAGGTGTTGCCCCGCCATGACTTGCCTGTTCTACTGAGTGCGTAGAGCTTAGGGAACCTTCCTGATAAGCAAGCGTCAGTCCGCACCAGGCAGTTCGAAAGAAAAAACAATGGAGACTCCAGCTCTTCGATTCGCAAGCTGGAATGTACGCACAATGTGCCCTGGACTCTTTGATGATCTCCAACGAATGGACGACTCACGTAAGACAGTCATCATCAACAAGGAACTTGCACGACTCAACATCGACGTTGCTTGTCTCCAAGAAACTCACCTAGCCAACAGTGGTTCACTTGGAGAAACAGACTACACCTTCTATTGGCAGGGCCTGTCTCAGGACGAGCCCGGGCAGCACAGTGTAGGCTTTGCCTTGAGGAACTCACTGATAACTTCCACAGAAACTCCCACAGGAGGCTCTGAGAGGATACTCGCTCTCTGCATGAAGACAGCATCAGGATTTGTGAACATTTTTTCTGTATACGCGCCAACCCTTTCATCCGCCTCAGAGGTCAAAGATCGATTTTATGAGGCTCTCGAGGAAGAAATATCTAAAATCCCCAGCTCAGAAGGCATATACATGCTAGGTGACTTCACCGCTCTTGTTGGAGCTGACTGGCAGGCCTAGCCGTCCTGTCTCAGCCACTTTGGCATTAGCAGGATGAACGAGAACAGACAGAGGTTGTTTTAAGTCTGTTTTCATCATGGCCTGTGTATTACCAAACCTACTTCAAGTGTAACGATCTGCAGAAAATGTCCTGGAGACACCCCCAATCCTGCCACTGGCACCAGCTAGACCTCGTCATCACCAGAAGCGCTGACCTCCGCGGCATCCTCCACATGAGAAGCTATCACAGCGCCGACTGTGATACCAACCACTCACTTGTTGCCAGCAAAGTCAGACTGATTCCCAAGAAAATCTACCATACAAAAACAAAGGACCGACCACGCATTAACACCTGCACCACTTCTGAAACTGAAAGGGTCCGAACTTTTGGCAACATCCTTCAATGAAAACTCAAAGATTATTCAAACAGCAACAACCAAGCAGATCCATCTTCTTCCACTTAATCCTTTTTGGGTCACAGGGGGGCTGGAACCTGTCCAGACATCTTTGGGCGAGAGGCAGGGTACACCCTGGACAGCTCGCCAGTCCATTGCAGGGCCAACACAGAGACAGACAACCATTCACTCTCACATTCATACCTAAGAACAATTTAGAATCCCCAGTTTGATGCCAGTTAACCTAACTTGCATGTTTTTGGCATGTAGGAGGAAACCGTAGAAATCCCGGAGTAAACCCATGCAGACACGGGGCAGATGCAAAATGGTCCTACCTCTGCAATGCCATATATGACTCCACTGTGACCGCATACAGGAAAAAAGTACGCAGAAACACAGACTGATTCAAGGCACACTGGAATGAAATGCAACCAGTCAGAGGCCAAACAGAAAGCACTGCTAGCTTATAAGCAGAACCCTTGTCCTAGCACACGTGAAGCCCTGAGAGCAGCAAGGAGTAAGGCCCATCAGATCATCCGTCATTGTGCCAATGAGTACTGGCTGAACCTGTGTGCCAGCATACAGGTAGCTGCCGACTGTGGCCATGCCAAAGGGATGTACGAGGGCATCAAAACAGCAACTGGTCCTACCAGCATCAAAACAGCCCCCGTCAAATCCAAGTCAGGTAAAGTCATCACGGACCAGAGCAAACAACTTCAGCACTGGGTTGAACACTACCTAGAGCTTTACTCAACCCAGAACATCGTGACAGATGCTGCTCTCGACGCCTTACCCAGCTTGTAAGTCATAGAGGAGCTAGACAAAATGCCCAGCCTGGAAGAGCTCAGCAAAGCCATCAAATATCTTAGCAGTGGTAAAGCTCTGGGGAAAGACAGCATCCCCCCTGAAGTCTTAAAAAGTGGTAAAGTAGCACTCCTACAGCCTCTTTACAAACTTTTCTGCCTCTGCTGGGAGCAAGGACATGTGTCTCAAGATATGCGTGACGCAAACGTAGTCACATTGTACAACAACAAAGGGGATCGCAGTGACTGAAACAACTATCGTGGAATTTCATTACTCAGCATTGTTGGCAAATTCTTCACCGTTGACACTCTGTCCTGTCTGCAGAGTCTTGTTTCACAAGTCTATCCTGAATCACAATGTGGCTTTAGAGCCGAAAGGTCCACAGTGGACATGATCTTCTCCCTCCGTCAGCTGTGGGAGAAGTGTCAAGAGCAACAGCAGCCACTATTCATCGTGTTTGTGGACCTGACAGAAGCCTTTGACTTAGTTAGTCAAAGTGGACTCTTTCAGCTTCTGCAGAAAATAGGCTGTCCTCCAGAACTTCTAGGGATAATCACCTCATTTCACAAAGACATGCATAGCACTGTCCTCTTCAATGGTTCAACTTCAGACGCCTTCCCAGTCAGCAGTGGAGTGAAACAGGGCTGCATCCTGGCACCAACCCTGTTTGGAAGCTTCTTCTCAGTGCTCCTCCATTATGATTTTGATGATTGCCCTGAAGGTGTCTACTTTTCAACATTGCACAGCTACGTGCAAGAACCAGAGTGACAGAGGTCGTAATCAAAGGGCTACTCTTTGCCGACGACACAGCCCTTACATCACACAGCGAAGACAGCCTCCAGCGCATGATTGACCGGCTATCCCACACATGCAAAGAGTTAAGGCTCACCATCAGTATAAAGAAAACCAGCACCATGGCACAAGACGCTCATACTACCCCTGTCATCACCATCGACAATACTCAGCTTGCTGTGGTCGACAGCTTCATCTACTTGGGGTCCACAGTTACCAACTCCCTCTCCCTAGACGCTGAAATTAATTCCAGAATTGCCAAAGCAGTTACTGTGATGGCGAAGCT
The DNA here is from genome assembly GCA_020510985.1 of Pholidichthys leucotaenia. Lineage (NCBI taxonomy): Eukaryota > Metazoa > Chordata > Actinopteri > Cichliformes > Pholidichthyidae > Pholidichthys > Pholidichthys leucotaenia. Next base: position 77,190,789 of record CM035842.1, on the reverse strand, counting down.
CAACAAACGAGTGTGGAACAATGAATGATCTGTTGAGCGAGAGGATCAAACTCTGCATCTACCAAGGCTGTGTCCTGTTAACTCTCCTTTATGGCAGCGAGTCCTGGACAACCTCTGCCAGACAGGAGAAAAGGCTCAATGGATTCCATCTGCGCTGCCTCAGCCAAAGGTGTCTTCGATGGCTTGGCCATGTACACTGCATGGAGCCAAACCGCCTGCCCAGAGAAATCATGTACGGTGAATTGCGGGAAGGCGTTTGTCCGGTAGGATGACCCCTGTTGAGGTACAAAGACATCTGCAAACGCGATCTCTGATATGCAGAAATAAACACCGACCACTGGGAGGAGGTGGCCAAGGAACATGACGTTTGACACCACTGTGTAAGAGAAGGAATAAGCAGGGCTGAAGCAAGTTGGAGGGAAAAACAGGAGAGGAGGCATACTGCAAGACACGAGCGCGCAGGGGTGGAACAACATCCATCAGCCTTCATCTGCACCAACTGTAACAAAGACTGCCACGCAAGGATTGGTCTACACAGCAACTCCAGGTGCTGCGCCAATCCTTGACAAGACGCGCTTCACCATCGCCTCTTCGAGACGAGGATGCCAGAAATGCCATTTCAAAACTGCATTTTGTGTTTACTTGTGTTATCTTTGTTTAACATTTAAATTTGTTTGATCTGAAATGAAGTGTGACAAACAAAAAAATGAGAAATCAGGAAGGGGCAAACACTTTTTCACATCACTGTACGTGTAAATTTTGGTGCATAAGAATTAAGGGCGAGTCAAATACTGGTCATTTTGATGCTTTCATTTCACACATGATTGAATGAGACAAAAGCACAGAAAAACACTATCAGCATTATTATTTTAAACTTGAAAGGGTTTGCTTTTCTCACCTGCTTATCACCTGTAAGGTAATACTGACCTCACAACCACTGTAAGGTCAGTATTTCCCACCTATCACTGATGTTTGTGAAGCCACTTAAGACCTGCCTCTATAGGCTGCTGGTTCTGAAGGGTCATCATGCCTCACATAGGGCTATAGGTTTTCAGTGGACCTTGGTGCTCAGAGGTAGTATGCTCCATCTGAACACAATACATATTCAGGCTCTTTTCTGGACCTAAGCAGCATAGATATGACTTCAGAGTTAAAATGAAACATCTATGCTTGTTTAAAAAATATTCCTTTCATCTTTCTCAGGTACTTGATTTCAAAAATCTAAGTATCTGAACCTCTGAGGTGGATGATGTCATGAACTGAGCCGATTTGTCCTCCAGGCTCGGTTCTATGACTTTCCTCTGTTTCTTATTTACCTGTGTATTGTGGGTTATGTACTGAACCAGGGGTACCCAGGCTCAGCTTCTTAGGTCTTCTGTTTCATATGTATTTGTGTATTGCCCTTGCCATGTCATGTCTTATCTTGCATTTGCCTCTAGTCTGTTTCTGAGTTTGTTTGTGTTGTAGTAGTCTCTGACTGGCATCTGTCAGGCAGCACGTTGGGTCTGCGCTTGGTGTGAGCGTTGCCTGTCATTCTGCCAGCCAGACCATGCCCCCTCTCATGACACTCAGCTGTTCCCTTTCCCGTGATTACTTTCCCCGCTTCCTCGCTCAGGTGCATCCTGTCTGTGCCATTAGTCTGTGTATTTAGTCAGCTCATCATTTGTGTTTCATTGCTGGATTACTGCTTGTTGCTGCCACGTTACGCTGTGGTTTCCCTTCTCCACGTTTCGCCGTGGATCGCTGTAAGTTTATTCGTGTTTGCATTTTTGTACTTGTGCACTATTTTGGGACTTAATCTTTACTTTAATAAATTTGTCTGTGGTGTATCCTGCATGTGAATTTGTCTCGTCTCTGCAGCAATTCATGACAGATGAAGATTCTTACAGGGCGTATTGGTGCATGATTTATCACATCTAAAAAGAAATAAAACATTTCAAGTTTTTTTTAATCTTTAATTATCTAGCAATACTTAAACTAAAAGCAGCTGGAGACTGTAAACCTCCACCAAGAGGTGGATGGTGGATGAAGATGACGGAGACATGGAAATTAATTTTAATAACAAATTGGTCCAGAATCCCATAGTCATTGCTACAGAGTTTAACAACTTTTTCATAAACTCTGTGCTAGAAAAATTCCATTCATTTAGTCCACCTGATCATAATTCTAGTCCTATTAACCCCAAACAACCAGTTTTTAATATATTAGAAATAACTGAAAATGAAGTCGCAAATATCATCAGCTCACTGAATAGCTCAAAAGCAACAGATGAACATGGTCTTAACACCAGTTTTTTAAAAGAACTAGTGGAGTTGGCGTTATTGCATTAACTGGCCGTTAATGCTTTGCCCCCCTTAACGGCGACAAATTTTGTGATTGCGGTTAATGGCAGAAAGTACAAACAGTACTTTTTGGCCTAGTGGCTCTCCATACCAAAGCCATTCTGGCCACAGACACTACACGCCATGCAGACATTGCTAAGTCAAACAAGCTGGATTACAGCTATGGATATCCCCCAAAGTGCTGTCACGTTTAAATTTACAACGTTATCTGTCAGAGCTCTCACCTGGATAATTGTTACAGCCTCCTCCAAAACTTTGCCTGGATATAGGGTTGTTCTTCTTCTGTGGAAGTGTAGCATCAGCTCTCTTCAGGCCAATTCAGGAGCACTCTTCATCTTAAAGAAACTCTCACTCAAAGACCTGGTCAAGAATTGCTGTTTTTCTTCATCAGCAGAACCCCCAGTGTAAACAATTTCCCTTTGTAGAGAAACCCGGTAAGGACTTGCTTTTAAAGGATTAAAAAGTACAAGTAAATTCTCACGCTTCATCCCTAAGCAGAAAAGAAGCCTTCGTACCAGGAACTGATACTCTTAAAAAGTCACAAACTCCTTAAGCTGACAGGTATATGGTTGCCTCTTTTTTTGGACATATAGCAGAAGCCCCATAAAACTCTCTAGGCTGCCCCTGCTTCACATACCAAGACCTAAAAATTATCTACAGCTCAACAGTACCTCCTAGTGGACATCTACGGAACATGTTCATTACAAGCTGGAAGTGTTAATTCTGATTGACCATTAAATTCTTCTTCATCATTCCTCAGGATAACTCTGGACACTGTGAAGATAATTGAAGATAATGGACAATAATGGTTTGCAATAATTCATTAATTCTTGATTTCATTGTGATTGCATGATGGAATGCTGATAAATCTTATTCTGATGTGTGTCAAGTATATAAGGACACGTTTATAAAAAGTACCTAGTCACTGAACATCAGTTTTGAATCACTGAAGCTAATTAGATTTTATATTGAGTATATAATGAATTTCATAGGAACTGAATGAACGTTTTCTGAAACTTGTGAGTCAGCTATTTTTAACCAATCCCCCAGCCTGCCTCTCTGTTGGATAACGCCCTTGTATTTAATTGGCTGTTCACAGACAAAGAACTGTTCCCTCATTGGACAAAAGCCCATTCAAACTCCTCTTTATGGAAGATAACTGGTCAACACCAAATTTATTGTCTACGTACTTTTAGTTGATTTAGGACAATTTTGATGTGCTGAATCCAAAAATCACATTGATTTTGCTCAATCAGGTCAACTTTTTGAACTATGGCCACGTTTTTTATGTTTTTGTTTACATGTATGGGTATTTTTGCTTTATATGATGCACAATTCTTTTTTATTTCTTGAAATTCTCTGAATTTTGAACAATGATGACATAACATTCAATTTATATGTACTTACCTTTATCAATGTCTACTATTCAATTTACAGTACAACTGTACAACTGCTGTACAACTGCTTACAAATTAACATAAAAATCTGACGTGATCGAGAGAAACGGATGTCATTTTCAGATTCAGCGGTGCAAAATTGTCTTAAAATCAGTTGAAAAAACACAGACAACTTACAAAAAAATTATTTTTGTTATGTTGTGTAATTGGTCCATCTTGCTGCCAGTCATATGTTTATGGCTCCGCAGCATGTTTCAGTTAAAAGCAAACAGAGCCACCCTAGCAGTGCAGTAAGTCGAGTTAGTTCTGTATGTCTGTTCATGTCTGTTTGAGTTTTAACCCTTTGAGTGTATATGGTGCAGAACTGCAACATACCCCCTAGTGGTCAAGAGTGGTAAATATTTTTTGTCAGTAAAATAGTTCAGATTTCCAAGGCTATAACTTTAAAGTGGTAAGAGATAATGGCTTACTGTCAAATAGAAAGATGTAAAATATGATCCAAAGTTTCAGGTAGAAATAAATTTATGCATCTAATTTGCATAATGTCACGGCACTTCTTTAAATTCCATAACTCAGTCAAAACTGGACTTTGGATGGATTCATTCATCTTCTTCCGCTTAATCCTTTTCAGGTCATGGGGGGGGGGGGGGGGAGGGGGGGGGGCTGGAGCCTATTCCAGCATCTTTGGGCGAGAGGCAGGGTACACCCTGGACAGATCACCAGTCCATTGCAGGGCCAACACAGAGAGACAGACAACCATTCACTCTCACAGTCATACCTAAGGACAATTTAGAATCCCCAGTTTGATGCCAATTTAACCTAACTTGCATGTTTTGGCATGTGGGAGGAAACCGGAGAAATCCCGGAGTAAACCCACGCAGACGCGGGGAGAACATGCAAACTCCACACAGATCACTGTTGGTCAGGGGCTGGGATCGAACCCAGGATCCCCCGGCCAAGGGTAAGTTGCTGTGCTGCCGCAGTGCTAACTACTCCGCCACCGCGCCGCCCTGGACTTTGGATGTATTTACACAAATTCAGTCTTTTGACACCGTTTTTTGTACAGAGGTACCTCATCATCTTATCTTCAAAGTATACGAACAAGAAATCAGTACATTTAAAAAAAAAAAAAACAGAAATTTTTCACTTACTTTTGACAAAGTCAGAGTGAGAAGGCAGGTGCAGTGCTGCGTTCTGCCACTAGGGGCACGCAAATTCTCACACTCAAAGGTTTAAGAAGGCTTTTGTGTGTGTCTGAACCTTGTCAAGTCCTGTGCTAGTTTCTTAAATTGTCTTTTGATAAGCTTTTGCCTGTTTTTACTGGCAACTGAGGGGAAACCATCCTTTTCCTGAGCTAACTTCTCTGTGGAAGTCAGACTTCCAAAAAGCCTTTTTTTTTCACTTCAGAAGCCATGCTTACTCTATTAAACGCTTTTCCTGGACCTTTTGACTTTTCCTGCCGTTAAAGTGGATTTTTAATTTTCCTGCCTTAAAGTGGACTAATAGAGATTTTGGACTTTACTGTTTTCGCACGGAGAAGAACTCAGACCTTGTGGGTGAAGCTGCCTAAATGCACTTTTCCTCCAGCCTTTAGCTGCCCTGTGGGCCGTGGACATCCTAAGTTTTGGACTGGTTGCCAAAAGATGTCACGCCTGGCCTGGGGCTTAGCCGCTAACTCCACCGGCTACACTCTCGTGAGCCCCCCCGCCCCCTGGTTGAGTCCTGTGTTCTGAACGCTGTCTGGGAGAACCGCTGAGCCTTCCCCAAACAATACCACCGGCTGGCACCGACCACCACTGAATACCTGAAGCTACAGCTGTTTGTAAGTGAGACTCCCACTTTCCTGTCTGCTGGGTTTAAACGAGATGTCTTAATATCAATTATAATTGAACATGACCAATATTTCATTGTACAATTAGTCCATCAGCCATAGGACAAAGCTATAAACTGAAGGAAAATTCTTATTCTTTTTTCCCAGTAACCTACGTTCATTTTTGTAGATTAATTCAGAAGTTTCTTTTTTTTAGAAAAGCTTATAAATTTTTCCCCATAAAATTGCGTCCTGATTTTGTTAGTTACCTCAGCCTTCCATTGCATTACAGTTGAAATATAAGATCTGTTTCCTCTTGGTTCCACAAAGGTTTAACTATAGATTTTATGCTCAGGAATTCATTAACAGTTGATGTGATATTTGACACCTGTTGCTCATTTGAACCTGCTTACAAATCATTTGAATGCAATGTCATGTAACCTGAATTAGTTTCATTAATAAACTTGTAAACGAGAGAAGTTGAAGTGTTTTCCTTTGCATATACGCTTTCCTGGGTCACAGCAGTAAAGAACTCACTAATTTTTGAGACTGATTCATTAATTGAAGGTACAGAAATTAATTTGTTCTTTTGGAACTGGTGCCCTTATTTATGAGTGTTTTTCTCTCTTATTTAGTGAGTGTCGGGGTGACTGTTTAACTCTGTCCCCACGCACACTCACTTCTAAATAAAATAATTCCTGTACCTTATTACACTATATTTTATTAAATATTGCTACAGAAGTTAGCTAGCTCTTGTAGTTAGTAGCTACATGCTAAGTTATAGCTAACCTCCAGCAGCTGCAGTGTTGCCAGATGGGAAATGTTGAAGTATCGTACCAACGGCTTAACATTATTGCATTTTGATTAAAATTATCGTACACACCCAGTTTTCATTCTGACGTGGTTCAGGATGATCTGCTTCAGTAACACATTATCACAGATTGTGCATATTACAGCATATAACACAGTTTTACCTTTAAATAATCTAACAGATCGGTTGAAAAAAAGCAGCTCTACCTGTGTGGAGTACAGGATGACCCTGTACTGAATGGCCCAAACTATCAGTCATACTTAACTATCTTCTACACCGTGTTCTAAATTATTATGCAAATAGGATTTTAGTGTCATAAACATTCAATTTTTTGTTTGTCAATTAAACTCATGGATGGTATTGTGTTTCAGGGCTCTTTGGATCACTGCTATCAATCTCAGACACCTATCATAATTAGTTTGCCAGGTGAGCACAATTAAAGGAAAACTACTTAAGAAGGATGTTCCACATTATTAAGCATGCTACAGGTTTCAAGCAATATGAGAAAGAAAAGTTCTTTCTGCTGCCAAAAAGCATCAAATAGTGCAATGCCTTGAACCAAGGTGTGAAAACATTAGATATTTCACAAAAACTTAAGTGTGTTCATCGTACTGTGAAGAAGTTTGTGGCTGATTCAGAGCACAGATGGGTTTGTGCAGATAAAGGCATAATGAGGAAGGTTTCTGCCAGACAAATTCATCAGGTTAAGAGAGCAGCTGTTAAAATGCCATTACAAAGCAGCTAACAGGTATTTGAAGCTGCTGGTGCCTCTGGAGTCCCATGAACCTCAAGGCGTAGGATCCTCCAGAGGCTTGCAGTTGTGCATAAACCTACTATTGTGCCACCCCGAACCAGTGCTCACAAGCAGAAACAGTTGCAGTGGGCCCAGAAATATATGAAGACTAATTTTCAAGCAGTCTTGTTTACTGATGAGTGCCATGCAACCGTGGATGGTATGAGTAGTGGATGGTTGGTGGATGGCCACTATGTCCCAGCAAGGTTGCAACGTCAGCAAGGAGGTGGCGGAGTCATGTTTTGGGCCAGAATCATGGGGAGATTGCTGGTAGGCCCCTTTAGGGTCCCTGAAAGTGTGAAAATGACCTTGGCAAAGTATATTGAGTTTCTGACTGACAACTTTCTTCCATGGTACAAAAAAGAACTGTGCCTTCTGTAGCAAATTTATCTTCATGCGTGACAATGCACCATCTCATGCTGCAAAGAATACCTCTATGTTACTGGCTGCTATGGGCATAAAAGGAGAGAAATTCATGGTGTGGCCCCCATCCTCCCTTGACCTCAACCCTATTGAGAACCCTTGGAGCATCCTCAAGCAAAAGATCGATGAGGGTGGGAGGCAGTTCACATTAAAACAGCAGCTGTGGGAGGCTATTCTGACATCTTGCAAAGAAATTCAAGGAGAAACTCTCAAAAACTCACAAGTTCAATGAATGCAAGAATTGTGAAGGTTATATCATAGAAGGGGGCTTATGTTAACATGTAACTTGGCCTGTTAAGATGTTTTTGATTGAAATAGCTTTTGATTTCAGTAAATGACTTCCTAATGCTGCACATTCAACAAATGATCATTTTCAGTTCTTTACAACCAATAAAATGTTTTGAAACTCTGTTGTGCATAATAATTTGGAACAGTGCATTTTGAGATTTTTATTTTAGCAAAAAAATAGTTATCATTGGGAGGTTTGTTCAATAAAATTTGAATTATGCTCTAACAGTTGATGACTTGAAAATTATACTGTCATTTGCATTAACTATTTAGGAAAATCAGATACAAATATTTGCATAATAATTTGGAACGCGGTGTATATGCCTTCTGTTGAATCATCATATATTAAGGTCTTGCCTCATAAATATTTTGAGAAGTACTCTGTTTATACATTAGGAATAAACAATCAATCCACCTAAAATACTGCTAAAATGCCTCTGATAAATGAAGCAGAAACCTGTTTCAGTTTTATTGAACTGCAATTCAGTGACATTTTTGCAGACATTTGCACATTGCAGCAGTGACAGAATGCTTTAGTACTAATGCCAGCAACAGGTTTGTGTCATGATCCTGCCCAATCTCCAGTTTGAGTTAGTCTTTTTCTGTTTTTGTTCCCTGTTTATTTAGCATTGTCCTCTGTATGTTATGCATCTCTGTATTTTGTTCTCTGGATTGTCTTTATCTTGACCTCATTGCAAGTTTCCTTTTGTTGAACACTTAGTAGTCTTGTCATTATTCCTCTCAGTGTAACAGCTGTCAGTGTTCACTTCCGGTTGTCAATCCTGTTTGTGGGCTGTCACACCTGGTCAAATTCTCCTAATTATTTCCCCACTCATGTACCTACACCTGAGCTCATTTGGGTCGGTCTATTTAAGAGGCTGTTGCAAGCCTACTCCTTGCAGCAGTCACTTGAGACTAAGTTTAGTTCTACCTTTCACTGTTTAGACGTTATTCCTACGTCTCTCCTCTTCTCCAGATGGAGCCCCCGTCTGTGTATGTTCTCTGGGTGTCCCCCGTCTATTTTCGTAAGTATGCGTGTTTGTTATTTTGTGTTATTACCTCCGCCAAGGAGGTTATGTTTTCATCGGCGTTGGTTTGTCTGTCTGTTTGTTTGTTTGTTTGTTAGCAAGATAACTCAAAAAGTTATGGACGGATTTTCATGAAATTTTCACAGATTGTCAGAAATGGGGTATCCTACAGATGATTAGATTTTGGTGGTGATCCGGATCACCATCCAGAAGAAAACCGCCATTATGGAAAATGCGATTTTCGTGAATAACTACTGAACCACTAATCCTATCATTGTGAATCCAATTGCTAGTCATATGTTTTCATGGTCAAGGAATCTGAAAACGTAAACACAAACACTGTATGGGGGGAACTGTGGCACTTGGCGGAGGTCTGCGCTCTCCGAGTGCTTTTCTAGTCTTTAATTAATGTCAGCAACTCGCAGTTCCTGAGTGGTGTCCTCACTCTGGCCCCGAAAGGGCCGATTATGAAAGAAGACCGCTGCTAGTTAGGACGCCAGCAGACTATGAGTTGCCTTTTTTGTCTCTCACGTTTTTTCTGTTCTATTTTTTTGTTTGCATTTTCACAGCCAAGTTTGTCCTGGCAGAATGACACAATTGGGCAACGATTGGAGCCGGTTTGGCCTGTGTGAGGCTCTGTGTTGGGCAGCGGGAACGGTGGAGGACTTAATCTCTGATGTACGCTTCGCCTGCACCCCCAAGGAAGCCCTGAAAATTCTGGAGATTGCAGCGGAGATTATTGAGCTATATCCCAGCCTGCAGAGCTATCCAGAACTCATGGGTCTCCTCATCTCAGTGCCAAACCTACAACATATGCTCCATGGGCTGGTGAGAAGTCCTCCACCATCTGCACCGATGTCGAACAAGCGTCTCCAGGGGCAGACACCTACAGCCTCTCACCGCTTGCCAGTGCCAGGACGAACACGCCCAGCCTCTTGCCGCCGCCCAGCTGCGGTCAGTCAGGAAAACTCCTCCACCGCAGCTGTGGATTCGACTGTCGTCACTATGGCTGCAGGGCCGGCTCTACCTGCGGTGGCATTGGTGCCCTTGCCCACTTGGCGGATCAAGAGGAAATTGTCTGTGCCACCAGCAGCAGCAACCATCACAGCCCAGGAGTTAAGGCAAGTAACTTTTACTTCTCTAACACCTAATGATGAATTGTCTTGCCTTATTCCCAGTGGGGGGCTCAGCTGCAGCCCCTTATTTTGGCTGAGCTCACCCCCTCTGCTGCTGCTGCATTTGCCTCACCTCCTTCTCCCATGTCTCCTTCTGTTTCCGAGTATCCACTTGTTCTGGGAAGGAGCCGCTGGATGACGGAGGAGCCTGTAGTCCTGGAGGTTCCAGCTCCAGCTCTGCAGCTGCATTCTGGATGGGAGGAGAGCGCCACCTGTACTCTGAATTCTGAGCTGACAGATGAGTGTCCAGTGGGTTTGGCGGTACAGGAGTCTGTGCCATTGGTGAGCAAACCTCCAGCATCAGCCAGCACGCCAGGAATTCCACCAACGTCGGTCGCCATGCCTGGAGGCCCTTTCCTGCACCCACCATCATGCCTACTGCTGGGATCGCCGCAGCAGAGTCATTGGAGTCCTGGATGGCGGTGGAGCTCGAGTCCAGGCAAGTACTCTGTTCTCTCATTACACCTGGAGTTCAAAAGAACTGTTGTCTTGCTAAAGGTGGGGAGAATCAGTTGCAGAAGTCCTGTGCTCGTGAGCTCTCCTCACCGGGCTCCACTGCTAATGGTGATTCTCCGGTGTTTTACTCTACCTCCCTGTCCAAGGTGGCCAAGTCGGAGGTGGAACGTCGGGAGCAGAGAGTCGAGACGTCCCAACCTGGATCGCTGGAGTCCTGGACGGCAGTGGAGCTTGAGCTCAGGCAAGTTCTCTTTTTCGTTTTCACTTTATCTGTCCTAGAGAAATCTTGCCTGACTCTTGGTGGAGAGAACGAAGTGCAACCGTCAGTTGTACCTGAGTCCTCCTCACCAGGCTCCACTGCTGCCGGTGACTCTGAGATGGTGTTTGTTTCTGTCACTGTTCCTTCACCCAAGCCGTCACTGAGGGTCCACCACTTGCACCGGAGGTCATCATGGGTCCTCAACTTTCCCCGGAGGTCACCGAAGGTTCTCCTTTTCTGCCCGAAGCCATCTTGGGTTCTCCTTCTCCGCCTGAGGCCATTGTGGTCCCTTCTTCCTCGCCCTCATCTGGTGTCCTGCCGGTTAATCGCCTCCTTTGTCAGGTCCTCTCGAGAGTCAGTGGGCTCCTCGTGGGTGCTGCAGCTGCTACACCTCTGTCCGAGGCCACCGTGGGAGCTACGCCCCAGACCGAAGCCGCCATGGGTGCTATGCCCCAGTTCGGGGCCGCGGTGGGTGCTACACCCCAGTCCGGGGCCGCCGTGGGTCTTTCGCCTCTGTCTGCACCTAAGGTCACCAGGGATCGACCGTTGCTGCCTGAGGTTGCCGCTGACCAGCAACCCTTGTGGTCGGCCTCCTATGGCGCAGTTCCTGTAGTCCATAAAGGGCAGGAGTTCCAGCTGCCACCTCCGGGGGGGGGGGGGGGCTGTCATGCCCTGCAGTTCTTTGGCTCAGAAACACTGGGAGGCCTCCCGACAGGTCTTCTAGGGTTGTCTGTTGGTGTTGGGATGAGTGGAGGCCACCCGATGGACTACATCTCTGGCTGTGGTGGCTCTGGAGTTTGGCGAGGCCACCCAGTTCCTCCCATCACAAGCTCTGGTGCTCCTGGGACTCTGGGAGAGCCCCTGAACTGCCTCATTTTTTTCTATCTGCTGTCCTAGAGTCTTTCACCACTGTTTTTGGTTCTCTCTGTGGGTCATGAGTGTTTCTTTTTGTTTTTTTTTGTTTTTTTTGTTTTGTCTTGGTCCCTCCGTGCCTGGGTCCCCCCTCCTCCCCCCACGGTGGATTGTGTTTTTTGTTGGGGGGGTCTTCTTTGTGTATGTGGGAGTTCTGTTTCTTTTTGATGTTGCCCTGGGGTGTCTGGGATCCACCTCCCGAGGGAGGGGGCACTGTCATGATCCCAGGCACGGGCGAGGGCCGTGCCCAATCTCCAGTTTGAGTTAGTCTTTTTTTTGTTTGTTTGTTCCCTGTTTATTTAGCATTGTCCTCTGTATGTTATGCATCTCTGTATTTTGTTCTCTGGATTGTCTTTATCTTGTCCTCACCACAAGTTTCCTTTTGTTGAACACTTAGTAGTCTTGTCATTACTTCTCTCAGTGTGACAGCCATCAGTGTTCACTTCTGGTTGTCAATCCTGTTCGCGGGCTGACACACCTGAGTCAGATTGTCCAAATTATTTCCCCACACGTGTACCCACACCTGAGCTCATTTGGGTCGGTCTATTTAAGAGGCTGTTGCAAGTCTACTCCTTGCAGCGGTTTCCCGAGAGTCTAAGTTTAGTTCTACCTTTCACTGTTTAGACGTTATTCCTATGTCTCTCCTCTTCTCCAGATGGAGCCCCCATCTGTGTATGTTCTCTGGGTTTCCCCCGTCTATTTTCCTAAGTGGCATGTCTGTTATTTTGTGTTATCGTGAATAAATGTCAGCAACTCACAGTTCCTGTGTGTGGTGTCCTCACTCTGTCCCTGAAAGAGCCGATTATGACAGTTTGAACCACCCAGTAAAGCTGGGGTCTGTCACCCCCCCCACCCCATTTCTCAACCTGCTTGTGATGTTGCTTACATGTTGAGTCTGCCATGCCTGCATTAGTGCTGTAACGTACACGAATGATACCAGTTTTTATGGCTGAATGTACTTTACTGAATCACTCACTGGAGCTGTACTGGAAGCCAGGGATCAGCAGCTGAATCCCCCGCCAGAACAGCAAACGAGCCCTGCCTGCTCAGTTCAGCTGACTCTCAGTTCAGTGAGTGGTAGGCAGTTGGAGCTCCAATACAGCACAGAGTGATTCAGTGTACAACTATTTATAATGGCTCTTTTTAGCTTGACCCGTCATGTTTCATTGAACTATGAATCCCATCACTAACCTCCATTCAAGGCTGCCTTTCTGCTACTGCAACACGAGTCTTCCGTCTTCTTTTTCACGCAGCTCGCGCACATGAGACGATGTGTAAAAACAAACATAGTATGTATGTGCAGGATCCGTATTCTGATTGTATTTGCTAATGTATTAACATAGCCATGTAATGAAAGGGTCAGATTATCGTACATTAGGGGATTTTTGAAATTATTGATCGCGCATCATAGAGAGGGCAAAATTGTCATACAAATACAATAATTATCGTATGTCTGGTAACACTGAGCAGCTGACACAGACAGAAATTTGCCTGTTTTCATCCTCATAGCTTTGGGTCAAACTGTTGGTGAGTACTATCCATCCATCCATCCATCTTCTACCGCTTTTCCGGAGGTCCGGGTCGCGGAGGCAGCAGTTCAAGCAGAGAAGCCCAGACTTCCCTCTCCCCAGCCACCTGCTCCAGCTCTTCAGAGGGGATACCAAGGCGTTCCCAGACTAGCTGGGAGACATAGTCTCTCCACCGAGTCCTGGGTCTGCCCCGGGGTCTCCTCCCAGTGGGACGTGCCTGAAACACCTCAAGTGGGAGGCGTCCAGGAGGCATCCTAATCAGATGCCCATACCACCTCAACTGACTCCTTTCAATGTGGAGGAGCAGCGGTTCTACTCTGAGCCTCTCCCGGATGACTGAGCTCCTCACCCTATCTCTGAGGGTGAGTCCAGCAATCCTACGGAGAAAGCTCATTTCAGCCGCTTGTATCCGCGATCTCGTTCTTTCGGTCATTACCCAAAGCTCGTGACCATAGGTGAGAGTAGGAACGTAGATTGACTGGTAAATCGACAGCTTTGCCTTAGAACTAAGCTCCCTCTTCACCACAACAGACCGGTACAACGTCCGCATCACTGCAGATGCTGCTCCAATCCGTCTGTCGATCTCTCGCTCCATTTTCCCCTCACTCGTGAACAAGACCCCAAGATACTTAAACTCCTCCACTTGGGGCAGGAGCCTGTCCCCAACCCGGAGAGGACAATCCACCTTTTTCCGGCTGAGGACCATGGACTCGGACTTGGAGGTGCTGATTCTCATCCCAGCCGCTTCACACTCAGCGGCAAACCGTCCCAGCAAGAGCTGTAGGTCATTGCTGGATGAAGCCAACAGGACAACATCATCTGCAAACAACAGAGATGAGATCCTGTGGTCACCAAGCATGACACCCTCCATTCCCTGGCTGCGCCTAGAAATCCTGTCCATAAAAATTATGAACAGGACCGGTGACAAAGGGCAGCCCTGGCGGAGTCCAACTCTCACTGGGAATGACTCCGACCGAGTGTTGGCAATGCGAACTAAACTCTCACAACGGTCGTACAGAGACCGAATAGCTCGTAACAACAAGCCCGATACCCCATACTCCCGAAGCACCCCCCACAAAAATCCACGAGGGACGCGGTCAAATGCCTTCTCCAAGTCCACAAAACACATGTAAACTGGTTGGGCAAACTCCCACGAACCCTCAAGAATTCTCGAGAGGGTAAAGAGCTGGTCCGATGTGCCACGGCCAGGACGAAAACCACATTGCTCCTCCTGAATCCGAGGTTCGACCAACGGCCGGACTCTCCTCTCCAGTACCTTGGCATAGACCTTCCCAGGGAGGCTGAGGAGTGTGATCCCTCTAAAGTTGGAGCTGGCTTGGTGAGTACTAGTCTAAAAAAAATTCTCAATCTGTGTTCGTAATGTCCATTCACTCCCCTGCCATTTTTGCAGTAGGGTGGGGAGTCATCACAAGCGAGATAGTTGTTTGTTTATGTTTGCAATTTTTCTGCTAAAAGGGAAATTGTGTCTGTTGTAACACACAAGGTTTTGTGTTGATCTCCTTAAAAGTGGTGGATGTTTGCTTCTCTTACCTTTTATTGCCTCCGCCAAGGAGGTTATGTTTTCATCGGCGTTGGTTTGTCTGTCTGTCTGTTTGTCTGTCTGTCTGTTTGTCTGTCTGTTTGTTTGTTAGCAAGATAACTCAAAAACTTATGGACGGATTTTCATGAAATTTTCACAGATTGTCAGAAATGGGGTATTCTACAGATGATTAGATTTTGGTGGTGATCCAGATCACCATCCAGAAGAAAACCGCCATTACAGAAAATGATATTTTCATCAATAACTATTGAACCACTAATCCTATCATTGTGAATCCAATTGCTAGTCATATGTTTTCATGGTCAAGGAATCTGAAAACGTACACACAAACACTGTATGGGGGTAACTGTGGCGCTAAACCGCCATTACGGAAAATGCTATTTTCGTCAATAACTACTGAACCACTAATCCTATCATTGTGAATCCAATTGCTAGTCATATGTTTTCATGGTCAAGGAATCTGAAAACATACACACAAACACTGTATGGGGGGAACTGTGGCGCTTGGCAGAGGTCTGCGCTCTCCGAGTGCTTTTCTAGTTTTGACATGCGCACGTCGACATTTCGACATTCCGAAAATAGTAGAAGAAGAAGCAACTTCCGGTGTAATCAAGCCCCACTTTGTCTTTCTCTGTTTGAAATGGACCTGTATTGTGTTATTCAGGCTGTACTTTTGCTTCTGTTGGTTTCCGTAATGAAGCTACAAGTACATACTTCTGCATATGATGAACAGAGGGAGACAACAGGACGATACAGACCAGTTTTGTTTTACTCCCACTGTCACTTCTGCTAGCAGCGGTAAAGGCGGAAATATATCACGTTGACGTGTGGCTGACGTACAGACATGTGCAGTAAACATATTTTCTGCCCAACCTTCAGAATAAGTGTTTTCATGCGCACCATTCAGATTAACAATCGGCATAACCCACTCGTCTCAATCGGAATGAAATTTTGATCCGAATGAGCGTGATCGGGTCAGAATATTCAGATTGGCGTGTTTACATGAAGCATTTTTATTCCGATCAGGCTTCTAATCTGGTTACTTGTGTCCATGTGAACATGACTATTGAGGAGACTGAATAACTAACCAATGTGCAGATCAAATTGTTATATATTGCATTGATGCATCATTTATTTAAAACTAAGAGAATAAAAGCAGTCCTGTCTGCTACTGCTTTAATCAATTTGAAATGTTATAAATGTAATAAAAATAAAAACAAAACACCATTAGATTTTGCAAGCAAGACTTATATTCTTTTTACCTTCCTCTCAGGCAGAGTGTAGAAGGAGACTGAGGCAGATAAGGAGGGGCCCAGATTGCCATCGTGGAGACATTGTGAAGATGCTGACGGCTTCATTTCAACAAGCAATAATTCGAGTGTGACTATACAATGGAAAGAGGATCATATGACTGAAATCATGCCACAAAGGTCCTGTTGATGGCCTTCACAGCTGTCAAAGTTGCAGAAAAATCCACAGCGGGGAATCAGCGATTGCAAAAAGGTCCCAAATCCAGGACTCATCAACAGTGCCCACTAACCGCTAGTGAACTCTTTTGCTGGTCACCTGGCGAGGTGATTGAAGCAGTGTGTAACGGAGTCGAAAATGCACCTTAAACATTCCTTTTCTCAGTCATGTTTTCCTTTATGTTATTGTGAATTTTATTTACTTGAGTGCTTTTATTTTGGCAGTACACTTCCGACATCCGCTCTTCCCGTACCTCCGAGGCTCCGGTAGCTCCTCCTTTCCCCCACAATACCGCTTTGCTTTGCTGGGGGAGCCTGTGTGGGATTGAGGTACAGACGAAGAGTGATGTGTATTGTTTTATTTCTCCAACAGGAGCAAATAAATTGTGGGAAACATCAGTCTGGTGTCATTGTGATCCATATACCGCCTACATGTATACACTGGTGTCCCCGATCACAGCCGTTTAAGGGTGCCCTAGTAGGAACCATCACACTGGTACCGTGATTGCCCAAAAAGGGGACCCGTTACACTGGTGACATGACCCTTGGATCTTCAGATCAGCTCGACGCCGGTCACCGTGGATGCTGCATTACCAACTTAGGTCTACGCTGGGACGTATATGTGGTCAGATATATAAAGGACTGTTGAGACGCATTTTAACTGATTACCCACAGTACATTTATGGTATTTGAAGTCGTAGTAATAATTGTGATCCTGTACTGTAATTTATGTCACTTTACTTTGGAGTTATTCACAACGCAAGTACATTTCACTGTGTAAAGTAGTACTATCAACCAAAAAAGACATGGATAATTATACAACACCTGTTTTGCCAAAAGGAAGAGGTGTTTGGCGCGGTGATATTGCTAATAGTAGAGATGTGGGACATTCCAAATTCATGAACAGTGGTGGGGATACAGGGTTAGGTCAGAGCCCAGGTTGTATTCCTGTTGGTGAGTTCATGGGTGAAGGTCCTCATGTTTCCACACCCTGCAGTAATGTTGATGCCATTGAACAACTTACAGATATGGTAGGGCAGCTTGGTGCTCAAATTGGTGAGTCTATAGTTGCTAAGTTAATGTCTGCTGGTGTTGTGAATATGACCAATGACAACCAGACTTCTCCTACTGATCGAACTGCACATTGTGATGTTTCCAAATATGACCCTCCACACGTGACTGTCCATGTTAAGTCAGACAGAGAACTACCCACATTTAGAGGTGACAGTACTGACAAATATTCAGTTCAGGACTGGATTGACTTGTCTAAGACTGACCTTAAGAAGAGAGAGATTCCTGTGTGTGAGCAAGCAGGAGAAATAATGAGTCATTTACTGGGCAAAGCCAGAGATGTTGTGAAAGTTGCCCTGCGTAGTGACCTGGAGCTAGATGCTAAAAAGAAACCTGAGATAATCCATGATGTTCTTCTCCATTACTTCTGTGATGCCTCCTCATGTCTTCCGCTCGCAGATTTTTATGCAACCCTGCCCAGGCACAGAGAAAACCCAGTGGACTACTGGATAAGGCTGAACAAAGCAGCAGACCTGGCTCTCGAGGGCCTGCGTAGACAGGGCAAGCAGACTGAGGACATGAGCAAAGAGGTTGCTATCATGTTCGTCAAAAATTGTCCTGATCCTGATCTGTCTTGCACCTTGAAGTGGAAACCACCTCACGAATGGACCTCACGTGATGTTCAGTTGAGAATTGACGATTATCAGAGAGAGGTTAGAGCTAGTGCCAGAGCACCTGATGGTCCACAGCTAATGAGTCACACAGCCACTGTAACATCTGACAAACCCAGGTTGCCATCTTCAGCCATGACCATGCCAGAACAGTGCCACACCCCAGTCATTCCCTCTTCACTTCCTCAAACCCGACAGTTTACATGTCGGGGTCCCTCTCCATTCCCCATCTCTGACCCTACCCCAAATACCCTCAACTCAGATTGTGCTAGTGTGCCGGTTGTTGCTCAAAATCTCCAACAGTCAGAGGAGAGGCTCCTTGGTCGCATGGTTAACATGTTTCAGGAAATGATGGAGAAGTTGCAGCAGTGTACAATTCCTCACCCGACTGAGAGCAACAGATTTAAACGTGCCCCTCGTCAGAGACGCTCCAGAGAAGCAACTTGTAAGGTCTGTAATGACACATGTCACTCCACCATTTCACATTGCATGTCTGAGAAACTGTGTTTTACCTGTCTTTCCCCTGGTCATACCAGACTGGCCTGTCCCAACAACAACTGTCAGCCTCCTTCTCAGTCTCAGGGAAACTAACTGACCTGTACTTGGAGGGAGGCAGTGCAGGTCTCACCTCAAGCTCCCACTGCAGTGACACATCTGATCCTGAGTCGATTCTTGCATCGGTGAGAAGCTCATGCGATGATGTAGTTGTTGTGTATCAGAACATTCACATAATTGGCAATAGTTCCAGCCTTTTCTACACACCAGTGGCTTTTGGTGGTGCAGTGATAATTGTTGGCATGTTGGACAGTGGCTCCATGGCCTGCAGTATCAACGAGGATGCAGAGAAGAAACTGAGAACTGCTGGAGTGATAACAAATCAGAACCAGATTGATGTGAATGTGATGCTGGTTGGGTGTGGTGGACAGCGTGTCAGGCCAAAGAGTGCTTTTGACATTGTGATGGAGGTGTATGGTTGTAAAATGCTAGTCCCCACTCTGGTTGTCTGTGGTCAGCATGATGAGTTGATTATTGGTACCAGTGTCATAAAGCACATCCTACACCATTCAAAACAATGCAAGTCCTATTGGAAAACAGTGTCTGGCCCCTGCCCAACTGCAGAACTAGAAGCTGAGCAGTTCTTGTCTATGCTCACTGGTTTGAACCCCTGGAAAGGAAATGACATTCCTGACAAAGTTGGTACTGTCAGATGTAACTCAGCCACTTACCTTGAACCTGGGCGTGAGTACCTTGTTTGGGGTAAATTGCCTAAAGACACTGTTGTATCTCCAGGCAGTACAGTCATGACAGAGCCCACATCTTCTCATTCAGCTCCTAGGGGTGTCCTAGTAGCTAAGATTGTAACTCCTATGTGGGGTGACAGGTGGGTCCCGCTCAAACTCATCAACACGTCCAACAAGCCTGTGTTGTTACGGCGCAATGCAAAGCTAGCTGACGTCTACACATGTGTAGCCCTTGAAGACATGGACGCAGCTGAGCGGTCTAATGTACCAGTGACCTGCTACACACAGTCTACAACGGCATGTGATGCCGGTATGGAGTCTGTAAAAGAAAAACTCAAGTCAGTGGGGCTTTGTGACATGGACATTAATTCATGCCAAGTGTCAGAGGACTGCAAAAAGAGAATGGCTGACTTGGTACTTCAGTACGAGGATGTCTTTTCACGCCACCACCTAGACTGCGGAGAAGCTAAGGGCTTTGTACACCGCATACATTTATCTGATAATAAACCATTCAGACTCCCATACAGGTGTGTACCCCCTAGTCAGTATCAGAAATTAAGCCAGGTGCTGAATGAAATGGAGGAAAAAGACATTATCAGGAAATCAACTAGTGAGTATGCATCTCCTTTGGTTCTTGTGTGGAAAAAGAATGGCGACCTCCGCATCTGCACGGATTTTCGCTGGCTGAATAAGAGGACTCTGAAAGACGCTCACCCTCTCCCTCACCAGACAGATTGTCTGGCAGCACTGGGAGGTAACTGCCTCTTCAGCACAGTGGATTTAACGTCCGGCTTCTACAACATGCTGCTTCATGAGGATGACAGGAAGTATTCTGCTTTTACCACTCCGATGGGCTTATATGAGTACAATCAGAATCAGAATCAGAATCAGAATCAGCTTTATTGGCCAAGTATGCACAACACATACAAGGAATTTGACTTTGGCTAAAAACTAAAAACTTGCTCTCGTTGTTCAGGTGAAGGATTTAAATAAGGATTCAATGACAACCAGAGTATGTACAGTAAATTACAGTCTGTCCACGTTTCTATAAAAGGATGCAAATATATACAGGAATATATGCAGTTATTTACTCGGACTAACCACACTTTGCAGAAATATATGAAAAAATATACAATCACACAGTATTTCAATGTGGACTCAGATTCAGTGATATAATGTGAATGAAGTAA
This sequence comes from Pholidichthys leucotaenia, assembly GCA_020510985.1. Taxonomy (NCBI): domain Eukaryota; kingdom Metazoa; phylum Chordata; class Actinopteri; order Cichliformes; family Pholidichthyidae; genus Pholidichthys; species Pholidichthys leucotaenia. The sequence goes on along the minus strand of CM035842.1, from coordinate 77,170,426 downwards.
AAAGCAGTGTGAGAGTTATGTGCAATGTAATAATGGATGAAAAGTCATGAGTACAGCAAACAGGTAGGACTAGGTGAATGTTAGGAGTTCATCAGAGTGATGGCTTGAGGAAAGAAACTGTTCCTGTGACGGGTGGTTTTGACCTTCAGTGATCTGTAACGACGACCAGAAGATAGAAGTTCAAACAGTTTGTGGCCGGGGTGTGATGGGTCAGCACAGATGTTTCCCGCCCGTTTCCTGGTTATGGACCGATATAAGTTCTCAATGGAGGGTAGGTCGGTACCAATGATCCTCTCCGCAGACTTAATGATCTGCTGCAGTCTGGTCTTGTCCTGTTTAGTGGCAGATCCAAACCAGACAGTGATGGAAAAGCAGAGGACAGATTGGATGATGGCGGTGTAGAAGACAACCAGCAGCTCCTGAGGCAAATCAAACTTCTTGAGCTGACGCAGAAAAAACAACCTCTGCTGGGCCTTTTTCCGGACAGTGTCAATATGGAAGGACCACTTCAGGTTCCGGGAGATTGTGGTACCCAGAAACTTGAAGGAGTCCACAGTGGACACTGTGCTGTTGAGGATGGTGAGTGGGGGGAATGAAGGGGGGTGTCGCCTGAAATCCACAGTCATCTCCACCGTTTTGGCTGGGTTAAGTTCAAGATGGTTCTGGCTGCACCAGAGGATCAGCTGCTCCACCTCCCGCCTGTATGCAGACTCATCATCATCCCGGATCAAACCGATGACTGTGGTGTCGTCCGCAAACTTCAGGAGCTTCACCGAAGGGTCCTCTGAGGTGCAGTCGTTGGAGTAGAGGGAGAAGAGCAGTGGGGAAAGGACACATCCTTGGGGGGCGCCAGTACTAATTTTTCGGGAGCTGGATGTAAATCTCCCTAGCTTCACCTGTTGCCACCTGTCAGTCAGAAAGCTGGAGATCCACTGGCAGGTGGAGGGGGGCACCTTGAGCTGGAGGAGTTTCTGATGAAGAATGCCTGGGATGATGGTGTTGAACGCTGAGCTGAAGTCGACAAACAGGATCCTGGCGTACGTCCCTGGGGAGTCGAGGTGTTGCAGGATGTAATGTAGTCCCATATTCACTGCATCATCCACTGACCTGTTTGACCGGTAGGCAAACTGCAGTGGGTCCATCAGGGGGCCTGTGATGACCTTCAGGTGGTTCAGCACCAATCTCTCCAAGGATTTCATGACCACAGAGGTCAGGGCAACAGGTCTGTAGTCGTTTAATCCTGTAATAGAGGGTTTCTTGGGAACTGGAATGATGATGGAGCGTTTGAAGCAGGAAGGCACTTCACGCAGCTCCAGTGATCTGTTAAAGATCCGGGTGAAGATGGGGGCCAACTCGTTGGAGCAGACTCTCAGGCAGGACGGAGACACACCATCAGGTCCTGCAGCCTTCTTGATCTTTTGTCTCTGAAAGACCCGGCGCACCTCCTCTTCACAGATCATTAGTGCTGGTGGGAGGTCAGAGTGGAGGAAGGATGGAGTTCCTGGGGCTGCAGATAATCCTTTTGTGTGGGTGGGAGGTGAGAACTGTAGGTTCTTTTCAAACCTGCAGTAAAAGCTGTTTAGGTCATTAGCCAGCTGGAGGTTTTCCGCAGGGTGGGGGGATGGTCTCCTGTAGTTGGTGATATTCCGTAGGCCTCTCCAGACAGAAGCAGAGTTGTTAGCTGAGAAGTTTTTTTGTAACTTCACACTGTAGCTCCTCTTAGCAAGCCTGGTCTCCTTCGTCAGCATGTTTCTGGCCCGCTTGTACAGAGTCCAGTCACCAGTCCTGTAGGCCTCCTCCTTGGTCTGACGTAGCTGCTTCAGTTTAGGAATGAACCAGGGTTTATTGTTGTTGTATATGCAGAAGGTCTTGGTCTGCACACACATGTCCTCGCAGAAACAGGTGTATGACGTCACAGTGTCAGTGAGTTCATTTAGGTTAATGGCTGCAGCTTCAAAAACACTCCAATCTGTGCAGTCAAAGCAGGCTTGTAACTTCAGCTTTGATTCCTCAGTCCATTTCTTCACAGTCCTTACAACAGGCTTGGAAGTTTTTAGTTTCTGTCTGTATGTTGGAATAAGATGGAGCAGGCAGTGGTCAGAAAAACCCAGAGCTGCACGGGGGACGGCATGATAGGCATTTCTTAAAACTGTGTAACAGTGGTCAAGTGTATTTGTGTCCCTGGTGGGACATTTAATATGCTGTCTGTATTTAGGAAGCTCATTTGTGAGATTAGCTCTATTGAAATCACCCAGAATGATAAGCAGAGAGTCTGGATGTTTTTCCTCCACCTCTGCTATCTGGTCAGCGAGGAGCTGCAGTGCCTCCGTTGTACAAGCAGCAGGCGAGATATAAATTCCGACCAGAATAAATGAGGAGAACTCTCGCGGTGAATAAAAGGGTTTACAGTTTATGAACAGTGACTCTAGGTTAGGGCTACAAAACTTCTTCAACACTGTGACATCAGTACACCAACCTTCGTTTATGTAGAAGCAGATTCCACCACCCTTAGTCTTTCCAGAAAATTCTCGGCTGCGATCAGCGCGAAACAGTTGAAATCCGTCCAGACGCACCGCGCTGTCCGCCTGCCTCAGGGATTATGCAATAGTCCTGCTAGTTTTATGCGCATGATGACTGCCATTTTTGGTGACCAGAATTACTTGACTTTGTTGTGCTATTTGGATGATCTGCTGATTTTTGCATCTGATGAGGAGAGTGCATTGCAGCGCCTTGAGATGGTGTTCAGCAGGCTGCGTAGGCACAACTTGAAGTTGGCACCCAAAAAGTGTTTTTTCCTCAGGAGATCTGTGAGATTTCTTGGTCACGTAATTGATGAGAATGGTGTTTCAACCGACCCAAGTAAGGCTGAAAACATCGCAAAAATGACTTGTGCTGACCTTATGGACACTGATGGTGTGACACCGTCCCAAAAAAGACTTAGATCCTTCTTAGGGATGGTTAATTACTATCAGCATTTTGTGCCAGGATATTCTGCCATTGCCAAGCCATTGTTCAGCCTGTTGAAAGGTGGAAAATTTAAAGGCAGATGTAAGAAAACCAAGATGGCTTGCAGAAAGCTTTGTGCTTCTGACTGGACCCAAAAGCACATACATGCCTTTGAAAGTCTCAAATCTGCACTTGTTAACACTGTGGTCTTGGCTCATCCTAACTTTGACCGTCCCTTCATACTTTCAACTGATGCATCTCTGGATGGGATAGGTGCTGTTCTGTCCCAAGTCCAGGAAGGTGAAAGTCATGCCAGACCTATTGCTTTTGCCAGTAAGTCACTGACACAGTTTCAGAAAAACTATCCAGCGCACCGACTGGAATTTCTGGCTTTGAAATGGTCCATCACTGACAAGTTTAGTCATTGGCTAAAGGGTCACAAATTCACTGTTTGGACTGACAACAATCCTTTGACTCACATATTGACAAAGCCCAAGTTAGATTGTTGTGAGCAACACTGGGTAGCCAAGTTGGCTGCGTATGACTTTGACATAAAGTATGTTCCAGGGCAGCAGAACATTGTGGCTGATGCATTAAGCCGTGTGCCTTTTGTCAAGGAAAATATTGGTCACAGACTGTTCAATGAGCCATATGTGAAACTCCTCAGTGAAGTCAAAAATGTGTCTTCTGCCTCTGTTCAGGATGCTTTTTGTTCATCCAGTGGTCACGTGGATGCGATGTGTGACAATGCTCATACTTCCCGGGTACACACTCAGATTGTGAATTCAGAAGAAGTGTCTGCTGTGATGCAGTCACACATTGAGTGGGATGCTGGTCCGAGGGCCCGGGCAATTGAAGCCTTGTAGTTTTTGCCCCAGTTAGTCCCACCAGGTCAAGACCCGTTGCCTGCCTATTCTGAAAAGGCTTTGCGTGACAAACAGTTGGAGGATGGAACTCTTTCTCGTGTCCTGTTTTATGTTGGAAGACATCAGAGACCCTCAAGGAGAGAAAGGGTGAAATAATCATTTTCAGTGATTAAATATCTGAAACACTGGGATAAGCTATCTGTGAGCAATGGTGTTCTGTACAGAGTTTCAAGAGACCAGAGAACCATGTCCAAACGGCTTTAGTATGTTGTCCCAGACTCACTTAAGGATGAGGTCTTGAAAGGCATGCATGATGATGCTGGTCATCAAGCCCAGTCGCGAACCCTCAGTTTATCCAGACAGAGATTTTTCTGGCTGACCCTTGAGAGAGATGTTAGAGACCATGTCAGACACTGCCAGCATTGTGTCCTCAGCAAGTCAGCTGAACCTGAGGGACGAGCTCCCTTAGAGAGCATCTTGTCATCTAGATTGCTGGAGCTGGTCTGCATTGACTTTTGGTCAGCTGAAGACTCTAGGAACAAGTCTATTGATGTCCTAGTGATAACAGATCACTTTACCAGGATGGCTCAGGCCTTTCCTTGTAAGGATCAAACAGCTAAGCAAGTGGCAAATGTTCTGTGGAACAAGTACTTTTGCGTCTTTGGATTGCCAGAAAGAATCCACAGTGACCAAGGTCCTAATTTTGAAAGTCAATTAATCAGTGAACTCCTCAAAGTGTCTGGTGTCAGGAAATCTCACACTACCCCTTACCACCCAATGGGAAATGGGAGTGTCGAACGGTTTAACAGGACACTGGGTGGAATGATTCGTGCACTGTCCCCTGAGGTGAAAGCTAACTGGCCACGACGGTTGCAGACTTTGACATTTATGTACAACTGTACAGCCCATGAGACGACTGGCTTTCCTCCTTTTTACTTCATGTATGGCCGTGTGCCCCGTTTGCCAGTAGATGTCATGTTTCATTCTGTTCTTCGCAATAATGATGTAACCAGTTATGACAAGTATGTGGCAACTCTAACCTGTGAGCTAAAAGAAGCAATGATGGTTGCTCAGGACCGTGCTGCTAAGGAGCAACACAGACATGCTAATCTTTACAACAGGAAAGTGACAGGATCCAAGATTGAGATTGGTGACAGGGTGCTTTTGGCCAACAGAAAGGAGAGAGGCAAAAAGAAAACTGCTGATAAGTGGGAATCAACTGTTTAATTCAATTCAGTTCAATTCAACTTTATTTATATAGCGCCATTTCACAACAACAGTCATCTCATAGCACTATCAACTGTAGGGGGGACCCCCACAGTTGCAGAAAGACCCCAGCAATCAGGCGATCCCCTGTGAACAAGCACTTGGCGACGGTGGAGAGGAAAAACTCCCTTTTAACAGGAAGAAACCTCCAGCAGAACCAGGCTCAGGGAGGGGCAGTCATCTGCTGCGACTGGGGGGCAATGGATCAGCGTTCTCGTCGCGCCCTCCGCCAGTACCCGGGCTCGCCTGGGGAAGCTAATGATCCTACCAGCAGACTAAATTCGAAGAGACGACGCCTCTGTGCCAAGTCAAAGAAGAATCCTAGTCACAGTCCTAAAGCCGAAAGCAAACAGCCCCAAGAGCACTTTGTGGTAGGATCGGCCCTTCGCATATTACAACTAAACGTTGAAGGCCTATCTGCAGCCAAGCGAAGCCTTATCGAAGTCCTCGCCTTCCAACATTCGATTGATGTAATCTGCCTCCAAGAGACTCATATTGGCACAGAGGAAGCTGGCCGCTTCACCATCAAAGGCTTTGACCTCCTGTGCTATGTTCTACATGCTAAACATGGACGTGCCACCTATGTGCGTTCTGACATAGTTGAAGCAAATCACCTGATAACAACACATTTCTCAGACACCATAATCATTGGTGGCTTCCATATTGTCAATGTGTACAAGCCCCCTAATGCCAACTGGGATCTGCAGGTCTTACCCACCCTACCCCACCCTGCCATCTATGTGGGGGACTTTAACAGCCATCACCCTGACTGGGGGTACCCAGCAGTGGACAGTGATGGGAAGGCACTTACAGACTGGGCATCCAGAAATGACCTCGCTTTGATATACGACCCCAAACAAAGAGGAACCTTCCACTCTGCTTGGTGGAAGAAGGACTATTCTCCTGACCTGTGTTGGGTCAGCTCTTTGAATGGGGAGCCATATCCTACACAGATCCTCATTCTTGATGATTTTCCACACAGCCAACACCGGCCCCTGCTTGTACACATTGGCCTACAACTTCCAGTCATATACAGCCCAAGGAAGATGCGCTGGAACTTCCGCAAAGCCAACTGGAAGAAATTCAGTGAAACTCTGGACCGGAGCGTTGTTACCATCCCACTCCACACCATCACTGTAGATGAAGCATACAACCGCTTCTGCAGCGCAATCTTCAAGGCTGCCCATACTGCAATCCCACGAGGCTACCGACCCCTCTATGTCCCATGTTTGGACGGAGAAAGTGCTGCCCTCCTACAATCCTATCAAACATCAGGGGACCCAGAGATAGCAGACCATCTCATTGAATCGCTAAATACAGCTCGGCGAAAGAAATGGGAGGAGACAGTTGCTGACCGGAGCTTTACCCACTCTAGCAGGAAATGTTGGAGCCTCATCCGTCGCCTAGGAGCTGCACAGAAGCCCCCTAGCCAAAGCCGAGCATCCGTCACACCCAACCAAGTTGCATCCCACCTACTGACTATCGCCAAAGCACCCCAAGACAAAGACACCAAAAGAGCAGTTACAACTGAGCTAAAAAAACACCAAAAAATGCCTGTAGAGGAAACGAACCCTGAACCCTTCGAGGCTGCTGAACTGGAGAAAGTCCTACAGAGCCTGAAATGTGGAAAGGCAGCAGGATACGATAACATCTTCCCAGAATTCATGAAAAATCTTGGCCCCCGAGCCCTAACCTGGTTGACACAATTCTACACAAGGATCACACAAACAAACTCGATCCCAAAGAAATGGCGGACAGCAAAGGTCATTGCCATCCCAAAACCTGGCAAAGACCACAAATTACCAGCAAGCTACCGCCCAATCTCCCTACTCAGCGTTCCTTACAAAATCATGGAGCGCCTAATTCTGCAACGCATTTCCCCAGAGGTAGAGGATATTCTAAGTGTGGATCAAGCAGGTTTCCGCAAGGACCGCAGTACAGGAGAACAAGTACTGGCCCTAACCACCTTCATCGAAAATGGCTTCGAGAGCAGACTGAAGACAGGGGCTGTGTTTCTCGACCTTACAGCCGCCTATGATACGGTCTGGCACAAAGGCCTCCTCCTGAAACTTATAAAGGCGATCCCTGCTTGGGCAACAGCAATTATAAAAACCCTGCTGACCAACCGAAGGTTCAGAGTCCACCTCAGTCAGAAGACAAGTGCATGGAGAATGCAGAAAAACGGACTCCCACAAGGCTCAGTTCTAGCTCCAACTCTGTTCAACCTCTACATAAACGACCTGCCTACTACAAAATCCCGCAAATTCACCTATGCAGACGACATCTGTTTGGCATTCCAAGCACCAGACTTTGAACCACTGGAACGGGTGCTCACGGAAGATCTTGCCAAACTGGACCAGTTCTGCAAAATCTGGCGCCTAAAACCAAGCCCAGCAAAAACCGTCTCCAGTGTATTCCATCTCCACAATGCAAAAGCTGCCAGAGAACTAAACATCCACCTGAGCGGACTCAAGCTTAAGCATGCCCCAAATCCAACTTATCTTGGAGTGACCCTTGATAGGACCTTATCCTTCAAGGAACATCTAAAGGGGACGGCTGCTAAGGTGAAGGTACGAAACAACCTGCTCTGCAAGCTCGCTGGTGCAAAATGGGGGGCGGCAGTCTCCACCCTGCGCACCTCAGCACTGGCCCTTTCATACTCTGTAGCAGAATATTGTGCCCCTGTCTGGTCCAGGTCATCTTACACACACCATGTAGACACCCAGCTCAACACAACCATGAGAACTATAACTGGAACAATCCGCTCAACACCACTCCCCTGGCTCTCTGTACTGTCAAACATAGCCCCTCCACACATCCGGCGAGCAGCATTAACTCAAAGGATGCTCCAAAAAGTTAAAGATTCTCCTCACTTACCAATCCATGCAGATATCTACACTCCACCCACTGCCCGACTTTCATCCAGACGGCCGATTTGGAAAAACCCTCCCCCAGCTGACTTTACCATCCAGACAGCTTGGCAAGAGGAATGGGAGACCAAGGAGGTCCCAAACAAACAGCTGGTGATAAACCCCAACCAACAGGTCCCGGGCACCAACCTCCCAAGGAGACAGTGGTCTACACTCAATCGCTTCAGGACTGGACATGGCCCCTGCTTGGCCAGCCTTTACAGATGGGGCAGTAGCCCTAGCCCACTGTGCGCATGTGGAGAGGAGCAAACAATGGAACACATCATAGAGGCTTGCCCGCTCCAAAGACTGGAAGGAGGATTACACACCCTCCATACAGCAAACCAGGAGGCAACTGCTTGGCTTAAGGACTTTGCATTCGCTAAATAAATAAATAACTGGCTGGGGGGTGAGGGGATAGAGAAGAAGAAAAGAACAGACATGTAGAGAGCAAACAGCACGATGGGGACTCAATCTATGGGAGAGAACAAACAAATGTTAATGACCAGCAAAAAAAAAATTTCATAGAGAGTGAGGAAAGGAGTGAGGCCCAGTGCATTACTGGAGGTCCCCCGGCTGACTAAACCTATTAGCAGCATAACTAAGGGAGGGTTCAGAAACACATGATCCCTCCCTAATTGTAGGCTATATCAAAAAGGTAGGTTTTAGCCCTATTCTTAAAAACAGAGATCGAGTCTGACTCCCGAATCCAGATTGGCAGCTGATTCCACAGGAGAGGAGCTTGATAACTGAAGGCTCTGCCTCCCATTGTACTGTTGGAGATTCTAGGTATTACAAGTAATCCTGCATTTTGGGAGCGTAGTGCTCTGTTAGGATAATACGGTAGTATCAGATCTTTTAAATAAAAAGGAGCCTGATTGTTTAGAGCTTTGTAAGTGAGAAGAAGGATTTTAAACTTAATTCTAAACTCTATGGGAAGCCAATGAAGGGAGGCCAGAACCGGAGAGATATGATCTCTCTTTCTGGTACCTGTTAAAACTCTTGCTGCAGCATTTTGGATCAGCTGAAGACTTTTTAAAGATGTTTTAGGACAGCCTGATAATAAAGAATTACAATAATCTAATCTCGAGCTAACAAAAGCGTGGATCAGCTTCTCAGCATCACTCTGAGACAAGATGCTCCTAATCTTGGCAATATTACGCAAATGATAGAAGGCAGTCTTAGAAACAAATTTAATATGTGAATTGAAGGACAAATCCTGATCAAAAATAACTCCAAGGTTCCTCACAGAGCTATTAAGAGAAAGAGTAACTGCGTCCAAACTGAAAGTTTGATTTGGAAAGGAATTTCTAAGGTTTTTTGGACCAACAAGAATGACTTCAGTCTTATCTGAATTTAATAGCAGGAAATTACAAGTCATCCAAGCTTTGATTTCCTTAAGACAGGCTTCTAACTTGGCTAATTGATTAGTATCATCTGGCTTCACTGACAGGTATAATTGTGTGTCATCTGCATAACAATGAAAATGTATACAGTGCTTTCTAATAATGTTGCCTAACGGAAGCATATATAAACTAAAAAGAGTAGGGCCTAGCACAGATCCCTGTGGAACTCCATGACTAAGCTTTGAGCTGAAAGAAAACTCATCATTTACATGAACAAACTGGAACCTATCAGATAAATAAGATCTAAACCACTGCAACGAAGTTCCATTAAGTCCAACATAGTGTTCTAATCTATCAAGTAGAATATTATGATCAATAGTATCAAAAGCTGCACTAAGATCTAAAAGGACAAGTACAGAAACTAGTCCATTATCAGATGCAATGAGGAGGTCGTTAGTGACCTTCGCTAAGGCTGTTTCAGTACTATGATGGATTCTAAACCCAGATTGAAACTATTCAAGTAAACCATTTCCCTGCAGGTGGTCAAGTAATTGCGTAGCAACAACTCTTTCTAAGATTTTTGAAATGAAAGGGAGATTAGAGATTGGTCTATAGTTAGCTAAAGCTCCTGGATCTAGCGTTGGCTTTTTGAGTAAAGGTTTAATTACAGCCGTTTTAAAAGCCTGCGGTACATGGCCTAAAGTTAATGAAGAATTGATTATATGAAGAATAAAGCTACCAATAAGTGGGAAGACTTCTTTAAATAACCTGGTAGGAATAGGATCTAAAAGACAAGTTGAAGGTTTGGATAAGGAAACTACTTTGTCTAACTCACAAAGGTCGATTGGAGTGAACTCATCAAGACAGACATCAATAGAAGGAGTTGTAGTAGTTACAGTATTTAAGTTAACTGTGGGAAGAATCTGATTGATTTTATCTCTGATGGATGAAATTTTATTATTGAAAAAGTTCATAAAGTCCTGACTAGTAAGCTCTAAGGGGATGCTAGGATTGACAGAGTCCTGACTCTTTGTCAACCTGGCTACAGTACTGAAAAGAAACCTGGGATTATCCTTGTTCTCTTCTATTAATGCAGAGTAATAACTCGTTCTAGCTTTTCTAAGAGATTTTTTATAAATTAAAAGATGATTTCTCCAAGCTAAATAGATTTCATCTAAATTAGTAGAGCGCCATTTTCTTTCTAATTGACGAGTCTTCTGTTTTAAGCTACGAGTTTCTGTGTTGAACCAAGGAGTTAAAAATCTCTGATTAGACTTTTTCTTTTTTAAGGGGGCCACCAAGTCTAGAGCCTGATGCAGAGAAGCTGAAACACTATCCACCATGTTATCAATTACAGAAGGAGCAAGCTGTCTATAGCTTATTTCCGTTGTGTTGACACATGGCATAGAGGAAACAATCTGCATAAATTTGGAAACAGCATCATCTGAGAGGCATCTACTGTGATAATATTTTTCTTTAGGAGCCAGATAGTCTTCTGTTTACACTGTAATGGATGTGAACCCGCAGACCCATACGTACAGAATTTGTGACACTCTTACTGGACGGACAAAAGTGGTCGACAGGAATCTGTTGATGCTGGTAAATTTTCTTCCTGTGGTGGATGTGTGCGATGTGTCCAACCATGGTTCATCCACCTTTCTTCCAGAAACCTTAGCTACAGACATTGGTGATGAGGGAGATACATCTGTGGACCTCTTCAAGGGAGAGAGTGAGGCTGGTACAGGTGATCCGTCTTCATGTGGAGAAACACGTGAACCATTAGTTGATCCAGAACCTGTTGACTCTGAAAGGAGAACTGTTGAGTGGATCACGCAGCTCACTGAACCATCTGTGTCACAGGTAGACGTTTCTGATGTGACAAGTGTGCCCTCTGACCCCCAGAACTCTTCAGTTGCACCTGTTGCTCAAGGTGTAGATCATCCCATGTCCTCTGACTCTAGACCTGTGACTACAGCTGCTACTGATACTCATGGTGGACAAACACTTGACAGTCAACTAGTTTCTGTTCCTGACTCCGAGAGACAGACAGACACTCCCCTTGTTCGCTGTACTGTTGACCAGACGTCACGTACACATTGTGACCGTCCCAATGCACAATCTCAAATCAGGTCAAGATTTGGTCACCTGATTAGACCTGTAAATAGACTAGTGCAGACAATGTCCAGGCAAGATGTAATTCAGGACAAGTTCAATGTTAAGGCTGTTTGTAGGTCTGTGTTTCACACCCTGACTGACTAATTGCTACATGAGTGGACTATCCTTTTGTGGACTTGACCTTGAATTCTAGTGATGAGCTATTTTATTTTATTTTATTATACATGAGCTTTTACTACACTAATAGTTGGGGGTTTTGGTGGGGTGTACAAGGCACTCCATTACCAGTGGTTGGGTTGAGAGATAAGCGCTGCTCTCATGCCACTTCGTCCTTGTATGGGACACTCTTTCAGATGGTGTTCTTTAACTAACCCCGGGTGTTTTGTATATTGTCATGAGTTCTGTGTAGCTGTGGCTCAAGTTTGATAAAATTCAGTGGGGTGGGTGTAACGGAGTCGAAAATGCACCTTAAACATTCCTTTTCTCAGTCGTGTTTTCCTTTCTATTATTGTGAATTTTATTTACTTGAGTGCTTTTATTTTGGCGGTACACTGCCCACATCCGCTCTTCCAGTACCTTCAAGGCTCCGGTAGCGCCTCCTTTCCCCCACAGTACCGCTTTGCTTTGCTGGGGGAGCCTGTGTGGGATCGGGGTACAGACGAAGAGTGATGTGTATTGTTTTATTTCTCCAACAGGAGCAAATAAATTGTGGGAAACATCAGTCTGGTGTCATCGTGATCCATATACCGCCTACATGTATACACTAGTGTCCCCGATCACAGCCGTTTAAGGGTGCCCTAGTAGGAACCATCACACTGGTATCGTGATTGCCCAAAAAGGGGACCCGTTACAAGTGGAACAAAGAATGGTTAAAAACACGGTTTTCCATGTGATAACTTGTAACCACTTTTCTTTTATGATGTCTTTTGGGCATCAAATGGGGGAGGGGGTGATGGAAAAATTCAATGTTACACTGAGTTATATGAATTTTTATGAATATGAATTTTTCTTTATAAAGCTTAATGTGTATACCTAGGAAATCCTGTTACCATATTTGGAGTTGTTGAGTAGTGGAAAAAACAGATTGAAGGAAGCTGATGTGACTGTGAATGTACAGTTCTATCACTGACTGTTCAGCTTATCACTAGTGTTTTCTGCATGGACTCAGCAGATACAATCTTAGTCATGAATGAAATGATCAAGAGGCTCAGGAAACCTTATGACACTGAGTCATGAATGAACTTATCAAGAAGAGACCCCACCCTGACAGTCCCTTGGATATATATTAGCCAGAAACACTTTGTTCGTTAAGCCAATGCACTGCTGCATTGGACAACCAAAACTGTACCCATAACTAGTGGATGTTCTGTGGCATGTGCATATGTATGTGTCCGCTTGGGTGTATATGTGTGTGTGTGTGTGTACACATACACAACACTTCAGTCATGTGACATTTGAATGTTTTGTTTTGTAGCACCTTAACTCTTACACTTTTGCATATTCACTTTGTACAGTTTTATTGCAGATGTTCTTCTCATGCATGATTGTTTGCTTGTGTGTTTTTGTGACCTACTGGGGGACTACAGATGCAAATTATCAATATTGCTAAATCTGGCATATTTACCTCCGCCAGGCTGCAGGCCAGGAGGTTATGTTTTTGCAGGGGTTTGTCTGTCTGTTTGTCTGTTTCGGATAGTACATTACAGGTTAAAAGAAACTGTATAATATAACAACAAGGTCAAATTAGACAAAGACTCCTTCTACTATACAATTCCACGTGAGTTATCCGAAATGGGTGATGGCTGAAGCCGCAGCTTATATTGCCCACCCATATTCCATCCAAGAATTCAAAGGAGAAAAAAGAGAAAACAAGACAAGAGCGATTACAATTTAAAACAAGGCTAAGACAAAATATGACTGAGAGAAAAAGAAAACTGAGCTAGTCTAAGTTAAGCGGTTACTATTCAAAAACAAATCTAAGACATAGTGTCACAGAGAAAAAAGAAAAACTAAGCTATAACACAACACAGGCTGGAAATGTCAATCCTTATGTGAGTTTACATGTCGTCTTGTAAATATGTTTGGAGTATTTCTTCCTTTAGTTTTTGTTTAAATTGTCCAAGCTTTGTACATGATTTTAATTCAGGTCCAAAATCGTTCCATAATCTGACACCTTGCACTGAAATACAGTGTTGCTTGGTAGTTGTTCTCACTGTAGGCTTTTGAATCAGAATCAGAATCAGAATCAGAATCAGGTTTATTGCCATTGTTCATGTAGTACACAAACTAGGAATTTGTCTCGGTACAATGCTGCAACATTAAACATGATAAGATAAGAGAAATAAACTATACATGTAATAAAGTGTAGGATAAGATTAAGTGATACTGGTCAACAGTTAAAATATATATTAGCCAGCAGCAGATACTGAAATATACATGTTCCTCTGAAGTGATATCGTTTCTCCCTTGTTTGGAACAACTTTTGGATATTTGCGGGCAGTGATAGATTCTTCACTTTGAACATTATTATTGCGGTTTTAAAGTCGATCAGATCTTTCAACTTGAGAGTTTTTTGTTTAAGAAAAAGTGGGTTTGTTGGTTCCCTGTAAGCTGCTTTGTTGATTATTCTAATAGCTCTCTTTTGAAGCATAAAGAGTGGATATATGTTTGTTTTATATGTATTTCCCCATACTTCATTACAATATGTCATGTATGGGAGTATTAATGAATGATACAAGGTGTATAGTGTGGGTTGATTCAGCAAATTTTTCACTCTGTGTAATATTGCAATTGATTTGGATACTTTACCTTTTATATAATTAATATGTGGCTTCCAACACAGTTTGTTATCAATTATTACTCCAAGGAATTTAGTTTCGGATACCCTTTCAATCTCTACACCATTTACACTGAGTTTGGGTACTGGGTAGTTGTGATGGTTGTTAAAGACTATAAATTTTGTCTTGCTTAAATTGAGCGTTAATTTGTTTGAATCAAACCACAGTTTCAGCTTTCCTAATTCCTTTCCGAGTGTATCCAGAAGTTGTTCCAAGTTGTTTCCACTGCATAGCAGGTTAGTGTCATCAGCAAACAATATTAAGTCCATTTTTTCTGAAACTTTACATATATCATTTATATACATATTGAATAATAATGGTCCCAAAACTGAACCCTGTGGGACTCCACAGGTGACCTTCAGTAGCTCTGAGTTTTTGTTGTTAACACATACAAACTGATATCTATTCTTTAAGTAACTTCTTAACCAGGACAGTGCTACCCCTCTGATACCACAATTTTGTAGTTTCTTTAATAATAGATTGTGATCTACTGTATCAAATGCTTTTTTAAGATCCAGGAATACTCCAACTGAATACTCTTTATTTTCAATGGCTGTTGATATTTTTTCTGTAAATTCCATTAAGGCATATGCTGTTGTCCTTTTGTGTCTGAACCCATATTGCTGCTCACACAATAAATCATTCTTCAGTATGAAGTTGTCAATTCTCTCATAGAATATTTTTTCAAGTATCTTGGAAAATTGAGGTAATAGTGAAATTGGTCTGTAGTTGGAGAGTTCCCCTCTGTCGCCTGTCTTGTAAATCGGAATTACTTTAGCTATTTTCATTGCATTGGGAAATATACCTGATTGGAGAGACAGGTTACAGATATACGTCAGTGGTTTCACTATGCATTCGATAACAGTTTTGACTAGTAGCATGTCAATACCATCGCAGTCAGTAGATGTTTTACTTTTGAACAATTTAACAATTTCAATGACCTCTCTTTCGTCTGTGTTCTTTATGAAGATGGTGTCTTTTACAGCAGTGTTATTGCATATTGAATCACCTGTTGGCACCGTAGTGGGTATTTCTCGGGCCAGTTTAGGTCCAATGTTAACAAAAAAATTATTAAATTCATCTGCAGGTGAAGCTATATTCACATTCGGAGTCGATTTATTATTTTTTGGAGTGTTAGTTGGGTAGCTGGTATTTCTGCTTTTATTTCCAAGGATACTGTTGATTATTGTCCATGTATTTTTAATATTGTCTTTGTTTTTTTCCAGTTCTTTACTGTAATAGTCTCTTTTACTACATCTTATTATATATGTTAACTTATTTTTGTATGTTTTATACCGCTGCTCTGCTTCTTTTGTCCTTTTCTTTATGAAAGCTTTATATAATAAATTTTTCTTTTTACACGCCTTTTGTAGTCCTTTGGTTAGCCATGGTTTGTCAGTAAATTTGTGTTTAAGCTTTTTTTTAACTAATGGGCAGTTTTTTTCATAAAGAGTGGTTACAATGTTTGTAAATGTGTCATAGGCTTCATTTACATCTGATACATAGACTTCTGTCCAGTCTTGCTTCAGCAAGTCCTCTTTAAAAGAACTGATTGCGTTTGGTGATTTGTGTCTGAACGATTTTGAGATTTTTTCTGGGTTGGGCCCCTTGTGGCCATGGATAAGTGCAAAGATTGGCAAGTGGTCGCTTATATCATTTATCAATAATCCACTTTCTATTTTCTTGTCGAGAACATTGACAAACAGGTTGTCAATAAGTGTAGCAGAGTGAGCTGTGATTCTACTGGGATGTGTTATTGTGGGATATAGACTCATGCTGTACATAGAGTTCATGAACTCTGTAACTACATTTTGTTGATGTGGATTAAGTAGATCAATATTGAAATCTCCACAAATTGCTACCATTTTCTTACTAGTAATATTATTGTACAGCTCGACTCATTTTTCTCTGAATGTCTCAATGCCAGTTTAGAAAGCTTGGGATCAGTCCGCCAAGGTCTCCGCCTTTGACTGCCACCTAATCCACATAGCACCGGACTTCCATGATCCCTCCTGCAGGTGGTGAACCTACTGGAGGGCGGACCCATGTAACTCCTTCGGGCTGAGCCCGGCCGGGTCCCATGGGTGGAAACCCGGCCACCAGACGCTAGCCTTCGAGCCCCTCCCCCAGGCCTGGCTCCAGGGTGGGGCCCCGGTAACCCCATACCGGGCGGGGTACACTGAATCCTTGATATACAATTTATCATGAGAGTCTGTTGGATCGTTCTTCGTCTGGCCCTTCACCCAGGACCAGTTTGTCTTGGGAGACCCTATCAGAGGCAAATTGCCCCGGACAACATAGCTCCTGGGATCACTGGGGCACGCAAACCCCCCCACCACGATAAGGTGACGATCCATGAGGGGATTATGGACAGGATTTCTAGGCGCAGCCAGGGAATGGAGGGTGTCATGCTTGGTGACCACAGGATCTCATCTCTGCTGTTTGCAGATGATGTTGTCCTGTTGGCTTCATCCAGCAATGACCTACAGCTCTTGCTGGGACGGTTTGCCGCTGAGTGTGAAGCGGCTGGGATGAGAATCAGCACCTCCAAGTCCGAGTCCATGGTCCTCAGCCGGAAAAAGGTGGATTGTCCTCTCCGGGTTGGGGACAGGCTCCTGCCCCAAGTGGAGGAGTTTAAGTATCTTGGGGTCTTGTTCACGAGTGAGGGGAAAATGGAGCGAGAGATCGACAGACGGATTGGAGCAGCATCTGCAGTGATGCGGACGTTGTACCGGTCTGTTGTGGTGAAGAGGGAGCTTAGTTCTAAGGCAAAGCTGTCGATTTACCAGTCAATCTACGTTCCTACTCTCACCTATGGTCACGAGCTTTGGGTAATGACCGAAAGAACGAGATCGCGGATACAAGCTGCTGAAATGAGCTTTCTCCGTAGGATTGCTGGACTCACCCTCAGAGATAGGGTGAGGAGCTCAGTCATCCGGGAGAGGCTCAGAGTAGAACCGCTGCTCCTCCACATTGAAAGGAGTCAGTTGAGGTGGTATGGGCATCTGATTAGGATGCCTCCTGGACGCCTCCCACTTGAGGTGTTTCAGGCACGTCCCACTGGGAGGAGACCCCGGGGCAGACCCAGGACTCGGTGGAGAGACTATGTCTCCCAGCTGGTCTGGGAACGCCTTGGTATCCCCTCTGAAGAGCTAGAGCAGGTGGCTGGGGAGAGGGAAGTCTGGGCTTCTCTGCTTGAACTGCTGCCTCCGCGACCCGGACCTCCGGAAAAGCGGTAGAAGATGGATGGATGGATGGATGTCTCAATGCAAGTTCCCGGCGTTCTGTATATGCAGCTTATGATTAGATTTTTTGTTTTGTCTAGGTCAATCTCAACAGTAACACATTCCAGAATCCCTGGTAGTGCTGAGGACATTTCATTTACAAGCTTACATCTATATAGGTCATCAATATACAGTGCAACACCACCACCCTTTTTTTGAGATCTGTTAATGTTAAACATCTGATATCCCTCTATTGCCATCAGGGGAGCCTGGTCTGCATTAAGCCAGGTTTCAGAGACTGCTATAGCTGTGAATTTTCTGTTTAGCTGTTTTAAATAGTCCTGAATCTGTGAGAAGTTTTTGTTAAGACTTCTGCTATTGAAGTGTATTATTGACAGTTTACCATCTAATTGCACTTGACTTTTGAATTGCTTTTCAGTGTAATATTCACAGTGGTTATGAATATTATTGAAAAAGTGGTTATCAGGATCAATATCATTCTCCATCTCTTGTGGTTTATGTTCAGCATAGTGGCATATTTTTAGAGTTTGAGTTTCCTCACTCTGTGTTTCATAGTCAGTGTTCATTTGTATTTATCTAAGTCAGTAGCATCTCTGATCATTATACTTTTTGCTTGCTCAGGTGTTCCATTTAGTTTAATCCAAATTCTACAATTTCTTGTCCAGGTTGACTGTATCTTATTATGTTTCTTTAGCATCCGTGCCTGCCGTGCTAATTCAGCGTTTTTTTTGTCAGGTGTTCATTTAGGTAAACTTGAGTTTCCTTTAGTTTTTTGGCCTGCCTCAGTATGTCATTTTTCACCCTCCTGTTCACAAAGCGCATCACAATTGATTTCTTTGTTTTGTTATCTTTCTTCGGTAAAGCATAACAGGCTGAGATCGCATTGGCTTCTACCTTAATGTCTTTATCATTAAGGAACTGAAGCACTTGGTTTTCTAAGGACATTGATTCACTTATGGAAGCATGTTCACCACTCAGTCCTGTAGCGGCATGGGCGTACGACTGATATCTGATGTCTAGTCCACTTATAACTATGTCATCAATGCGAGAACCTTGTTCAAGATCCTCAACGCGTTGCTCCAAAAGACGCCCGTGTTGCTCCAGGTCCATAATTTTTTTGTCTTTTTCTTTTATTATTGAATGTAGGGCTTGTACCTCCTGTATTAGGTCTAATATTTTGTCCTGCTGGCTAGTCACTTTGGCCAGTTCATCTAACACAAAGTTCAGAGTTTTTTTAATTTCTTCCATTTCCTCTTTTTTGGGTGGCATTTTACTGACCTGTGGATAGAAATAAGCAGAGAATCCGGCTAGGCCTCAACTAGCTCGGTCACTACTGGACCCGCCGCTCCTGCGCAGCTTCTCCGCCGAGTGACGCTGCTCAGCTCCGCAGATCACCGCCGTCTATCGCCGACGCCTGCCTCCGTCTACCTGGCCAGTTATGTCGTGCACCGCCGGCGCAGCCGGAATCCACCGATCACAGCCACTCGTCGCCGTCTGGCTAGGCGGCTCCTCCGCTGGGCCCCGTCTAGGCCCCGTCACCGACCGCCGTCAGTCTGGTAGTTCCTCGGCTGGGCCTCGCAATTGGGCACCGGTTCAGACCACTGTCCTGCTGGATCCAAGTGGCCCCCGTCTCTCACCAACGCCGCGCCCGAGCTCCCAATCGCCGCCTCGGTTGGTTCGTCCTCCTTTTAAATCCTTCTCTCCTCGGCTCCAGATGGCCAGATGTAAAGAATACCTTCTCACTGCTGCAGTTACTCTGGGTTAGCTCAGTTTATTTATCTCCCTTCATTTAAAAAAACCGTTGCTGCTGTTGAAGGCGCTGCAGATTCAAAAACTGGCCTGGAATTCATGAAACTCATTCATGAAACAAAATTCATGAAACTGGCCTGGACAAAAATGATGGTACCCCTCCTCTGATGAACTCATGCTTCTTCTTCACGAGCTCCTCACTCAATGCTTCTCGTCCACCACTGAACTCACCAGCAAATCTCCAATCCCCACGTGACAATATTATCTGGAGGCAGAACAGGCTCGGTTACAACACACGCGCACGTCGTCTGTCTGTTGGTTAGCAAGATAACTCAAAAAGTTTTGGACGGATTTCGATGAAACTTTCAGGTGTTGTTGGAAATGGTTCAAGGAAGAACTGATTCAATTTTGGGGATGATCCGGATCACCGTCTGGATCCAGGAATTTTTTAAAGGATTCTTTATCATTGTGAAATACGGCCATTTTCAACACAGAGGATGCGGAGAATCACCGTGCTGCAGCGAGAGAAGAAATGCAGCGACTCAGGCAAGGGCTATCCCCAGATACTATTGAAGCTCGTCGAGCTTAGTTTTATTATTTTTTTTAATTGATTTTTTTCTTATTACCTCTGCCAGGAGGTTATTTTTTTTTTTTAAAAAAAGAAGATCTGTTCGATATTGCCAGTCATGCCTCGTTCAAAGTCTAAAAGTGTGAAACAGAGAAGGCAACAGAGTGCAGAGTGCATGAGAAAGAAAAAAGGGCAGGGAGATAACACAGAGGATGCGGAGAATCACCGTGCTGCAGCGAGAGAAGAAATGCAGCGACTCAGGCAAGGGCTATCCCCACATGCTATTGAAGCTCGTCGAGCTTAGTTTTATTTTATTGATTTTTACCTCCGCCAGTACGTTATGTTTTTGCCGGGGTTTGTCTGTCTGTCTGTCTGTCTGTCTGTTGGTTAGCAAGATAACTCAAAAAGTTTTGGACGGATTTCGATGAAACTTTCAGCCGTTGTTGGAAATGGTACAAGGAAGAACTGATTAAATTTTGGGGATGATCTGGATCACCGTCCAAAAGAAAACCGCCATTACCGAAAATGCCATTTTCGTGAATAACTACTCAACCACTAATCCCATCATTGTCAATCCAATTGCTAGTCATATGTTTTCATGGTCAAGGAATCTGAAAACGTACACACAAACACTGTATGGGGGGAACTGTGGCGCTTGGCGGAGGTCTGCGCTCTCCGAGTGCTTTTCTAGTTACATCTGTATTAATGTTCATTAGTATGTAATGTCCCTTTCAAATAAACATTAAACTTAAACCAAGAGAGTTCATTTTCCCTGTGCACAATGGAGTTCTGCCATCAAGGCCAGTTGGTGTGTGACATGTCAGAGGTGAGCACAATCTGAATACAAACCCAACCGAGGATAGCTGTTTGGGACTTTGGTGAGCATCGGGGCAATTGCCTAGGAGAAGCAGCGATTCCTGTGAAATGTAGACGGACAGACAGACAGACACAGATGTCATCACAGTAACTCCTTTCATCTTCACCAGAATGAGCTAAAATGACTAAATTCACAACAGCTCAGCCAGTGACATGCTTTTTCCTTTCTATCACATTTTCCTGTTGTGCATTTTTTATTTTATAAAAATGCTGTAATCCTAGGTTAATCTAGCTTTGACACAACGTTGCATGTTGTATCTATAAGAACGTTGTTCTACCTGTATGATGTTGTTAATAGTATGTCTCTTGCCACCTCAGGTTCATATCATCTCTGATATTAAGATTACCATTGTACAGTCTATTGGGTATTATCAGATGCGAGTCATACTCATTCAGTGAATTTTACTTATCCAGTGTTGTTGTAGTCATCAAGTGAATTTTCAGTTTTCCTTCTTCTTGTTTCCTCTGGTTTTTAATTGCTTTAACTGTCCTAATTGCTTTTAATGTGTATTTATTAGTATTAGTATTTAGTATTAAGGTGTGTTTATTGCCTTTATTAGTATTGATGTGTATTTATTACCTTAGCATTCATTCGGAAAGCAGAGTAAGAATTTCATTGCTCAGGAAAAGTTGCATTTCTTAACTGTGTACACGATAATAAAGCCTTTGAATCTTGACTCTTTTTTTCTTTTCTTCTCTTTCTCCTCACCCTCTCAACCAGCCATGGCAGATGACTAACCTCCCTGAGTCTGGTTCTGCTGGAGGTTTCTTCTTAAAAGCGAGTTTTTTCTTCCCACTGTCACCTAGTGCTTGCTCATAGGGGATCATTTGATCGTTGGGGTTTTTCCTCTGAATTACTTCAATTCAATTCAACTTTATTTATAACTCAGAACTCAGAACTCTGAGTTCTGAGTTCTGAGTTATAAATAAAGTTGAATTGAATTGAAGTAATTCAGAGGAAAAACCCCAACGATCAAATGATCCCCTATGAGCAAGCACTATAGCGCCATTTCACAACAACAATCATCTCATAGCACTTTCAAATGTAGAGGAAATCCCCAAAATTGCAGAAAGACCCCAGTAATCGGGCGATCCCGTGTGAGTAAGCACTTGGCGATGGTGGAGAGGAAAAACTCCCTTTTAGCAGGAAGAAACCTCCAGCAGAACCAGGCTCAGGGAAGGGCAGTCATCTGCTGCAGCTGGTTGGGGGGTGAGGGGATAGAGAAGAAGAAGAAAAGAACAGACATGTAGAGAGCAAACAGCATGACGGGGACTCAATCTATGGGAGAGAACAAACAGATGTTAATGACCAGCAAAAATATTTCACTGAGAGTGAAAAAAGGACTGAAGCCCAGTGCATTATTGGAGGTCTCCCGGCTGTCTAAAGGCACTTTTCCACTAGCCCCACTTGGCCCAAGATGTTACGCCTCGGCCTGCATTTGTAGCCTTTTCCATTAGCCCCAGCACCGGTTAACAGGCGCTATTTTCGTGCCTGTTCGAGGCCAGGGTACAGCCGCGCTGAGTCGAGCCGAGATGTGACGTCAACAGACTGCGAGCCACTGATTGGTAAGGGCGTAACATCACGAAAGTGTCCGTCGTCTGTGTAATCTACACGACCGCCATTTGCAATATTTCACGGACTAACTCAATCACCGAGTAAATACGATATTAATACAGACAGCGTTTGCGGAAATCTTCACCGTGGTCCAACGAAGAGGTGCGGGGTTTTCTCTGCTTGGTGGCCGATCCACAGTGAGAGGAGCGACCCTCACCGATACAGATGCAGCCCAGCATAGAACCGGACTACGGACAAGCTGAAGAGGAACGTGAGAGAACCATCGATGGTGAGTGATTTGTAATATTGTGCATCTATTCGCTTATTTATCCTGTTGTTGGTAAGCTCACTTTTTTTGAGCCATACAGCGCCGTCCTGTAATAACTGAGTGTTAGCTAGTAGCTAGATAGTAGCCAACTGCTGATTTGCGCTTGTTTTGTCCTAAGTATTCGCTTGTGAGAGCAAAACGATGAAATATGTTAATCCTGGTTAAAGTCCTGGTTTTTGTACGTATTGCACTTTGGTGCTGCGCATTAAATTGTGTGCAATTTAATGCTAGAATGTGTTTCCACATGCCAGGGGTTAGCCTCCCTCAGTGTTTATACTGCGGATGCAGGTCAAGTGGACCACAGGAGCCGAAATCTCAACATATTAAAAGTGCTCTTTCAAACCAGTGATTTATAAAGTCATTCATATAATTTTCTAAAGCGTCAGAATAGACCCACACACCTATTCTGTGGATTTTCTGTAAAAGGTGTTGGAACAGTGTTATTGTGCTGTTCCACCATAAATCCCTGGATTGAAAATGTACTTGTACATGTACAGAGTGGCTCCTGTAGTGCTCACTGGTCAGGGAAACGAAGCATTTTTGTCACATCCCACCACTGACTTTCACAAGTGTATTTCCCTAACACAGGTACATCTCCAAAAATTAGAATGTCATGAAAAAATTCAATATTTTTTGTCACTCATTTCAGAAAGTGAAATCCATATATTATATAGATTCCTTACACAGACAGTGATATATTTCAAGCGTTTATTTATTTTAATTTGGATGATTATGGCTTACAGCCCCTGAAAACCCCAAATTCAATTTGGCAAAAAATTAGAATATTATATAAAATTAACTTTAAAAATAGTTTTTAAATATAAATGTTGGCCACTGAGGTGTTGGTTAATATGGGCTGTAGCCATAATCATCAAAATTAAAATAAACACTTGCAATATATCACTGTCCGTGTAATGAATCTATATATGGGTTTCACTTTCTGAAATGAGTGACAAAAATATTGAACTTTTTCATGATATTCTAATTTTTGAGATGTGCCTGTCTATGTGTTGGACTTGCTTGAACTAACCACCATACATTTCTGTCGTTCGTCTAGGCAAGAGGAAAGGAAAAGCAGCCGCCCCACAACAGACCTCGTCACTGTGGAAAGTACTGAAATCCTTTGCTTTCATAGGTAAAGTGTCAAAACCAAAGTAGCACAATTTCCACTTAATATAAAAGGAACTGAACTGAGATTTATTTGATTGTGTGAATATTAATTACAGAATAATTGAAAATGACTGGCACATCAACTGTAAAATAAACCGCTTGTTAATGTATTTATTTTTTTGTCAGATCACTTGTGTTGTGGAGTGTGTGAAATAAGAGACTGACTCATGGCACACAGTTTATTACACACTTCACATCTCTCAAGCACAGAACAGACTGACTCATTTCAGCAGGCACTCTCTTTTTACCCCAAAACTCTCCTCACAAGTTTCATGGCATTTCTCCACACACAACATGACATTTGCATTACACTGCATTCAACCCCCTACGTCCTTGACTCCTTCCTGCTATCTCGCCAGGAACCTCCTGAGCATTGCTCTCCCATGCTTATCCACTGTCTCTTGTCTGAGATGCTAAATAATCTGACTCCCCCAAGGTGCTATACTTCCCCCCCAGCATCTTAGATTGAACAATAGAACATCAGTCCACATGCTGTTTGGGTTTCAGTCTCCTCCCGTATCTGCTGTAACTGGGGTTTACCGCCTTCGTGGCGCTGCTGTGCCGGTGGGGGGGCTGCTGGGAGTGTGTCTGACTGCGGGTGGGACGTGACGAGGGGGGGGCACTTCGGTCTGTCCATGTGGCTGCTCTGGTGAATCGTTTCCCTGGGGAGCTCTCCGTGGGGGTCTTCCACGCCGAGGGGCCCTAGCCAACCGCACTTGCTTGTCCGCCACAACGAAAGTGGGTTTGAGTCTGTCTATGCCAATTTTGTCCCGCTTACCCCCCAAGTCTAGCAAAAAATGCTTGTCCCCTGTTTCCAACACTCTGAACGGTCTATCATAGGGTGGGCGCAATGGAGGGCGGTGGACGTCGTGTCTGACGAACACGAACTCCGCGCTCTTCAAAGTTTTAGGCACGAAAACACGTGGAAAACTGTGGTGGGCAGGGCCCGGCAGCGTGCCTGTGTTTGCGCTCCGCTGCAAAAGCTGAGACGGGCAGCTGTCCGGCGCGGGATTATCTGGCAGAAATTCCCCGGGCAGCCGTAGGGGCTACGCAAAAACCAGCTCTGCCGGGGAAGCTTCCAGATCCTCTTTTGGCACGGAGTGCAACCCCAATAAAACCCACGGCAGTCTGTCTACCCACTTTGCATCCGTCAGTGAAGCCCTGAGTGCTGCTTTCAGTGATCTATGAAAATGCTTGCATAACCCATTGGCCTGTGGGTTGTATGCGGTTGTGCGATGAATTGTAACACCCAGGCTGCGGGCCATCGCGGACCAGAGTTCGGAAACAAATTGAGGGCCCCTGTCGGACGTAATGTCCAACGGGACTCCAAAACGCGCCACCCATGCTGTCAAAAAAGCGCGTGCTACGTCCGCGGACCTGGTTGCCGCCACCGGGACTGCTTCTGGCCAGCGCGTGGTGCGGTCCACCACTGTCAGGAGGTGTGTGCACCCCTGTGATGGCGGGAGGGGACCCACGAGGTCCACGTGAACATGGTCGAACCTCTTAGCCGGGATACGAAACGGCTCCAAGGGAGCCTTCGTGTGTCTGTGTACCTTGGCTCGTTGGCATGCCACGCAGGCTGCAGCCCACTCTTTCACTTGTTTGCGTAGGCTCGGCCACACAAACTTCTCTCCCACCATTTTGACCGACACGCGCACTCCTGGGTGCGCCAGAGTGTGAACCGACTCAAACACGCTGCGGCGCCATGCGACCAGGACCACTGGACGCGGGCGTCCCGTGGAGACATCGAGATTAGGGGGGGCCGCCATCTTGCAGCACCCTGCTCTCCAGCCTTAACCCTGTTGGTCCAGACTGGAGCGCGCGCTCGTCTGCATCGCTAATCTGCTCCGTGGCCATGGCTGCATAATCTATCCCCACGCAGACTGGGGCCACCACGGCGCGCGAGAGGCAGTCCGCCACCACATTCAGTTTACCCGACACATGCTGAATATCGGTAGTACACTCTGAGATCGCGGCCAGCTGTCTCTGCTGCCGGCCCGACCACGGTTCTGAAACCTTGGCCATCGCAAATGTTAGCGGCTTGTGGTCTACGAACGCGGTGAAGCTGCGCCCTTCCAGCCAGAACTGGAAGTGGCGTATGGCCAGGTGGAGAGCCAGCAACTCTCTGTCGAACGCGCTGTATTTTTGTTCGCTGTCGCGCAAAATTCTGTTGAAAAAGGCGTGCGGCTGCCAAGCCCCGGCGATGCGCTGCTCCACGACAGCCCCTATGGCCACGTTTGAAGCGTCGGTGGTCAGCGCTATCCGGGCCGTAGGGTCCGGATGCGCCAGCAGTGCGGCGTTTGCCAGGGCTGCTTTAACCTCTGAGAATGCCCGCTCTTGCTCCGGTGTCCATTCGACCCTATCCGTGGGTTTCTGTTTCTTGAGCGCGGCGTACAATGGTTGCATGAGCTGCACCGCGCGGGGAAGGAAACGGTTATAAAAGTTCACCATCCCCAAAAATTCCTGCAGCGCCCTGACCGTCTGAGGCCGGGGAAAATCTGCCACAGCGCGCACTTTGTCGGGCAGCGGGATCGCTCCTTTCGGAGAGACGCGGTGCCCCAAAAAATCAATCTCCATCACGCCGAACTGGCATTTCGCCGGGTTGATTATTAACCCGTGCTCCTCCAACCTCCGGAAAACCGTCGTGAGGTGGGTTTCGTGTTCGTCTTCGGACGCACTGGCTACCAGGATATCGTCCAGGTAGATGAACATGAAAGGGAGATCGTGCAGCACTGCATCCATCATGCGCTGGAACATCTGTGCCGCTCCTTTTAACCCGAATGGCATGCGCAGGAACTCGAATAAACCGAATGGAGTTATTACCGCTGTTTTGGGTATGTCCTCAGCGCGCACTGGGACTTGGTGGTAACCGCGGACCAGGTCTATTTTGGAAAAAAATGCGTGCTCCGGCGAGGTGAACGGAAAAATCCTGTATGTGGGGAATTGGGTAGCTGTCGTGCGCTGTGGCGTTGTTCAACCTGCGGAAATCTCCGCAGGGTCGCCACGAACCCTCAGCCTTAGGGACCATGGGCAGCGGGGATGCCCATGGGCTGTTTGATTGCCTGATGATGCCCAACCTTTCCAGGTTGGCGAACTCCTCGCGCGCTATGGCCAGTTTAGCTGCGTCCAAGCGCCGTGGTCTTGCAAAAACGGGCGGCCCGGTGGTGGTGATAAAGTGCTCCACCCCGTGCTTAGCGATGGCCGCCGAAAACGCCAGGACCTTGAGTGCTGGGAACTGAGTGAGCAGTGTGTGGAACTTACCGCCTGTAGCTGTGACGTTGGCTTGTGCTGTTGGCCGGGTCACTCGAGCTATACAGGGGAGAGAGTCAAAGGACAGTGCATTAACCAGGCGCCTGTTAGCAACATCAACCAGTAAACCATGTGCACACAGAAAATCAGCCCTCAGTATATGGTAATTCAGTGCTTCTATGACAAAAGTCCACTGATATGTACGGCCGTGTAGAGATAAGAGCAGAGTCCTCTCACCAAAGGTCTTAATATCCGAGCCGTTTGCTGCCAACATCTCGGGGCCGCTAGGTCCTGCCAGCCGGTCGGCATAGGTCGGCAGGATGAAACTCTTTTGGGCTCCGGTGTCCACGAGGAAACGCCTCCCCGAGCGTGCATCCGTTAAGTAGAGCAGCTTGTTCTCTTCATCGAGGGTCGCGGCTGCTACCGACCGCCGGTCTCGGTGTTTTCCCGAGCGCTTGAACTGGCATGGTGGCGCACATCTGCGTGCATTCTCTCCGAAGCGGCGGTGGTAGAAGCAGAGCATGTCTCTCTGGCGCTCCTTGGCCCCCACTGCTGCTACCGTTGGTGG
Organism: Pholidichthys leucotaenia; assembly: GCA_020510985.1. NCBI lineage: Eukaryota > Metazoa > Chordata > Actinopteri > Cichliformes > Pholidichthyidae > Pholidichthys > Pholidichthys leucotaenia. Next base: position 77,142,833 of record CM035842.1, on the reverse strand, counting down.
CTCCTCGCCTCCTCTGGTTGTCTCGCTGGGCTCCGCCGCTGCCGCGTTGACTGTGATCGCCCTGGTGGTGATGATGATCCTGTCTGCCTCCTGGGCTAGTGCACGGTAGTCACGTGCGGCCAGCGATGGCGAATTGGCCAGAACCGCTCTCGCCACTGTTGGAAGGTTCCGGAGGAAGAGGTGGGCAAACAGAAAGTGCCCGTCGTCCGTGCCCATTAACGCCAGCATCTTCTCAATCAGGTCTACGGCCGAACCATCTCCTAACTCTGTCCGCCTCAGGAGCCTCTCTGCTCTCTCACAGTCCGAGAGCGTGTAGCGCCGGGTGAGCGTAGCCTTGAGCGCCTCGTATTTGCTGCTGGCTGGTGGCTGATCGAGCAGGCTCACTACCTGCTGGGCTGTGCGGGCGTCCAGCGCTGCTACCACATGGTAGAACATGGTGTTGTCTGCCGTTACTCCCCGGAGTGCGAACTGGGCCTCAGTGTGGTGGAACCAAGAACGCGGGTTGTGCTGCCAGAAATCCGGTAGCTTGACTGAAACCGCACACGCGTGGCTGGGGGTTCCAGTCCGGGCTTTCTGTGGGATGGCTGCCGCCTCGCTGGAGTTTCCTGACCGGGCCAGCTCCGGGGTTCTTGCCTCGTGTTCCATAATACGTCTTGGGTCACCAGTGTGGAGTGTGTGAAATAAGAGGCCGACTCATGGCACACAGTTTATTACACACTTCACATCTCTCAAGCACAGAACAGACTGACTCATTTCAGCAGGCACTCTCTTTTTACCCCAAAACTCTCCTCACAAGTCTCATGGCATTTCTCCACACACAACATGACATTTGCATTACACTGCATTCAACCCCCTACGTCCTTGACTCCTTCCTGCTATCTTGCCAGGAACCTCCTGAGCATTGTTCTCCCATGCTTATCCACTGTCTCTTGTCTGAGATGCTAAGTAATCTGACTCCCCCAAGGTGCTATAGTGTGATCATTTGTGAGTTATGTTCATAACTGTATCTTTTGTGGAATGGGAGTTGTTCAGTCATCAATATAATTTAGTTTATATGTGTAGTTTATAGTCTATCATCAATAAACTCATCCAGTAACAGGACACATTACAAATATTTGAGACCCATTGTAGTGCATCCTTTTATATTTTAGCAATACAAGTACAAAACACCGCCCACACATGAAGCCAGGGCAAGAAGAGACACTTTTACAGACAAGACAAACTTTAATTGATAAAAACTCCATATTTTGACTGAGCGACTCCACACTCGGTGATGCACACCTTCAGTTAAAGTACTAGATTCGAAGTACTTTACTGTCACATTCAAATTGTAATCGCTCCTGTTTTGTTTTTCTTTTGAATTCTTGGATGGAATATGGTGGGCAATATAAGCTGCAGCTTCAGCCATCACCCATTTCAGATAACCTATGTTGAACTGTATAATCAGAGGAGTTATTGTTTAATTTGACCTTGTTAGATTTTTTCCCCTTTGTTATATTATTCTATTTTCTTTTAATCTTTACTTTTAATCTATCCAAAATAAAGATTCATTCACATTCCACCACTGGCTTTTAGCAACAAGTGTATTTCCCAAATATGTTTTAAACTTGCTTTAATTAACCACCACCCATTTCTGTCTTTTGTCTAGGCAAGAGGGAAACGATCCACCCAAACCGGACCTTGCCTCACTATTTACAAAGATGCAGGCTGAAGATCTGCTGAACCAGGACCAGTACGATGGGCCGATCCAGTTGCTTCTCAGTGAGGCAGCGTGGCTGGTGTGTGTGACCCATTCCAGTTTCTTTTTTTTTTTTTTTTTACAGTTTGAATTTTGCACATTCTGAATAATCTGGAATTTGCTGCTGATTGTAATAAACAGTTTAGTGACTTATGTGTTTGCATCATGATTTTCTATTTTGTCTGTTAAGACACTGGTGGGAAAAGCGTCAACAATACAAAGCATTTATCGGTGACCTTGAAAATAATGGCTCATTTTTAAGAAAAAAATAACCAAAACAATTATTTTATTAACTGAAGACTGTATTGTTGGATGTGCCACCGCAGAAGACCCTGCATACTTTAGTGATAGTACCAGTATATGGAGGAATTCTGGGTCATATTAGCATCTGCTCTTCATCATAATGGGTTTGGGCGGGGGTGTCCAATCATGTGCCATGGAGGGCCAAGACCCTGCAGGCTTTACCTCCAAACAGTGTCTTCAACAGCAGATTCCACTGAACTTCTTCCACTGACTGCTGATCAGTGAGAACACCTGCTGAAGAGACTGGGTAGAGGAGAGAACCCGCAGGGTCTTGGCCCCCCATGACACATGATTGGAAGCCCCCGGGTTAGGGTTTAATGGGATTTAACATTTTAACACAAACTGCTTTATGATTCATAATTCTGTTGACAGACTTACACCAAACCAAAAGTGATTTCTCAAACTGCTGGATTGTTCTTAGACAGCTTTTCCAGTCTGTTAGTATTTCATTTGTGCCACATGGTGGTAACCTTCGCATATAAAAAACAGACATCTGCAAAAACATAAGAGGTTTATTGTCAGTGCAATTCCCAGTGCAATATTACATGAATGCATGTATAGTACATTGTTGATGCAGTGAATATATATTTCTACAGTACATGTATCTAGTAAATCAAGTATTTTCCATGTAACCTTGTGACTGCATTATTTTAATTGCTTTTAATCCTAGATCAAATTTGTTTTGGCCTAAAATGCATCATAATTGTCAAATATATCTTATTATACCTAACTCAGTACTGTTTAGTTTTTGAACATGTATTTTGTGGCTAATATAGTTATTAACCTGGCGATCAAGTTGTGTCAGCTGATCATTTTTTGCTATGACACCACCTCAGACTCAGTGCTGCTGGAGCAGCTACATCCATGATGTCTCAACAGTCTCTCCATGATTTTCACGCAGATCAGAGCAATTTGTTGCACAGGAAATAAACGTTTCTACAAACATTCTTAAGCTCTACAACCACTGATCATTGGTGAAGCTGGGGTGACATCAGTGACAGGCTGTGTTGACTTCAGTGAGAGGCTGTATTGAACGCCCAGACCGACCGTTTGAAGCGGTAATTTTCCCACAACAGAGCCATCTGAAACACACACACACAGCATACATATTTTAGTACCTAACAGCAATAACTTGCAGACATTACAGTGTAGCACAACGTACTTAAAGCAAACTAGCATTAGCAACCATTAGCTTACCGTCATATGTGATCTAGTTTGTATCCTCACGCCTTCGACTCTCCCAGAAGCTGCAGTACTATTCCAGAGTGTTTTGTCTCACTGCCTGTACCCTTGTCTGGCGGTCCTTTTGGGCATTTACGGTGACAAAAAGCCACAGACCGAGGAGTCGCCTTGTACAGCTGCCATGTTATGTTTGCTTGGGTTGCGCGCTTCACGTCACGAGAGTGTGGCGCCGCGTTGCTGTTCAAGAAGTCCCACCCACCACAGGCGTATCAGCAGTAATGTGGAAACACAATCGAGGCTGAAACGAGTCGTTGTGAGTCGTGTCGTGTTAGCCAATCGGGGCCAAGTGGGGCTAGTGGAAAAGAGCCTTAAATCTATTAGCAGCATAACAAAGGGAGGGATTCAGGGGCACCTGACCCCACCCTAATTATAGGCTATATCAAAAAGGAAAGTTTTAACCCTATTCTTAAAAACAGAGATTGAGTCTGACTTTTGAGTCCAGACTGGCAGCTGGTTCCAAAGGAGGAGAACTTGATAACTGAAGGCTCTGCCTCCCGTTGTACTTTTGGAGATTCTAGGTATTATAAGTAATCCTGCATTTTGGGAGCATAGTGCTCTGTTAGGATGATAGGTGTATTGATATGTGAAGTTCCTATAGAGTCACCACTAGAGGGCAGTATGACCCCGGCCATGACCTGACTATAAAAGGAGATGTACATGTGCCAATGTGTGGTTAGTTGTTAGTTGCACTTGAAGTGACAAGTAAAAAGTCCTAACTGACACCCGGTGTGTGCGCCTCGTCATTACATGTTCCAGGAGAACATTACATGGTACCAGGAGTAAATTACATGATACCAGGATATAAAACTACGAACCGACGGCGAAGATGAACGCTCTTCGACAGCCGGACGAGTTAAAGTTGACCGGTAACGTCAAAGAGAACTGGAAAGTATTCAAACAGAGTTTTGAACTTTATTCGCTTGCTATCGGTCTCCGTGACGAGGAGAGGAAAATAGCATTACTGCTGACAGTAGCAGGGCGAGCGGCGCTAAATGTGTTTAACACATTCATCTTCACGGAAGAAGAAAAAGGCAACTTCGACGCCGTGATGAAGAAATTTGACGATTATTGCACACCGAGAAAGAATGAAACGTACGAGAGGTATGTGTTCAGAAAAAGACTTCAGAAAGAGTCAGAGTCCATCGAGCTGTATGTCACAGACCTACGGTTGAAAAGTCAGTCATGCAACTTTGGAACAGTGAGTGAGTCAATGATACGGGACCAAATTGTAATAGGGGTCCAAGACAACAAATTGCGGATGCAATTACTGAAAGAGACTAACTTAACGCTGGAGAAAGCGATACAGATTTGCCAAGCGTCTGAGAGTATAAAGGCACAATTAAAGACTTTTAGCAGCAAGGAAAAAGAGACTGCTGAGGTCGGTGCAGTGCTGCGCGCGAAGCCGAAAGGAACGTTGCAGGCAAGAAAAAGGGAGGCAAACCCAGAGCGCGCGTGCGGGAACTGTGAGCGGTGTGGAAGGCAACACGCGCCGAAACAGTGTCCAGCATTCGGGAAGGAATGTCGCAAGTGTGGCGGAAAAAATCACTTCGCAAAGACCTGCTTCTCAAAGAGGAGGGTGCAACTCGTGGAGAAAAAGAGCGACAGCGAGGAGGATCAGTTTTACGTGGACGCCATCGAGGGAGAGACGAGCGCTGACGAATGGATAGTGTGCCTGGAGATGAATGGCACGGACATGTCACTGAAGCTCGACACAGGTGCGCAGGTAAACATCCTGCCAATGAAAGATTTTAAAAGACTGAAAAACAAGCCGAAAATAAGAAATAAAAAGATTAATCTGAGAACATATGACGATAAGCCAATACCCACTAAGGGAATGTGCAGGGTTACACTGTCAAACAAAGGTAAAACAGTGAATGCATTGTTTGTACTTGTTGATGGAAATAGACAAGCAATTTTGGGTTTAAAAACATGCGATCAGCTAGGTCTGATCAAAAGGGTGAATGTCATTGATACAGACAAAGTGAAAACACGAGAAAATACAGAGGCTACAACAAGTAAGCACAAACACACTGACTGGGTGAAAGAATACAAAGAGGTGTTCAAAGGAATAGGCCGCCTACCAGGCAAACAAAAAATTAGGCTGAAAGAGAATGCAGAGCCAGTCATACATGCAGCAAGAAAAGTGCCAATAGCTCTTAAAAAGAGGCTGAGAGAAACACTAGACTCACTGATAGCAGACGGAGTGGTCAGAAAAATAGAAGAACCAACTGAATGGGTTAACTCACTAGTTATAGTGGAGAAGCCAAACGGAGATTTGAGATTGTGCATAGATCCAAAAGATCTAAATAAAGTAATACAGCGGGAGCATTACAGGCTACCAACAAAATCTGACATAACCAGCACAATGAGTGGAGCAAATTACTTCACAAAATTAGATGCCAAATCTGGGTTTTACCAACTAGTGCTCGATGAGGAAAGCGCTAAATTGTGCACATTTAATACGCCATTCGGAAGGCATTGCTTTCTACGAATGCCGTTCGGGATTAGCTCAGCCCCTGAAATTTTCCATAGAACTGTGCAGCAATTGTTTGACGGAATAGAAGGGGTGGGAGTTTTTCTTGATGATGTGGTAGTCTGGGGAAAAACAAAAGAGGAGCACGACGAAAGGTTGGCAAGAGTTCTCACACAGGCGCAAAAGTCAGGTATGAAACTGAATAAGAGTAAGTGCCAATTCGGGGTACGGGAGATTACATACCTGGGAGAGAAATTATCTGGGGCAGGCGTGCAACCAGATCCGGAAAAAGTGCGGGCCATAGCAGAGCTGCCAGTACCGCAGAACAAAAATGACTTGCAAAGAGCCCTAGGACTAGTCAATTACATGGGAAAATTTATCCCAAATTTATCAGCTAACACAATAGCTCTTAGAAGCTTGTTAGAGACCAATACAATGTGGCAGTGGATGGCAGAGCATGCCAGAGAATGGGAGTGGCTCAAAAGCAGTCTAATAAAGGAGCCAGTGTTAAAATTCTATGATCAGGACAAACTGCTAAAAGTGTCCACAGATGCGTCCAAAGCCGGCCTAGGAGCTGTGCTATTGCAAAAACATGACACAGAGTGGTATCCAGTCGCATACGCATCGCGCACCATGACAAGCGCAGAAAAAAATTACGCGCAAATAGAGAAAGAGACTCTAGGTGCAGTGTTTGGATGTGAAAAGTTTCATGAATATGTGTATGGACGGTCAGTAATACTAGAAACAGACCACAAACCACTGATTGCGATCTCACAGAAGCCACTGGGTGACGCACCACCGCGCATCCAGCGTCTAATGTTAAGATTACAGAAATATGACTTGAAATTTGAGTTTACACCAGGCAAGCAACTAATTGTAGCCGATGCGCTGAGTAGGGCTAGCTTGAGCAACACCAGCAGCACAACAGAGGAAGCTGTGCAAATACATGTAGACTCTATTAAGGCACACATGCCAGTGTCAGATGCAAAATGGACGAAGATAGTGAAAGAAACACAAAAAGATGAGAAACTAAAAAGAGTAATGGAACAGATACATCAACCAGGACAGGTTATGATTGACAAGCCTTACCAACACTTTAAAGGTGAACTGTCTGTGTTAGATGGGGTTCTGTTAAAAGGTACAAGGATAGTCATACCTACCTCCATGAGATCAGAAATGGTTAAATTAGTGCATGAGGGGCATTTGGGTATTGAAAAGTGCAAAAGACGTGCACGTGATGTTTTATATTGGCCCAACATGCACAAGGACATTGAGGCATATGTGCAGCGCTGTGACATTTGCCAGCGCCACAGGTATCAACAGCCAAAGGAGCCTATGAGGCCCCATGAGAAGCCTCAAGGGCCATGGAGAAAAGTGGGCATGGATCTATTTCAGCTTAAGGGCAAGGACTATCTGTTAGTCATGGACTATCATTCCACCTACCCAGAGTTTGCAGGGTTGAGTGACACAACAGCAGAAAAGGTGATTGCACATACAAAGACAATGTTCGCACGCCATGGAATTCCAATGACTGTTGTAAGTGATAACGGACCACAATTCACGAGTCAGTGCTTCAAAGACTTTGCAGACACATATGGGTTCAAGCACGTGACCTCAAGCCCTCTGTACCCACAGTCAAATGGGTTAGCAGAGAAAGGGGTGCAAATTGTGAAGCGCATACTGAAAAAGGCTGCAGACAATGCAGAAGACCCACATCTGGCGATCCTGAATTACCGAGCATCACCATTGGAGAATGGACTGTCCCCAGCAGAAATGCTCATGAACAGAAAACTCAGAACGCGACTTCCATCAGCATCTCAAGTGATGGAAAAGAGAGATGTGAGGCGTGATGAGAGGCAAACTGAACTGTACAACAGAACAGCACGACCTCTGAGACCACTTGCACATGAGGACATAGTGCGAGTGAGATGTGATGGAGAATGGGGACCGCTGGCAAAAGTGGTTAAAGAAACAACTCCCAGATCATATGAAGTCATCACAGAGCATGGGAAAACAATGAGGCGAAACCGACGTCACTTACTGAAAGTGCCTCAGACAAAAATGAGAGTCACAGACAGTGAAATAAGCGACATGCTAATTTACAGCCAAACCGAACAACCAGAAATGGCTGAGAACCAAAACTTAGAGACAGACACTAACGAACAGACTGAGGTGACACAAATCAGAAGATCACAAAGGCAAATTGTGAAACCGAAAAGATTGATTGAGGAAATGTAAGGAGTACTGAGATGAATGAGAAAAAAAAAAAAATGTGTTGATGTTGAATTGTAAACAGAGAAAAAAATGTGTTGATGTTGAATTGTAAACAGAGAAAAATTTGAACTTGTGATTCAGTGTACAAGGTTGACAAAGATGTAAAAAGAAATGGAATTTATTTTGTTTATTGAAAGTAGAGAAACAGTTTAAGTTTATAGTAGGACGACCTTTTACTTGAAAAAAAAAGGGAGATGTATTGATATGTGAAGTTCCTATAGAGTCACCACTAGAGGGCAGTATGACCCCGGCCATGACCTGACTATAAAAGGAGATGTACATGTGCCAATGTGTGGTTAGTTGTTAGTTGCACTTGAAGTGACAAGTAAAAAGTCCTAACTGACACCCGGTGTGTGCGCCTCGTCATTACATGTTCCAGGAGAACATTACAATAGGGTAGTGTCAGATCTTTTAAATAAAAAGGGGCCTGATTATTTAGAGCTTTGAAAGTGAGAAGGATTTTAAATTTAATTCTAAATTCTATGAGAAGCCAATGAAGGGAGGCCAGAACCGGAGAGATATGATCTCTCTTTCTAGTACCTGTTAAAACTCTTGCTGCGGCATTTTGGATCAACTGAAGACTTTTTAAAGATGTTTTAGGACAGCCTGATAAAAGTTACAATAATCTAATCTAGAGCTAACAAAAGCGTGGATTAGTTTCTCAGCATCACTCTAAGACAAGATGCTCCTAATCTTGGCAGTATTACGCAAATGATAGAAGGCAGTCTTAGAAACAAGTTTAATATGTGAATTAAAAAACTGATCTTGATCAAAAATAACTCCAAGGTTCCTCACAGAGCTATTAAGAGAAGGAGTAACCGCATCCAAACTGTCACATGTCTGAGCTCAGGGTTTTACTGAGCTCAGACTTTCTATTTATTTCTAAGTTCTGTTTGACTATTAGTGTTAGTTCTGTGTATAGTTTGGGTTGTTTGTGCCCCCTCTCACTCTAGGCACTCCCGCTGGCTGTCCACAGTCTGCTCCTTGCCTACTCAGCTGTGGCCAGTCAGGTAATTAGGTCACCAGCTCACTCAGTAAACCGCACCTGCAGCACATGAATCCATTTTCCTCACCGTTGGACAGAGCTAGTCAAACTGTTTAACTTTATTTACAGTGTTTACACAAGGTTAAACTAATTCCTGTGTAGCTGTATTTAGTGTACCGTTAAAACTGCCATGACTTTATCTTTGCCTAGCCACCTTATTCCTGGGGGTGCCGCTGTAGGAACGATTATGGGCGGAGCTTCCGGTTTTGGCTGACGTAGTGTTAAATCAGTAAGAGTAGAGTAGCAAGGCATTTAAAATAGCGTTTTTAAAAGTTTTTCAAATTCATTTTAATGTATAGTCCACATATGTGTTTTGCACTCAAGTGGCAGACAATTTCAGCTCTTCTAGTTTTTGTATATGTTTGTATATGTTTTGGCATAGTTGTGGTACTTGTTGCTGGTGCTTGTGGTTGTGCCAGACTGGATAAATGAAGGCCTCTCACCATATGGTGACAGACGACATCCAAGCACGGTGATGTGGCGTACGTCAGCTCTAAGGTAAATTTGATGATGTCCAACATATTTTAACAAAATGCATCTAACTTTATTGCAGTGGAGATGTGCTGGTCAGAATGCACACCGCGTCATTATGAGTACAGGCAACGAGAAGTCATAAATCATGACTCTTTCTTTGTTTGGTAGCGGCAAAGTCCCAGGAAAACCCCCATAAGTGTCTGGTATCATTGGAAAGCTTAGAAATTGTACTTTCTAAAAATACCTATGCTTTTGCAGAAGACATAACTTCTGACCGATCGAACGTGAGTTTTCAACCTAGCCAAAATATAAACAAATTTTTTTTCTGGGTCAGTTTTTGTGCACTTCCTACAAATTAAATATCATTTTGAAGATCTTTCAATACAGAATATGGAAATAACGTTATATCAGTTTTGAAAATGTCCTCAAAGTGACTCATTTTGCCAGGGGGTCATTTGGGAACAGTGTTAGCATCTTAGCAGCAGTGCTAACTAATGGAGCTACTATCTACGAGGCCACTTTATATGGCCATCTTCTCATCCCTCGATAGTCGTGGGAAGTGGTATGATTATATTACTGTTTTGAGGTGCAAGAGGTGTGTTCCCGTTTGAACAAGGAAAAGTGTCCCATTTCAGTGACAACCATATGTTCTAAACTAGTACCGGAAGTTTCTACCATAATTTATGCAAGGCATCATGGGGCCTAGGAATAAGGTGGATAAGCAAGCACACAAATGTTTAAAATAACAGTAACTGTAATTCTATAGATACAATAATAAATTGCATGCTCTTTACTAGATATGGAATTTTTCCTTTATTTAAAGGAAAGTATATTTTCCTTTACTGTTTTTTTTTTTGTCAAACTGTTTTATGGGAAAAACTGATAAATACTTTACTTTTTACAGTTATAATCAATGTTGAATACTTTAAAATTTCATATGATCAGAAAGAAAATGCAGAGTAATTTGCTTTTTGAGGGATTTCATTAATCATTTTTGTAAAAACTATTATGCTACCAATTTATTTTGAAAGCACAAGAGACATTACACATTACCATGCTCTCAGATATATCAGTATTAGGGATAGTGTATTTAATGTAATTACAAGTCAATCTATTGGATTATATAGCTCTCATCTATTTATAAATTCAAGGAATCTCTGTCTGTGTGTGTGGTTGTGTGTTTGTCACACTGTTCCACGTGTATCTCTTGAACTGTTTCTCAGACTGGCCTCAGACTTTAAGATAAGATAAGATAAGATAAGCCTTTATTAGTCCCACAATGGGGAAATTCCAGGATTGCAACAGCATAGGGATAGCAACACTCAGAGCAACAATCAGAAGGCAAGAAAAAACAACATCTAGTAAACATATGTCCATATTACTATAAATGTATATATATAGACACACAGTGCAGAGCATTATGGCTGGTGAATGTGCAGCAGAAAGTCTAAGTTCTCTCTCCGCGGATGCAGCGGGCCAGCTGGAAGTCTTTGGGCATGATGGTGACCCCCTTAGCGAAGAAGAGACCATCAGGTGGGCCTCGCTGGTCTCCTGCAGAGCCACGACGGCGAAGCTCAGGAAACGCAGGATGGTCTTGAAGTCCTGAGCGATCTCCCTCACCAGGCGCTGGACGGGCAGCTTACGGATGAGCAGCTCCGTGGATCTCTGGCAGCGACGGATCTCTCTCAGAGCCACGGGCCTGTGACCTGGGCCTGTGTTTAAACATGCTTTCCTGAGGTTATGAGGGTGCGTCCCTGAATTTGGAGTTGCTTGGCCAAAAAATTTAATTTTTATCAATAAAAGTTTTAGTCACCACTCTGTGACTGCTCTCTGTGTCCTGGCTTCAAGAAGTTGGGGCGGGGTGCTTGACTCCGCGCTCATTGGGTAATACGCCATATCATGGCCATGCTGATTGGACAATATGCTGGCATCACGACCTGTCAGTCACCACAGTGTTCCCTGGACAAAACAAGAAAGTGACAAATTTGACTAGAAAAATATAATGCTGAAGATTTAATGCTTAAAAAAATTATACTATAAAGTTGCCGTGATTGCGTATATTATGTATTTGTTCAGTGTTCAGATACCGTTCATATTGGAGCTCTTATTTGTGTGGTACGGGATGGCGGCCCCAGTTTCCAGTTCCGCCATCTCTGGTGGTATAAGAGGGGCTGCTGGTAGAGGGGCAGTCTCTTCCGCCCTTCCTCTGCCAACCGGCTGCATGTGCGGTTGGGTGTACATAGCCCAGCTTGTTTAATAAAGCAGCGTTCAGCTCCACTCCTGGCCCCATCCTTGTCTACGAGTTACGACATAACATTTGGCAACGAGAGGTAAACTCATGGAGGCGTATGGAACACCAATTTGGTCATTCCTGGAGCTCCCGGGGGAGCAGTCTGTGCCCTGGCCTCGATGGTATGAGGCTTTTCAGACGTACATGATAGTGCTGGACCTGGGAAGAATGGAGAAGCTGCAAGCTTGCGCATTATTAGTACACAACCTGGAAATGGAGGGACAAAGAATTTTGGGCACGCTTGGAGATGTGGACACTTATGAAGAAGTGGTTGAGCTAATGGCTCGCCATTTCAGAGCGCCGGACGTCATCGTTAGGCGGATTAAGTTCAGACAGCGCCACCAACAGGTAGATGAACCGATCCAGCGGTTCGTGTCGGACTTAAGGCAGTTGGCCGCTGGGTGCCGGTTCGGGCCATTGGAGGAAGAAATGGTTCGCGACCAGTTGGCGGAACACACCAACTGTGCTGCGGTCTGCTCCAAGCTGCTCTCGTTCCCAGGTGAGTTGATGCTTACTAGGGCTGTCGAGTTGGCGCTACAGCTGGAAGCAGCAGACAAGCTAACTTGGGAGTTAAGCGAGCGCCTTTCACCGGAAAATTCAAGATGCCCCATGGCCGTGCAGGTAGTGGACCCGGACAGCGATGGGAGTGTCGAGGATGACGTGGAGGAGGCCAATGCTGCACATATGAGGTCTGCCCCGGGGAAGCCCAGCTGTATCGGTTGTGGGCCCACGAAGCCCCACCACAAGGCCAGAGAGTGTGCGGCAAGAGGGAAGCACTGTGGAAATTGCGGCCATCTCCATCATTTCGTGAGGATGTGCCAGTCAGCTGGACAAGAGAGCCCGTGCAAGACTTCAACTTCTCCCGCTCCAACGGTGGTACACACTATGTCCGCAAGTACTGATGGGTGCACACGCTGCACGGTAATTTTGGATGGAGTTCTGGCACCGATGTTGGTCAACATGGGAGCAGAGAGTTCTTTGCTGAATTGGGCTACAGTCAGACAGTGTTTTCTCCACTACAGGATTGGAAGTTTCTCAGTGCCGCTTTGCGGCTATGGAGGAGGACGACTGGCCACAGTGGGTACCATCACATTGACAGCTCGGTACAAGTTGGTGATGATGGCCGCTGTGGAGTTCATCGTGACGGCCTACGGCTCTAACATCATGAGCAGCAACTTATTTTATGGCCTTGGATTCTCCATCAGGACTGGCGCTGGGGAAGAGTGGTCTGGTGGTGGACTGTGGGACTGACCGGTTCCGAGGGTCCAGGACAATGCAGTGTGGGATGAACCGTTGCTGGGCACTCCGGAAAGGGGACAGGCTGCATCGTGCCCAGGCTCGCCGTGAGAGGGCCCCCGGTGCCAGTGTCTGAGCTGCCCTGGATGTGGGCACCAGGTGGCATAGGGGAGGACCTGTGGCGACGAGCGGGGCACAAACGATGGTCTCAGATGTTCCTGGAGCACAGCCGTGGAGGACTGGTGAACACGGGACCACAGGGGCAGGGTCAGCAGCGGATCTACAAGCAGTCAGGGCAGGACCGAGTGGCACTGGAAGAGCGAGTGCCAGGTGGAAACAACGCAGGCCGTGCAAGGCCCCGCTTGGAGTCACAGACTGGGTTGGGGCTTGGGTGGAGGCGAGGTCCAGGCGGGTGAGACAGAAGCAGAACATGGAGTGGTACCATGTTCGTCACTTCCTTGTGGTAACGTATCGTCACTTCCTGTTTTGCTGTCTGCCTGTGTGGTTTGCTCTCCAGCTCTCCAGCCACTAGCTAGCCACTAGCTATGGCTACTACCTCTCTTTCCTCTCCTCCTCTGGGGTGCTCTCTCTGTCAGATGTTTAGCTACACCTCTGCCTCTTTTAGTGATAACGGTAAATGTAATAAATGTTGTCTTTTTGAGGCGCTCGAGGCGAGGTTGTCTGATTTGGAATCCCGGCTCCGCTGCATTGAAACACCGTCTGCGCCAGTTAATCTCGACGGACGCCCATTAGCTGCAGCGGAGCTAGCTAGCTTAGGTTTCCCACTGTCAGCGGTTTCCCCGGCTCTCCTCAGCAGCGAGTAGACAGGTGGGTGACGGTGAGAAGGAAGCCTAGTCACAAAGCCCCGGTTTCACCACCAACCTGTTCACGTTTCTAATCGTTTTTCCCGCTCAGCGACACACCCGCTGAGGAAAAAACTCTGATCATTGGCGACTCTGTAGTCAGAAACGTGAACCTAGAGACTCCAGCGGCATAGTCCAATGTATTCCCTGGGGCCAGAGCAGGCGACATCGAGTCAAATTTGAAAATAGCTGCTAAAAAGTAACTGTAAATACTCCACAACTTGTTATTCACGCCGGCATTAATGACATCCGTCTCCGGCAGTCGGAAGTCATGAAACTTAATATAGAATCGGTGTGTGAGTTTGCAAAAAACGATGTGTGCCACTGTAGTATTCCCTGGACCCCTCCCCAATCTGACCAGTGATGACATGTTAGTCGCTCGTCATCCTTGAACCGCTGAGCTGTCTGTGTGGTGTCACTAAAAATGACGTGGGCTACATGACAATTGGAGCTCTTTTTGGGGAAAACCTGGTCTTATGAGACGAGACAGCTTCATCCCACTTTGGATGGTGCTTCTCATTTATCTAACAATCTGGCATCTAGTTTTTATCCCAATTTCCAAACCGTGACAACTCAGGAGTTGGACCAGGGTAGCAGAGTCGCAGTCTTACACCGCCTCTCTGCAGCTCCTCTTCAGCCGCCACCCCTCAGCGTAGCCCCCTGTCTTCCCATCAGAGAATCGTTGTCTGCTCCCTCCAAAGTAAATAAAAATTATTCAGCATAGCATCCCAGAGTGATAAAGCAAAATATTGGTAAAACTCAAATATAACATAAGCCTCTAAATTGAATGATTGGCCTCTGTTCCTCCTCATAATTAAAAATTAAATGTGGTTTATTAAATATTAGGTCTCTAACTCCCAAGTCTCTGTTAGTCCATGATCTGTTAATTGATCATCAGATTGATTTAATTTCCCTTACAGAGACTTGGTTAGGGCAAGAGGATTATGTTGGTTTAAATGAATCAACTCCCTCTGGTTATTTAAACTGTCAAAATCCCAGAAGTTCTGGTCGTGGAGGAGGAGTAGCAACAATTTACCATTCCAAATTACTAGTTAATGTAAAGCAAAAAACATGTTATAATTCCTTTGAGGGCCTGGTCCTCAGTGTTGGGCACTTTAGCAATTTCAGGTTAAACCCAATTTTATTTGCCATAGTTTATCGTCCCCCATCAACCTATTCAGAATTTTTATCCGAATTTGCTGATTTCTTAGCTGATTTAGTGCTGAAATCTGATAGAATAATTATAGTAGGGGACTTTAATATACATGTGGATGTAGATAGTGACTGCCTTAATGTGGCTTTTAATTCAATATTAGACTCGATTGGGTTTTCTCAGAAAGTAGGAAATTCTACTCATTACCTCCACCATACATTGGACCTTGTTCTGACATATGGCATAGAAATAGAAAATCTTGTAGTGTCTCCTCATAACCCTGTACTGTCAGACCATTGTCTGTTAACCTTTGATTTTACTATTTCTGACTATTTGGCTCCTAAAGAAAAATATTATCACAGTAGATGCCTCTCAGATGATGCTGTTTCCAAATTTATGCAGATTGTTTCCTCTATGCCATGTGTCAACACAACGGAAATAAGCTATAGACAGCTTGCTCCTTCTGTAATTGATAACATGGTGGATAGTGTTTCAGCTTCTCTGCATCAGGCTCTAGACTTGGTGGCCCCCTTAAAAAAGAAAAAGTCTAATCAGAGATTTTTAACTCCTTGGTTCAACACAGAAACTCGTAGCTTAAAACAGAAGACTCGTCAATTAGAAAGAAAATGGCGCTCTACTAATTTAGATGAAATCTATTTAGCTTGGAGAAATCATCTTTTAATTTATAAAAAATCTCTTAGAAAAGCTAGAACGAGTTATTACTCTGCATTAATAGAAGAGAACAAGAATAATCCCAGGTTTCTTTTCAGTACTGTAGCCAGGTTGACAAAGAGTCAGGACTCTGTCAATCCTAGCATCCCCTTAGAGCTTACTAGTCAGGACTTTATGAACTTTTTCAATAATAAAATTTCATCCATCAGAGATAAAATCAATCAGATTCTTCCCACAGTTAACTTAAATACTGTAACTATTACAACTCCTTCTATTGATGTCTGTCTTGATGAGTTTACTCCAATCGACCTTTGTGAGTTAGACAAAATAGTTTCCTCATCCAAACCTTCAACTTGTCTTTTAGACCCTATTCCTACCAGGTTATTTAAAGAAGTCTTCCCACTTATTGGTAGCTTTATTCTTCATATAATCAATTCTTCATTAACTTTAGGCCATGTAACGCAGGCTTTTAAAACAGCTGTAATTAAACCCTTACTCAAAAAGCCAACGCTAGATCCAGGAGCTTTAGCTAACTATAGACCCATCTCTAATCTCCCTTTCATTTCAAAAATCTTAGAAAGAGTTGTTGCTACGCAATTATTTGACCACCTGCAGGGAAATGGTTTACTTGAAGAGTTTCAATCTGGGTTTAGAATCCATCATAGTACTGAAACAGCCTTAGTGAAGGTCACTAACGACCTCCTCATTGCAGCTCAAAGCTTAGTCATGGAGTTCCACAGGGATCTATGCTAGGCCCTACTCTTTTTAGTTTATATATGCTTCCGTTAGGCAACATTATTAGAAAGCACTGTATACATTTTCATTGTTATGCAGATGACACACAATTATACCTGTCAATGAAGCCAGATGATACTAATCAATTAGCCAAGTTAGAAGCCTGTCTTAAGGAAATCAAAGCTTGGATGACTTGTAATTTCCTGCTATTAAATTCAGATAAGACTGAAGTCATTCTTGTTGGTCCAAAAAACCTTAGAAATTCCTTTCCAAATCAAACTTTCAGTTTGGATGCAGTTACTCTTTCTCTTAATAGCTCTGTGAGGAACCTTGGAGTTATTTTTGATCAGGATTTGTCCTTCAATTCACATATTAAATTTGTTTCTAAGACTGCCTTCTATCATTTGCGTAATATTGCCAAGATTAGGAGCATCTTGTCTCAGAGTGATGCTGAGAAGCTGATCCACGCTTTTGTTAGCTCGAGATTAGATTATTGTAATTCTTTATTATCAGGCTGTCCTAAAACATCTTTAAAAAGTCTTCAGCTGATCCAAAATGCTGCAGCAAGAGTTTTAACAGGTACTAGAAAGAGAGATCATATCTCTCCGGTTCTGGCCTCCCTTCATTGGCTTCCCATAGAGTTTAGAATTAAGTTTAAAATCCTTCTTCTTACTTACAAAGCTTTAAACAATCAGGCTCCTTTTTATTTAAAAGATCTGATACTACCGTATCATCCTAACAGAGCACTACGCTCCCAAAATGCAGGATTACTTGTAATACCTAGAATCTCCAAAAGTACAATGGGAGGCAGAGCCTTCAGTTATCAAGCTCCTCTCCTGTGGAATCAGCTGCCAATCTGGATTCGGGAGTCAGACTCGATCTCTGTTTTTAAGAACAGGGCTAAAACCTACCTTTTTGATATAGCCTACAATTAGGGAGGGATCATGTGTTTCTGAACCCTCCCTTAGTTATGCTGCTAATAGGTTTAGTCAGCCGGGGGACCTCCAGTAATGCACTGGGCCTCACTCCTTTCCTCACTCTCTATGAAATATTTTTTTTTTGCTGGTCATTAACATTTGTTTGTTCTCTCCCATAGATTGAGTCCCCATCGTGCTGTTTGCTCTCTACATGTCTGTTCTTTTCTTCTTCTCTATCCCCTCACCCCCCAGCCAGTCGCAGCAGATGACTGCCCCTCCCTGAGCCTGGTTCTGCTGGAGGTTTCTTCCTGTTAAAAGGGAGTTTTTCCTCTCCACCGTCACCAAGTGCTTGCTCACAGGGGATCGCCTGATTGCTGGGGTCTTTCTGCAACTGTGGGGGTCCCCCCTACAGTTGATAGTGCTATGAGATGACTGTTGTTGTGAAATGGCGCTATATAAATAAAGTTGAATTGAATTGAATTACCAGGGTTGGCTGCAGGTGATGGGGGAATGGCACGATCGATACCTGCTGCTGTCGAATGGTTCGTGGTGCCATCCCAATGAGTTACAGTGTGCTCCGAAGAACAGGGGTGAGCACGACTCCAGATGGTTGGAGCGTGAAGGAGAAGATGCTCCAAGGCGGAGGTGACCAGCTGTGATCTGGGAAGCGTGCTGCCACCGGGAGTGGACTGATGGTGAAGGGTCGGCGGGGGGGGGGGGGGCATGGGTCATCCTCACCGAGTCTTGGGCGTGTTTTAATTGTTCGGTTGTGTTCTGTGTTAATAGTTTTGGGGATTGTTTTCATATGGTATTTTGTATAGGAGACACGGCAGTACTTTTCTTTTATGGACTTTAATAGCATAAGCTGCAGAATAACCTGCCTCGCCATGTGGGGGGTAGGATGGCAGTCTACCCGCCCCCCCTAATTTTAATTTTTTTGTGTGTGAATGTCATAGGCCCCTTTTTGGTGATTTTAGTTTTTTTATGTCTAGTGGATGATTCGGGTTCCAAAATGGGGTGGGTTGATCGCGTGTGTGTATTTTGGATTTTCTGTGGCGGGGGGGTCGTTAATTGGTATTTGTTCAGTGTTCAGATACCATTCATTTTGGGGCTCTTATTTGTGTGGTGCGGGATGGCGGCCCTGGTTCCGCCAGCTCTGGTGGTATAAGAGGGGCTGCTGGTAGAAGTGGTGTATCGTGGCCTGCACCTCGGACACAGTCCAAGGATGGATAATTTTTTCACACATAAGGAGTTGCTCAGAACTCCTTATACAGAGATATAGAGTGATGATAATCAAGTCAGTGGCAGTAATGCACCTGTAAGCTGGTTGCCAACCACCAATCAAATCTAAAAGAAGAAGAAGAAGGGGCAATCTCTTCCATCTTTCCTTTGCTGAGCGGCTGCATGTGCGGTTGGGTGTACTGAGCCCAGCTTGTTTAATAAAGCAGTGTGTAATGTCTGATGTCAGGTCAAGCATTGGCTTGCTTGCTACCGGATAACCATGAAAACTGGTACTATCTGTCTCGTGGGTCAGGCCGTTGGCAACTCAACCGGCATCCCCACCCTTCCGAGGGCATGGAGGGTGAAACTGGGCATCCTGGCAGAACTAAAAACAATATCTGCCACAGGTCTGTGGTTGACCACTCCCAGTTACACGGGGTGAGACTGGACATCCTGGCAGATAAACACATCTGTCGCAAGGTCTGTGGTGGACTGTGCCAGTCGGTGCATCATGACATGCACTACACAAAGAGCAGAGATAAACAAACCTATCATCTGGTCAGTCACTGCAACAGATACTGGAGTCAGTTTGTCTTGGCTTGTGCTTGCCACTGATAATACTTTTATCTGCCAAGAATGTGCTGCTAGTCCAGCAAAAGCTAGCAGTACTCAAATACTTTGCAAGCAGTTTCATGAAATGGTCAGTCAGAAAGCAACTCATACCGGCTCAGACGTCGCCCGGGCTAACAAGGTTCGCGCTGATTTTTTCACACTCCGACAGGCAGTAAAAAGTAAGCTAGGAGCAGGAAGACAAAAGAAGAGGAAAACAGCAGCCTTGTGTGTAGCAGAATGGAATGTATGCACTCTGTTGGACACAACAACATCACAGCGCCCAGAAAGACAGACTGCGCTTGTGGCTCTGGAAATGAGCAGGTACAATGTAGACATAGCTGCACTTAGTGAAACAAGATTGCCTGGATATGACGATATGGAAGACCATGGGTACATCTTCTTTTGGAGTGGGAAATCAACTCAAGAAAGGAGAGAAGCAGGAGTGGGCTTTGCAGTTAGAAAGGAGATAGCAGTGATGCTTGATGAGGAACTGGTACCAATCAACGACAGGATAATGACTATGAGACTCCCACTACAGCGGAAGATGTATGCCACACTCATCAGTGTATATGCCCCAACAATGACCAACACAGAGGAAGCGAAGGAAGAGTTCTACAGTGATTTACGTGAGACTATCAGGCGTGTACCGACTGATGACAGGCTGATACTTGTTGGAGATTTTAATGCCAGAGTTGGTTCGGACACTGAGAAATGGAAAGGAGTGCTAGGCAGTCATGGAGTAGGCAAGTGCAATGCTAATGGAGAACTTCTACTTGCACTATGTTCAGAGTACAACCTTGTGATAACCAACACTCTATTTAAGCACAAGGACACACATAAGAAGACATGGATATACCCAAGATTCAAGCACTGGCACTTGTTAGACTACATCATAGTAAGGCAGAGAGACAAAAGGGATGTATTGGACACCAGAGCAATGAGAGGTGCGGACTGTGGTACTGATCATGTTATGCTGAGATCTAGATTAAGGATTTGCAGATGAAAACAGCACTGCAGGACGGGTGCGAAGCCACCACGGAAGCTAAACACTAGTGCACTGAAAGGCCAAAAGAAGCAGGAAGAACTTACACAGGAAAAGGATGAAAACTTGAAAGACTGGGACAGCAACAACTCAGAGAATGACATAGAAGAGAAATGGGCAACACTGAAGGATACGGTGTATCAGACTGCGAGTGATGTATTAGGTCACCCTGAGAGGAAACATCAAGATTGGTTTGATGAGCATGATTAACATCTGAAGAAACTACTAAAAGCGAGGAATACAGCTAGGCAGGAAAATCTACAGTGTAACACAAGGTCGAAGAAGAAGAAATACTCAAAGGCTCAGAGTGAGCTACAGAAGTGCACCAGAGAGATGAAGTCCAACTGGTGGGATGAAAAAGTGGAGGAACTTCAAACTGCAGCAGACAGGAAGGACATGAAAACATTTTTCACAGGTTTGAGAGAAATCTACAGCCCTAAGCCAAAAGGATTGATCCAACTAAAGGCTATGGATGGTGAAACCGTTTTGCAGGAGAAAGACAAGATCCTGGACAGATTTGCAGACCACTTTGACCAACTACTTAACAACCCTGGAGATCTCACTGAAGAGGCTAAAGAAGCTCTAGTGCAGTGACCAGCTGTATCAAGTCTAGATGAACCACCAAATCTTGATGAACTAATGGCAGCTATCAGGACAACAGGATGGTAAAGCTCCAGGAAGGGATGGAATTCCAGCAGAAGTGTGGAAATTTGATAGTGTTCAGCTGACCAACTGCCTGCACAAGCTCATCCAAGAGATATGGGATGCCCAGAAAGTATCTCAAGACTGGAAGGATGCAAGTATTGTGCCTTTGTTCAAGAAAGGTGACAGGAAAGATTGTGGAAATTACCGAGGTATATCACTGCTAGCCACTGTTGGTAAGATTCTCTCTCGTGTACTACTGAACAGACTCAATGAACACATCTCACAGAATGTACTACCGGAAACCCAGTGCGTCTTTAGAAGTGGAAGAAACACAATGGACATGATTTTCTGCTTGAAACAGGTTCAAGAAAAGTGTATCAAACAGAACTTGCCGCTTTATGTAGTCTTCATAGACTTCAGTAATGCCTTCGATACTGTTTCGCGACAAGGACTTTGGCAGGCACTCAAGAAATATGGCTGTACAGAGAAGTTTGTCAGCCTAATCGGGGCACTCCATACAGGTATGCAAGCAAACGTGGCAATGGGTGGTTCAGTATCTAAAGACTTTTCAGTAAGCAACGGGGTGAAACAAGGGTATGTGCTGGCGCCTACAGTCTTCTCGCTATATCTGGCAGCCATGCTTGAGGTGGCCTTCAAAGACACTTCAGAAAGAGTATACATTTAAACAAGGAAAAAAGCAGACTTGTTCAATGTGGCACAGTTTAAAGCCAAGAGTAAGACATTGATAAAGGTAGTAAGAGAAATGCTCTTTGCCGACGACAGTGCTGTAGTTGCACAGTGCGGAAGATATGCAATCTTTAGTGGAGAAATTTGCAAGAGCAGCTTGCCAATTCAGCCTCAAAATCAACATCAAGAAGACAGAGTGCCTTTATCAACGACCAAAGTTCCAGTTATCAACATCACTACCAGAAGAGATCAGCATTGGTACAGAGCCACTAGTCAAGTGCAAGACTTTCAAGTATCTAGGGAGTACTGTTTCAGAGAATGCTAGGCTGGAGGATGAACTATCTCTCAGAATGGGAAGAGCACGCGCTGTGTTTAGAAACCTGAGGGAGAGACTGTGGAACAATCAACATGTGTCTGTCCATGTGAAATGCAAAGTGTACGGAGCGACAGTACTGGCTACTCTATTGTATGGTGCTGAAACTTGGACTGTCTACAGAGTGCAGGTAAAGAAACTCCACGCGTACATGATGAGACACCTTCGAGCCATAATGAACATCTCATGGAAAGACAAGATAACATAGAAGTGTTGAAACGAGCTGGTCTACCATCAATGGAGGACATGCTAATACAGACGAACCTGAGATGGTTCGGACATGTTGAGAGGATGGACCACCAGCCTCTCCCTTGGCAGTTACTCTACTCACAGTTATGCGAGGGCAAACACAATCAGGGTAGACCAAGGCTCAGATTTAAAGACACTGTAAAAAGAAACTTGAAGAAGCTGGATATAGACAAGAGTTCCTGGCAGCGGAAAGCTAAGGACAGAGCTGCGCGGAGGAATCTGATCAGACCTAAATGAAAGTCATTGTCGCCCACGACAGACTGCTATGATGATGATTATCTGACAGGACATAAAAGATAATTAGAGACTCAATAACGAGATGTGATTTCTTCTGTAGCCTGCGCTCATATTTATTATCAGCATCAGGAGAACACACTTGAACCGCCATCAACAGCAAGAACAGGAACCCACATACGTCATGCGCATTTTACGTGCATGCTCCCCTGTTGGGATACATCACACTGTGATAACCTCCATACATTACATCTCCCCCTTTTAAGAGGTAATGTCCACTTACACTGAACTTTATCAGAATGGATGACACTTTACTTACCACAGCTGATTATTATTCCTATACACAAACTCAGTGCTTTAAACTCAAACAGTAATATTATTCTTTAGAATTTATCTGGTCTAACAGCAGGACAATTCACATATTCCCCCCAACAAAAATGCCTCTTTATCATCCCCTTTATGGAACATTAATGACCATAGTATAACAAATCAAACACCTCTATGTGCCATTATTTAACAATGTATTCATTTCCCCCTCTTCTTAGAGTGACTTACAACATAGTTTTACAAATCCAATTTAACAACTCTTTTGCACATTCTACCAGACCATGTAACAGTTGCTTGTGTGTGGTCTGCTGGTGTTTCTTTAGCTTGAGTTACCACAGTGTCATTATTCTCCATGGGTAAAACTGGGTCTGGACCCTTGCTGACAGAATCTGGGAGTTTAGGCGCAGCCAACAGATGGCGCCTATTCCTTCTGTATTAGTCACCATGGGCTGCCTCCACTACATAGGACCTGGGAGTGGAGCTGTGACTGTGGACAATGGTTGGTGTAGTCCACTTTTTCTGTCCATCCAGCTTCATGAGCCCAGAGTCTCCTGGGCTCAGTGGTGGTAGAAGGCTCACTCCATTTCTGTTGTTGTAGTAGTAGGCTTGTCTCTCTTTAGCTGAAACATCTGCCCATTTTACCTTGTTCTTGTCAGGCCATTTAGGTTCTAGGTTAGACAGCAAGGTGGGTAGTGTTGTTCTAATTTTCCTTCCCATCAGGAGCTCTGCTGGGCTTATCCCAGTTGAAGGACTTGGTGTAGCTCTATAGGTCATCAGGGCTAGAAGGGGATCTTCCTGTTTCAATATGCTTTTGGCTATCTGAACAGCCCGCTCTGCATGCCCATTACTTTGAGGGTAATGTGGACTGGACGTCACATGAATAAAGTCATACTCCCAGCTAAACTTCTGCATTTCCTCTGAAGCTAGCTGAGGTCCGTTGTCACTCACTGACACTTCGGGGGATGCTGTAGCGTGCGAAGGTAAAATGGTAAATGGTAAATGGCATTCACTTATATAGCGCTTTTATTCTCATCTCTTGATGACCAAAGCGCTTTACAGATCCTGCAATCCACCCATTCACACACTGATGGTGGCATGCTGCCTAACATGGCGCTTCCAGACCCACCAGGAGCAATTGGGGTAAAGTGTCTTGCCCAGGGACACAACGGCAGGATATCTGGGGAGAGCGGGATTTGAACCGCCAACCATGTGGTTATTGGACAACCTGCTCTACCTCCTGAGCCACTGCCGTCCAGGTAGCTTTAAGTCTAGTCACTACATGACTGCTAGTAGTAGCTGGCAGATTTAGAATCTCCAAATACCTGGAATAATAGTCCGACACTACCAGGTAGTTCTGCTTTTTGAACTCACATAAGTCTATCTGCCATGGCCTAGATGGAAGCTCACCCAAAATCAATGGCTCTTTTCTCTGTGCATTTCTGTTTTACCTGCAGAACTCACACTGCTGCACTTTGGTCCTAATACCTTTTGGCATTTTGGGCCACCAAATACTGTCTAGCCCTTTCTTTACTTTTGACTAGGCCTTGATGTCCATCATGGATCTTCTTCAACATAGTCTCTCTCATAGCAGAAGGAATGACTATACATCTCCCTCTAAGGACTAAACTCTGATAGCTCTCCTCTCACATGGTAGAAATCTCTGGCTGTCACAGGCACTTCAGCTATGTAGTCGGGCCATCCCTGTCTGACGAAACCCAAAACTGTCTGAAGCTGTGGGTCAACATCTGTGTGTTGTTTTAACGCTGCCATTGTCTGGGTGTGGGCTGGCACCTGCACATAAAAGCATCGATGTGAGCTGCCACGTCGTCATGAGAGTTTATCTATCTTCTCCCCCACCTGCTCTGGGCCCTCTGGACAGTGCAGGTCTTGCCTGGTGCATATTCGGCAGTAGCATTAAAATGCATAAGTCTCATTAACAGTCTTTGACATCTAATTGGAACACCATCCAAGTCTTTACTATTCATGAGGGTACTAGGGCTTATGATCGTAATCAGTCTAAAACCCTCCAGTCCATACAAATATTTCTCAAACCTCTCACAGGCCCACACGCTGGCTAAGCACTCCTTTTCAATCTGTTTGTACCTTGTCTCTGCGTCGCTCAGGTGTCTCGAACAGTAAGCCACAGGTTTTCAATCATCATGTAGCTGGAGCAAGACACCCCTCAGCCCATAGCTGCTGGCATCTGCTGACACTGTTGTAGGCTTAGTTGCATCGTAAAAGGTGAGTACGGGTGCTGTGGTGAGAGCCTCTTTAAGTTTGTGGAAAGCAGTCTGCTGTGCTGAACCCCACCCCCATTCATTTGATGCCTTTAATAGTTCGTATAATGGTTGTCCAACTGTAGAAAACTCCGGAACATATTTTGCCAGATAATTCACCGTCCCCAAAAACCTCTTCAGCTCTGTCACGTTGCCAGGCTGGGGAAAGTTTACAATTCCGGCCACTTTATCTGGATCGGGCCTGACTCCTGTTCAGCGATGATGTGTCCTAGGAGGCGGACCCTGCTTCTCGGCTTAAACTTGCACTGGCTTTGTTGAGTTTGAGTCCTGCTGCCTGGATCACCCCTCAGTGCTTCCGCCAGGCGTTGGTCATGGATTTCCTCTGTCTCACCCGTGAATGAGGATATCGTCTATATAAACCTCAGCGCCCTCAAGTCCTGCTAATAATCTCCCACCATCTTCCTCAGGAAAATTTCAGGGGCACTTGTTATCCCTAATGTGAGACGACGAAAGGCGTATCTCCTAAAAGGCGTTATGAAGGTAGTGGACTTTATGCTGTCTTCGTGTATGGGTATCTGGTAAGACCCACTTGTGGCATCCAATGACGTGAACACTTTTGACCCGGCAAGTCTAGGCATTATCTCTTCTACCGTGGGCAAAACATATTTCTCTCTCTTTACTGCTCAATTCAGCTTTCTAAAGTCCACGCAGCAGCAAACTTCAGTCTTATTGGGCTTAAGCACTGGTACCATAGCTGCACACTATTCAGTGGGCTCAGGCACTTTTACAATAATGTCTTAATTTTCCATACGTTGCAGCTCCTTTTTTAACAGTGGAATCAGTGGCAGGGGTATCCGCCTGGCTGTATGAACTGCATATGGCTGAGTGTCTTCTTGTAATATTATTTTCACTGGCTCTGTTTTCAGCAGTCCTGCTGATCCAAAGACACTGTTGACCTCATCTGTCCTCTTCACCAGGCCCATCTCTATGGCATCAGGTCGACCTAGCAGGCAGATGCCTTCCCCTTCTATGACATATACTGGGAAAATATACTGTCCCTGTGGTTGGTGGTCGCTCGGAACATGCCCATGCATTTAAGATTGCCACCTGGGCTCACTAGCTTGGTATCTGAAGGATTCAGTTTAATTATAGGCCGCATCTTTTTAAATGTCTCTCTAGTGACAACTGTTGCATCGGCTCCAGTGTCTATTTTAAAGGTTACTGAAGTGTTGGCTGTGATTAATTTTACAGTCCAGTCATCTTTATTGTCTTGTGCGCTCACTTCTCCAAGAAAGTATAGCTGCTTATTGTCTTCTGTGACCTCTCTTACAGCTTTTGAGTGACACATGTGCTGCCAATGTCCCTTTTTCTGACATTTGTTGCACTTACTTTCTAATGCTGGGCACCTCCTCTCATCTGATTGCTGAGGCTTGCCACACCTCCCACACTCTTTCCATTTTTGTGGTGCTGGGCTGTTGTCTCCATGCTGCTGCTTGCCTTTTCTTCTCTGTGGGTAACCATGTCGCCTCACTGCATTAACATTAGACGGCTGGTACTGAGGGTGGCTCCTCTGGAGATTAACCTGCTTCATTATCTCTCCGCCCGGCGCACTTGCTCCACTGCTTGTGACGGCGTTAAGTCCGCCATTAGTTGAAAACGTCGGGACAGGTCTTTGTCTTTTATTCCGACAACCAGGCGATCCCTAATGTGCTCATCCCTCTTCTCCCCAAAGTCGCAGTGTTTGGCTAATTCGTACAGTCCTTATGTACATTTCTGCCGTTCTCCGTGGCTGCTGATTCCTCTGATAAAAACATGCTGGGCTCATGTATAATGTTCCGCCGTGAAACAAAATAGTCCTCGAGACTTCATATTTCTTTTTTTGCTCCTTCTCTGAGTTGAACGTGAAAGAGTTGAAATCTTTTCAGCCTTGCTTCCCAGTTGCATATATTAGGGAACTCACTTGTATTTCCTCATCGTCTTTGTTCAGTTTTTGAAGCCAGGCCTGAAGCGGGGAGGGAAAAATCTTTGCTGCCATCTAGCCACTCCGCAGGGCAGTCAAATCTGAACTCACCCGAAGGATTAAACTTTGTCATGGTGCTGCTTTACCGGCTTCCAGATGACTCTGACACCATGTAATGTCTGTAGATACTTATCGGACAGGACATAAAGGATAATTAGAGACTGAATAACCTGGAGACGTGATTTCCTCTGTAGCCTGCGCTCATATTTATTATCAGCATCAGAAGAACGCACTTGAACCGCCATCAGCAGCAAGAACAGGAACCCACATACGTCATGCGCATTTTACGTGCGCGCTCCCCTATTGGGATACATCACACTGTGATAACCTCCATACATTACAGTGTTCAGCGCCACTCTTGACCTCATCCTTGTCTATGAGTTAGGACATAACAGTGTAGATCTAAAGGATAATTTGGCATATGTGGAGAACATGAGGTGCACGAGCAGACTGGGCAGAGCGTCAGTGGGGACCGGGTCTGACAAAGAATACCGGTGTATCAACACAGAACATGCCGGGAGAAGCAGCAGCCTAACCGGGCGGACCACAGTCTTTCGTGGGGAGGAACGCCCAGACTGCCCCAGTCAGCGGTAGACGGGAGTCCCTTTGCAGGACCACGACTCGCTGTCGCTGGTGGCGCTGCTGTCAGTGTGCTCACACAATTATTAAAAGTTACTAATTGTGGAACAGAATTCTCAGATCAACTGCATATCATATGCGGCCACATGCACGGTTAAATGACGACCGTCACCAAACTGGACACAAAAACGCTCAATAACTTATAAAAGATCACACAAATAAGTGATCTGACAAAAAAATAAATAAACAAACGGTTCTTAAACAGTGGCTAATATTGGCTGTCCCATTCATTTTTAATTATTCTGTAATTAATGTTCACACAATCAAACAAATGTCACTTCAGTCCCTTTCATATTTGTCAAAGTCTAACATGTGATTGCCTACATATAGGCTACACCTCTGTATTCCACTTTCAACCACGGCTTACTCGGCCTGGCTCAAAGGCACGCTAGCTGATGGCGATAAAAAACAAAAGTTATTCTCAATAAAGTGGAAAAAAAAAGAGAATGCATGGAGTGTGCTTTTGGCCTGAGGCCGATTTAACATGGAAAACAGCTGAGCTCTGTGGTTCCAGCGATCAGCTGATTGGATCCACCTTTTTTTCTTACCAAAGGTTAAAAAAAAAACAAAAAATGGGAAAAACATCAACCATAGGCTGGATAAATTTTCAGCACGGAGCACATATGTTTTCCAGTTTAAAATTTTTTTCACTGGGTCTGAGGTGTGTGCGAAAAAAAAAAGGCGTTTTGGATAACGTTTAGAGGGTCAAAAATGCGATCATTTAAGCGGAATAATAATAATAAATAATCTTGCATTAATAAAAAACAAATGCTTACAGTAGAGCCGTGGCCCTCACATTGTGATTCTTTGCCAGTCACGCCCTTAAGGTTCAGATCACTGGCCCCAGTACCGGCCCAGCTCGACGATATAATCTTCGCATTAAAGTTTTAAAACTTTTAATAACAAAATATTGCTAAAATATAAACTGATGCACTACAATGGGTCTCAAATATTTGTAAATGTGTCCTGCAATAATACTGCATGAGTTTATTGACGATACAGAAGAGATTCAATATTACACTAACCAGTGATATAAACTAGAATAATTATAATGATGGCTGAACAACTCCATTCCCCAAAGTGAAGATACACTATTATGAATCCGGATCGGAGTTCAAGTGCAGCGGTGGTGGGAGACGGGGACCAGTGGAGGACCACTGGGGCCCCAGCCGGAGTCGGAGCCCAGTTGCAGCGGCGGGGCTCGGCGGAGGAACTACTGAGGCAGATGGCGGTAGGTGGCGGGGCTCAGCAGAGGATCTACCGGGACCCCAGCTGGACAGAAGCAGGATCGGAGCTCAGCTACAGCGGCGGTTGGTGGCGGGACTCCGTGGAGGAGCTGCCGGTACCCCGGCTGGACAGGAGCTCGGTTATGGCGGTGGTAAGCAGCGGGACTAGCTGCGGAGGGGGCTAGCTGAGGCCCAGCTGGATTTGAGGTCGGTCGGATAGGATACCGGCGACACCAGCAGAGATTGTTTTACTATCCACAGGTCAGTAAAAATGCCACCAAAGAAGGAGGAAATGGAAGAGATCAAAAAATCTCTGAACTTCTTGTCAGAAGAACTGACCAAAGTGGTTAGTCAGCAGGCTAAAATAATAGGGCTAATGGAAGAAGTCCGAGAATTAAAATTAACAATTAAGGAAAAAGTCAAAAAAATTGCAGACTTGGAGCGACGCGTCAAGGATCTTGAACAATATTCTCGAATGGATGATTTAATTATAAGTGGACTAGACATTAAATATCAGTCATATGCTCATGCTACAGCAGGATTGAGAGGAGAGGATGCTCCCCTGAGTGAATCAGCCTCCCTGGAAAACCAGGTGCTTCAGTTCCTTGATAGTAGAAATATAAAGGTTGAAGCAAATGCAATTTCAGCCTGTCATGCTTTAAGATAAGATAAGATAAGATAAGCCTTTATTAGTCCCACAACAGGGAAATTCCAGGATTGCAACAGCACAGGGATAGCAACACTCAGAGCAACAATCAGAAGGCAAGAAAAAAAACAAGCAAGCAAGAGCAGCTAATATACATATGTACATATTACTATAAAATATATATATACACACACACAGACACACAGTGCAGAGCATTGTAGCTGGATGGAATAAATATATGAATATGTAAACACACAGTGCGGAGCAATGTAGCTAGATGGAATAATATGTAGATATATAAACACACAGTGCGGAGCATGTAGCTAGATGGAATAAATATATAGATATATAAACATAAACACACCCAGTGCGGAGCATTGTAGCTAGATGGAATAAGTATGTAAATATATAAACACACACAGTGCAGAGCATTGTTGCTAGATGGGATGAAACAGCACAACCATCTACCAACCTATCTTTACCCAGAAAAGATAATAAAACAAATAAATCAACTGTGATGCGCTTTGCGAACAGAAGGGTAAAGAATGACATACTGAGGCAGGCCAGAAAGCTACGGGGAACAGAAGTTTACCTAAATGAACATCTAACAAAAACTAATGCTGAAATAGCACGGCAAGCACGGATGCTGAAAAGACAAAATAAGATACAGGCAACATGGACAAGAAATCGTAGAGTTTGGATCAAACTAAATGGAACACCTGAGGAAGCAAAGAGTATAATAATCAGAGATGTTACTGACTTAAATAAATACAGATGAACACCGATTAAGAAAATTAAGAGACTATAAAAATCCATATCCACACACACGGCAAGAATAGTTCTTTTGACATACCATGTCAATGTACTTTAAAAAAAAAAACTAAAACAAAAAAAAACTAAACAAAAAAAACAAAAAAACTTATGACTGACTTGAGTAGACATCAATTATCCCCAGTTGGAGGAAGTCCTTTGACACAGAGTGAGGAAATTCAAACTCTGAAAATATTCCATTATTAAACTACAAGAGATGGAAAATGATATTGGTCCTGATAACCACTTTTTCAATAATATTCATAATCATTGTGAATATTATACTGAAAAGCAAGTCAAGTGCAACTAGATGGTAAACTATCAATAATACACTTCAACAGCAGAAGTCTTAACAAAAACTTTCCACAGATTCAGGACTATTTAAAACAGCTAGACAGAAAATTTACAGCTATCGCAGTCTCTGAAACTTGGCTTAATGAAGAGCAGGCTCCCCTGATGGCAATAGAGGGATATCAGATGTTTCATATTAACAGATCTCAAAAAAAGGGTGGTGGTGTTGCACTGTATATTGATGACCTGTATAGGTGTAAGCTTGTAAATGGAATGTCCTTTGCACTACCAGGGATTTTGGAATGTGTTACCGTTGAGATTGACCAAGATAAAACAAAAAATCTAATTATAAGTTGTATATATATAACGCCGGGAACTTGCATTGAGACATTCAGAGATAAATTAGTCGAGCTGTACAATAATATTACTAGTAAGAAAATGGTAGTAATTTGTGGAGATTTCAATACTGATTTACTAAATCTATATCAACAAAATATAATTAGAGAGTTCATGAATTCTATGTACAGCATGAGTCTATATCCCACAATAACACATCCCAGTAGAATCACAGTTCACACTGCTACACTTATTGACAACCTGTTTGTTAATATTATTGATAAGAAAATAGAAAGTGGATTATTGATAAATGATGTAAGTGACCATTTGCCAACCTTTGCACTTATCCATGGCCACACGGGGCCAATACAGAAAAATTTTTAAAATCGTTCAGTGATACAAATCACAAAATGCAATCAGTTCTTTAAAGAAGACTCGCTGAGCAAGACTGGACACAAAGTCTATGTATCAGATGTAAATGAGGCCGTGACACATTTATAAACATTGTAACCACTCTTTATGAAAAAAATTGTCCATTAGTAAAGAAAAAAGCTTAAACATAAATTTGCCGATAAGCCATGGTTAACCAAAGGATTACAAAAGGCGTGTAAAAAGAAAAAATTATTATATAAAGCTTTCCTAAAGAAAAGGACAAAAGAAGCAGAGCAGCGGTATAAAACATACAAAAATAAGTTAACATATACTGTATAATAAGATGTAGTAAAAGAGACTATTACAGTAAAGAACTGGAGAAAAACAGAGACAATATTAAAAATACAAGGACAATACTTAACAATATTCTTGGAAATAAAAACAGAAATACAAGCTACCCAACCAATTTTTCAAAAAATAACAAAACGACTCAGAGTGTGAATGCAGCTTCACCTGCAGATGAATTTAATAACTTTTTGTTAACATTGGTCCTAATTTGGCTCGAGAAATACCCATTACGGCACCCACAGGTGATACAATAAGCAAAAACACTGCTATAAAAGACTTCATTTTCATAAAGAACACAGACGAGAGAGAAGTCATTGAAACTGTTAAATCGTTTAAAAGTAAAACATCTACGGACTGTGACGGTATTGACATGCTCTTAGTCAAAACTATTATTGAATGCTTAGTGAAACCACTGACATATATCTGTAACCTGTCTCTCCAAACAGGTTTCATTGTATTTCCCAATGCAATGAAAATAGCTAAAGTAATTCCGATATACAAGACGGGTGACAGAGGGGAACTTTCAAACTATAGACCAATTTCTCTATTGCCGCAATTTTCCAAGATACTTGAAAAAATATTCTATGAGAGAATTGACAACTTCATACTGAAGAATAATTTATTGTGTGAGCAGCAATATGGGTTCAGACACAAGAGGACAACTGCATTTGCTCTAATGGAATTTATAGAAAAAATATCAGCTGCCGTTGAAAATAAAGATTATTCAGTTGGGGTATTCCTGGATCTTAAAAAAGCATATGATACAGTGGATCATAATTTATTATTAAAGAAACTACAAAATTGTGGTATTAGGGGGGTAGCACTGTCCTGGTTATGTAGTTACTTAAAGAATACTGTAGATATCAGTATGTATGTGTTGGTAATAAAAACTCACAGTTACTGAAGGTTACTTGTAGAGTCCCACAGGGTTCAGTTTTGGGGCCATTGTTATTCAATATGTATATAAACGATATATGTAAAGTTTCAGAAAAAATGGATTTAATATTGTTTGCCGATGACACTAATTTATTATGCAGTGGAAGCAATTTGGAACAACTTTTGGATACACTCGGAAAGGAATTAGGAAAGCTTAAACTGTGGTTTGATTCAAACAAATTAACGCTCAATTTAAGTAAGACAAAATTTATAGTTTTTAACAACCATCACAACAACTTAGTATCTAAACTCAGTGTAAATGGTGTAGAGATTGAAAGGGTATCCAAAACTAAATTTCTTGGGAGTAATAATTGATAATAAACTGTGTTGGAAGTCACATATTAATTATATTAAAGATAAAGTATCCAAATCAATTGCAATACTACACAGAGTGAAATATTTGCTGAATCAACCCACACTATATACCTTGTATCATTCATTAATACTCCCATACATGACATATTGTACTGAAGTATGGGGAAATACATATAAAACAAACATATATCCAGACTTTATGCTTCAGAAGAGAGCTATTAGAATAATAAACAAAGCTGCTTACAGGGAACCAACAAACCCACTTTTTCTTAAATTAAAAGCTCTCAAGTTGAAAGATCTGGTTGACTTTAAAACTGCAGTAATAATGTTTAAAGTGAAGAATCTATCACTGCCCGCAAATATCCAAAAGTTGTTTCAAATAAGAGAGAAACAATATCATTTCAAAGGAACATGTATATTTCAAAAACCTTCAGTGAGAACTACCACCAAGCAACACTGTGTTTCAGTGCAAGGAGTCAGATTATGGAACGATTTTGGACCTGAATTAAAATCATGTACAACGCTTGGACAATTTAAACAAAAACTAAAGGAAGAAATACTCCAAACATATATACAAGATGACATGTAAAATCACATAAGAATTATCATATTCAGTCTGTGTTGTGCTGTTGCTTAGTTTTTTTTTTGTCACATTTTGTCTTAGCTTTGTTCTGAATTGTAATCGCTCTTGTTTTTTTTTTTTTTTTGAATTCTTGGATGGAATATGGGTAGGCACTATAAGCTGCGGCTTCAGCCATCACCCATTTCGGATAACTTATGTTGAACTGTATAATCAGAGGAGTTATTGTCTAATTTGACCTTGTTGGATTTTCTTTCCCCCTTTGTTATATTATTCTGTTTGTTTTAATCTGTACTTTTAATCTATCCGAAATAAAGATTGATTTATTGAATACTAGCGCATACCTGTGCATGCCCATAGAAAGCAAGTATAAGCAAGTATTTCTGCATGCCTGTAGAAAGCAGGTGTAAGCAAGGGTGTAAGCAAGCACGCACGTCAGCACTCGTTCGGTGATGCCTGCCTTTGATCTTTGAAGATGTCATAGTGAGTCATATGATCATGAGTGATGCCTGCGTTTGATCTTTGATGATGACATAGCGAGTCCTATGATCGTGAGAGATGCCTGCCTTTGATCTTTGATGATGTCATAGTGAGTCCTATGATCATAAGTGTTGCCTGCCTTTGATCTTTGATGTATGATCGTGAGTGATACCTGCCTTTGATCACACACAGACAAACACACAGACTATACGTGGTGTCTATATGATGTCATATAGACATCATGTAGAGATCATAGGCACATCACAGGCGATCCTATGATCTTTAACGAGTCCTATGGTCATGACAGACACACAGACACACAGACAGAGATGGCCGCACATCAGAAGAAATATAGCGTGATGATTTAGAGTGAAGTGCGTGGTGGTGGTGCACCTGTGGGCTGGTTGTCAACTGCCAATCAAATCTAAAAGAAGAAGAAGAAGACACACAGACACACAGACAGAGATTTCTTGAATTATATGTAGAGGATGATAAGCGATAGAGTGATGATATAGAGTGAAGTACGTGGCGGTAATGCACCTGTAAGCTGGTTGCCAACCGCCAATCAAGTCTAAAAGAAGAAGAAGAAGAAGAAGAAGAAAAGATCACACAAATAAAGGGCCTTTTCCATTAGCCCCGCTTAGCACGCCACGGGACAGCTCAGCACGCTTTGTAATTCTTTCCACTAGCCCCAACACGGTTTAACAGCCGTGATTCTCAGCCCCGCTCAAGGGCAGGGTACAGTTGTGCCGAGTTGTGCTGTGTTGTGACGTGAAAAGACTGTTCGCCGCTGATTGGTCAGGTCGTAACGTCACGAAAGCGACCGTCTTCTGATGAATCTTCACACGACCGCCATTTGCAAATTTCACGGACTAACTCGGTCACGGAGTAAATACGATATTAATACAGACAGCGTTGTAGGTTTTGCGGAACTCTACACTGTGGTCCAACGAAGAGGTGCGGAGTTTTCTCTGCTTGGTGGCAGATACACAGTGAGGAGTGACCCGGACCCATACAGATGGCTGGCCAGCATAGAACCGGACTATAGACAAGCTGAAGACGAACGTGAGAGAACCATCGATGGTGAGTGATTTGTAATAATGTGCATCTGTTTGCTTATTTATCCTGTTGGTGGTAAGCTCACTTTTTTTGAGCCATACAGCGCCGTTTTGTGCTGGCTAACTCGTTTTAGCTAACTCGTTTTGGCTAGTAGCTAGCTAGTACCAACTGCTGATTCGCGCTTGTTTTCTCCTAAATATTCGCTTGTGAGAGCAAAACGATGAAATATGTTAATCATGGTTAAAGTCCTGGTTTGTGTTTTGTATTGCACTTTGGTGCTGTGCATTAAATTGTGTGCAATTTAATGCTAGAATGTGTTTCCACATGCCAGGGGTTAGCCTCCCTGTTTATACTGTGATACTGGTAAAATGGACTACAGGAGCCGAAATCTCGTCATATTAAAATTGCTTTTTCAAACCAGTGATTTATAAAGTCATTCATATAATTTTCTAAAGCATCAGAATAGACCCACACACCTATTCTGTGGATCCTGCAGTGCTTGTCAGGGAAACGAAGCATTTTTGTCACATCCCACCACTTTACACATTACACAGACAGTGATATATTTCAAGCGTTTATTTATTTTAATTTTGATGATTATGGCTTACAGCCCCTGAAAACCCCAAATTCAATTTGGCAAAAAATTAGAATATTACATAAAATTTAACTTTAAAAAGTAGTTTTTAAATATAAATGTTGGCTGCTGAGGTGTTGGTTAATATGGGCTGTAGCCGTAATCATCAATATTAAAATAAACACTTGCAATATATCACTGTCCCTGTAATGAATCTATATATGGGTTTTACTTTCTGAAATGAGTGACAAAAATATTGAATTTTTTCATGGTATTCTAATTTTTGAGATGTGCCTATATAAGTGTTGAACTTGCTTGAAACTAACCATCATCCATTTCTGTCGTTCATCTAGGCAGGAGGAAATCAGCCAGCCCACAATGGACCTCGCCACTGTGGAACGTACTAAAATCCTTTGCTTTTATAGGTAAAGTGTCAAAAACAAAGTAGCACAATTTCCACTTAATATAAAAGGGACTGAACTGAGATTTATTTGATTGTGTGAATATGGCGCATCAACTGTAAAATAAGCCGCTTGTTAATGTATTTATTTTTTTGTCAGATCACTTGTGTGATCCTTTGTGAATTATGTTCATAACTGTATGTTTTGGCGAATGTGAGATGTTCAGTCATCAATATAATTTACTTTATATGTGTAGTTTATAGTCTATCATCAATAAACTCATGCAGTAACAGGACACATTACAAATATTCGAGACCCATTGTAATGCTTCCTTTTATATTTTAGCAATGCTAGTCCAAAACACCGCCCACACATGAAGTCAGGGCAAGAAGAGACACTTTTACAGACAAGACAAACTTTTATTGATAAAAACTTCATATTTTGACTGAGTGACTCCACACTCGGTGATGCACAACTTCAGTTAAAGTACTAGATTCCATTCAAGTGAATGTATTAATTCATTCTGATTGCTGAGGCCACAGTAAAAAGAGATGATTTTAAATGTAACCCAGCCCTTGTAAAATCTACCGAGGCGCAGCTACATGAAAATTGTGGTTAAATACAACAACGAAGTACTTTATTGTCACATTCAAATTGTAATCCCTCCTGTTTTGTTTTTCTTTTGAATTCTTGGATGAAATATGGTGGGCAATATAAGCTGCAGCTTCAGCCATCACCCATTTCAGATAACCTATGTTGAACTGTATAATCAGAGGAGTTACTGTTTAATTTGACATTGTTAGATTTTTTTTCCCCTTTGTTATATTATTCTATTTTTTTTTAATCTTTACTTTTAATCAATCCGAAATAAAGATTCATTCATCAATTCACATTCCACCACTGGCTTTTAGCAACAAGTGTATTTCCCAAATAAGTTTTAAACTTGCTTTAATTAACCACCACCCATTTGTCTTTTTTCTAGGCAAGAGGGAAACTGTCACCCCAACTGGACCTTGCCTCACTATTTACAGAGATGCAGGCTGAAGATCTGCTGAACCAGGACCAGTACGATGGGCCGATCCAGTTGCTTCTCAGTGAGGCAGCGTGGCTGCCGTGTGTGACCATTCCAGTTTTTTTTTTTTTACAGTTTGAATTTTGCACATTCTGAATAATCTGGAATTTGCTGCTGATTGTAATAAACAATTTAATGACTTATGTGTTTGCATCATGATTTTCTATTTTGTCTGTTAAGACACCGGTGGGAAAAGAGTCAACTGTACAAAGGATTTATCAGTGACCTTGAAAATAATGACTCATTTTTAAGAAAAAAGTAACCAAAACAATTATTTTATTAACTGAAGACTATATTGTTAGAAGACTGTACAGAAGACCCTGCATACTTTAGTGACAGTACCAGTATATGGAGGAATTCTGGGTCATATTAGCATCTGCTCTTCATCATAATGGGTTTGGGCAGGGGTGTCTAATCATGTGCCATGGAGGGCCAAGACCCTGCAGGCTTTACCTCCAACCAGTGTCTTCAACAGCAGATTCCACTGAACTTCTTCCACTGACTGATCAGTGAGAACACCTGCTGAAGAGACTGGGTAGAAGAGAGAACCTGCAGGGTCTTGGCCCCCCATGACACATGATTGGAAGCCCCCGGATTAGGTTTAATGGGATTTAACATTTTAACACAAACTGCTTTATGATTCATAATTCTGTTGACAGACTTACACCAAACCAAAAGTGATTTCTCAAACTGCTGGATTATTCTTAGCTTTTCCAGTCTTTCAGTATTTAATTTATGCCACATGGTGGTAACCTTTACATATAAAAAAGAGACATCTGCAAAAACTTCAGAGGTTTATTGTCAGTGCAATTCCCAGTGCAATACGACATGAATGCATGTCTAGTACATTGTTGATGCAGAGAATATATATTTCTACAGTACATGTATCTAGTAAATCAAGCATTTTCCATGTAACCTTGTGACTGCATTATTTTAATTGCTTTTAATCCTAGATCAAGTTTGTTTTGGCCTAAAATGCATGATAACTGTCAAGTATATCTTATTATACCTAACTCAGTACAGTTTACTTTTTGAATATATATTTTGTGGCTAATATAGTTATTAACATGGCGATCAAGTTGTGTCAGCTGATCATTTTTTTCTATGACACGACCTCAGACTCTGCTGCAGAAGCAGGTACGTCCATGATGTCTCAACAGTCTCTCCATGATTTTCAAGCAGATCAGAGCAATTTGTGGTACAGGAAATAAACGTTTCTACAGACATTCTTGTTTGTGATTGTTTGTGAAGCTGTGCTGACATCAGTGACAGGCTGATGACATCCGTGACAGGCTGTGTTGAACGCCCAGACTAAATGAAGCGGTAATTTCCCCACAACAGAGCCATCTGAAACACACACAGCGTACATATTTTAGTACCTAACAGCGAAAACTTGCAGACATTAAAGTGTAATACGACGTACTTATAGCAAACTAGCATTAGCAACATTAGCTTACCGTCATATATGACCTAGTTTGCATTCTCACGCCTTTGGCTCTCCCAGAAGCTGCAGAACTATTCCAGAGTGTTTCATCTCGCTGCCTGTACCCTTGTCTGGCGGTCCTTTTTGGCATTTATAGTGGAAAAAGCCGCAGACCGAGGAGTGGCCTTGTACAGCTGTATGTGTTTATGTTTTGCTTGGGTCGCGTGTTCTACGTCAAGGGAGTGCGGCGCCGCCTCGCTGTTATAGAAATCCCACCCACCCCAGCTTAACACGGTTGTAATGGAGACAAAAGCGAGCCGAACCGTATTGAAGTGAATCGAGGCGTGCCGAGGTGTGCTGGGCTAGTGGAAAAGTGCCTTAAGTGATCTGACAAACAAGGGATCTGAAACAGTCGCTAATATTGGATGTCCCATTCATTTTCAATATTTAGGTATTCTGTAATTAACATTCACACAATCAAATGAATCTTAGTGTCATTTACACCCTTTTATATTTCTCAAAGTCTAACATGTGATTGCCTACACATAGGCTACACCTCTTTACTTTCAAACACAGCCTACATTTGGGCCTGGGAAGCCTGACTGGGATACCTGTTTCAGGCAGGAATGTTTGGTTCTACGGGCATGTACTAGTTAAGTTAATCTGAAGTGTATCTGCCAGGAAACATGCAAGATGAAAGGAAACACTTTCTTTTCTGTTAAAAACACAGGATACACTTGTTTAATTTTCATTAGCCTAAAGAAAATCCTCAGCCTTTATGACTGACCATTCATTTCTCAAAAAAAGACCATAAAACATCATACATGTTTCACATTATTGCCTTTGCCTATTTGTAAAACCTTTTTATGAAACCAGTCATTGTGGTGTTTTAAGGCTGCCTCTTCCCAGGTGCCTTGAGACCCCCCCCCCCCGTCTTTAATGGATGTGAGAATTGAAGGGTTGGATCTTAACACTTGACCTCTGTTTACACTTCCTGTGGGTGTCAGGGTTTAACCATAAAGCGCTGCTTGAAGCACTCCACTACATTGAAAGGAGCAGAGAGTAGCTGAGCACCGCGGTACTGTGAGCTGAATGTCCTGCTGCTCCTGGCCTGTGGTTACTGGGATGAGCCATTTCCTTTCTTCACATTCTCTGTTTGATCATATTACTGCCATGCTTCCTCAAACCCACACATTCTTCTGGCTTTTTATAGGAAATATCGTAATGTTCATATATTGTCCATATAACTATGGGTGGTGGTGTAGAATCTAAATGTTTAAAGATGGCACAGGCAATATAATTTAATTTCCTTGATAAACCTGCTTAAGCACTTGTTTCCTTTTGCTTTTTTGGTCCATTCTTAAATGCAACTAAGACAAAATAATGCATTTAAATCATAAATCCAAACATTCTCCTTCAGGATTTTCTAGCGAGCAGATTTCAGAATCAGAATCAGAATCAGAATCAGGTTTATTGCCATTGTTCATGTGATACACAAACTAGGAATTTGTCTCGGTGCCATGCTGCAACATTAAAAACATAATGAGAAAAAGGGATAAACTAAAAAACTAAAGGACTAGAAACGTGCAATAAGTGTAGAAAAATAAGTAATAATAAGTAATAATAATAATAATACTAGTAATAATGAGTAGTACTAGTCAAGGCTACAAGGCTAGATTTCATGGTTCCATCAATTATAGGAAGTTGTCCACATCTTGAAGCAGCAAAGCAGCCCCAGACCATCACATTACCACCACGTTTGGCTGTTGGTGATGCTCTTTTTATAAAATGCTGCGATAGTTTTACGCCAGCTGTAACACCTTCCAAAAGGTTCAACTTTTCTCTTGTCAGTCCACAAAATATTTTCCCAAAAGTCTTGTGGATCATCATTTTTTTTTTCAAATGTGAGATGAGTCTTTGTGTCCTTTTTGGTCAGCAGTGATTTTTGCGTTGGAACTCCCCCATTTTTGTTGAATCATGGACCAGTGACCAAACTGAAGCAAGTGAGGCCTGCAGTTCTTTAGATGTTGTTCTGGTTCTTTTGTGACCTCCTAGATGAGTCAGTGATGCACTCTTGGAGTAATTTTGGTAGGCCGGCTACTCCTGGGAAGGTTCACACTGTTCCAAATTTTCTTCAATTGTACATAAAGGATTTCACTGTGGTTCCCACGAGTCCCAAAGCATTAGAAATTGCTTTGTAACCCTTTCCAGACTGATGTCATTGACTTTGTTTCTCATTTGTTCTTGAATTTCCTTAGATTGTGGCATGATGTGTTGCTTCTTGTTCTGAATGGTTTTGGGCCAAAATACATTTCAGATCTTCTGGTCAATTATGAACCACCCAGAGCCCTCAGGTTGTCAGGGTCAGGCCTGCTATCTGTGCCCAGAGTTAAAACCAAACATGGTGAGACAGTGTTTAGTTTTTATGCTCCTCACATATGGAGCAAACTCCCAGAAAGCATCAGAGCTGCTGAAACTCTCAGCTGCTTTAAATCGACTTTAAAAACTTTCCTATTTGCTGCAGCCTTTCAGTAGAACAACTGTTCATCTCCTACAATGCACTGTAGCTTTTATTTCTTGCACCTTTTCTCTTATTCTATTTTAGTTTGTTTTTGTTTCTCTTTAATTTACTTTTTAGTTTGCTTTTAAATTCTTATAAGATAAGATGAGATGAGATGAGATGAGATAAGATAAGCCCTTATTGGTCCCACAATTTATGTATTCCTTTTGCAACTTACTGGAATGCTTTAATGTTTTATGTAAAGCACCTTGAATTGTATTGTACACGAAATGTGCTATATAAATAAACTTGCCTTGCCTTGCCTTGTGATCTTTGAGCTTACTTCACTTTGTCAGACAGGTTCTATTTAAGTAATTTATTGATTCAACAGGTCTGTCAGTAATCAGGCATGGGTGTGGGTAGTGAAATTAAATTCAGTTTTCCAAAAAATGTGGTTAATCACAGTTAATTCATAATGTAACGACGGGGGGGTGGGGTGGGGTGGGGGGTACTTTTTCACATAGGGCCAGGTAGGTTTGGACAGCTTTTTTCCTTTAATAAATGAAAACATTAAAAAAAAAACCCTACAGTTTGTATTTACTTGGTTATCTTTGTCTAATAATAAAATTTATTTGATGGTGTGAAACGTTTGTTAAAAATATGCAAAAATATAAGAAATCAGGAAGGGGGCAAATACTTTCCACAGCACTGTAGATGTAGCATTCGTACAGGCAGATTTCTGAATGTGACGCACATTGTTGAAGCATTTGGGAAATCACATGCTCATACTTCATCATTATTTAAAATGGAGGGGATGTATCATAAATCTCATAATGTCCTCACTGCTTCAACACCTCTGACTGAAGCCAGGAGGACATTGCATTGAAAAATGAATGACACGGTGTCACTTTAATGGGTTAATAGAAAGCAGGGTGTTGTGTAGTTTATGTCTGAGTACAAAATCAACACTATTTTAAAATCAGCTGCACTTAAAACTAACAGGCCATAAACTCATCATAGAAGTTCTATAGAACACAGACACAATCTTCCATAAAAAGACAGCGCGGTCACAAAATTTGGGCTGCACACGGTCAAGCACTCCGGACACTAGCGGATTGGAGACAATGTAAATTTCGTCACATGAGGTTTCCAGTTGCATGTATGCGGACAGCAGAAGTGCAGCATGAATCCAGCTTAAGTCCAATCATACATTCTATGGGGATTTGCGAAGCCTGAGTGTCTCTGGCTATACTGTGCATCAAGTCAGCTGCAAAGTATCAATAGTCATTTGTCTGTTTATTTGTAAATTTGGAGTTGTTCTGGTGGATATTTCAAACCGTAACCTACGAGTAGAGGAGGCAAAGGAACTTTCAGAAACTTACCTCTGTACCACTCTCCCATACAGCTATGACTGGTGTAGAACCTGGGTAATAGTTGCTGTATGCAGAGTCTCTCCCATCTGTGCTGCTTTTAATTCCTTCAGAGTAGTCGCAGTTGTCTGTGGACCGTGATGTTTGCAGATGACATTGTGATCTGTAGTGAGAGTAGGGAGCAGGTGGAAGAGAACTTGGAGAGGTAGAGATATGCTCTGGAGAGAACAGGAGTAAAAGTCATTAGAAGCAAGACAGAATACGTGAGTGTGAATGAGACGGAGACAGGTGTAACGGTGAAGATGGAAGGAGTAGAGGTAGTGAAAATAGATGAGTTTAAATACCTGGGGTCAACCATCCAAAGCAATGGAAAATGCACAAGAGAGGTGAAGAGAGTGCAGGCAGGGTGGAGTGGGTGGAGATGAGTGTCGGGGTGATTTGTGACAGAAGGGTAGCAGCAAGAGTGAAAGGGAAGATTTACAAGACGGTAGTGAGACCTGCTATGATGTATGGTTTGGAGATGGTGGCACTGACAAAAAGACAGGAGATGGAGCTGGAGGTGGCAGAGTTGAAGATGCTAAGATTTTCATTGGGAGTGAGTAGGAGGGACAAGATTAGAAATGAGTATACCAGAGGGACAGCTCAGGTTGAGTGATTTGGAGACAAAGTAAGAGAGGCAAGGCTGAGATAATTTGGACACGTGCAGAGGAGGGATAGTGGATATATTAGACAAAGGATGTTGAAAATGGAGCTTCCAGGCAGGAGGAAAAGAGGAAGACCACAGAGAAGATTCATGGATGTAGTGAAGGAGGACATGGAGAGGGTTGGTGTTACAGGGGAAGATGCAAGGGATAGGGTGGGATGGAGGCAGATGACCTGCTGTGGTGACCCCTAAAGGGAGCAGCCGAAAGAAGAAGAAGAGTAGTCACAGGTGTCTTGGTGACTTCCCTCACTAGTCTCCTTGAAAAGCTGCTCACTCTGTGAGAGTGCCTTGCACTATTAGATTTCCGCATATGCTATATTTCTCCCATTTCTTAATTATGGATTTGAATGAAATCCATAGGGTGTTCATTGACTTGGAACTTTTCTGGGATCCATTCATCCACTTACAGTATATACGTCAATAACCTTTTCTGTGAGTTGATCAGAGAGTTCTTTTATCTCCATGGTATACAGCCGTGGACAAAATTGTTGGTACCCCTCTGTTTATGAAAGAAAAACCCACAATGGTCACAGAAATAACTTGAATCTGACAAAAGTGGTAATAAATTAAAATTCTATGAAAATTAACTAATGAAAATCAGACAATGCTTTTGAATTGTGGTTCAACAGAATTATTTTAAAAAACAAACTCATGAAACAGGCCTGGACAAAAATTACAGTACCCTTAACTTAATATTTTGTTGCACAACCTTTTGAGGCAATCACTGCAATCAAACCATTTCTGTAACTGTCAATGAGACTTCTACACCTCTCAGCAGGTATTTTGGCCCACTCCTCATGAGCAAACTGCTCCAGTTGTCTCAGGTTTGAAGGGTGCCTTCTCCAGACGGCATGTTTCAGCTCCTTCCATAGATGTTCAATAAGATTTAGATCAGAGCTCATAGAAGGCCACTTTAGAATAGTCCAATGTTTCGCTCTTAGCCATCCTTGGCTGTTTTTAGCTGTGTGTTTTGGGTCATTATCCTGTTGCAAGACCCATGACCTGCGACTAAGACCAAGCTGTCTGACACTGGGCAGCACATTTCTCTCTAGAATACCTTGATAATCTTGAGATTTCATTGTACCCTGCACAGATTCAAGACACCCTGTGCCAGATGCAGCAAAGCAGCCCCAGAACATAACACAACCTCCTCCATGTTTCAAAGTAGGGACAGTGTTCTTTTCTTGGTATGCTTCATTTTTACCTCCGCCAAAGGGGGAGGTTATGTGATCATCGGCGTTGGTTTGTCTGTTTGTTTGTCTGTCTGTTTGTTTGTTTGTCTGTCTGTTTGTTTGTCTGTTTGTTAGCAAGATAACTCAAAAAGTTATGGACGGATTTTCATGAAATTTTCACAGATTGTCAGAAATGGGGTATCCTACAGATGATTAGATTTTGGTGGTGATCCGGATCACCGTCCACAAGAAAACCGCCATTACGCAAAATGCCATTTTCGTGAATAACTACTAAACCACTAATCTTATCATTGTGAATCCAATTGCTTGTCATATGTTTTCATGGTCAAGGAATCTGAAAACGTACACACAAACACTGTATGGGGGGAACTGTGGCGCTTGGCGGAGGTCTGCACTCTCCGAGTGCTTTTCTAGTTGCATCTGTGAACATAGCGCTGATGTGCCTTGACAAAAAGTTCCAGTTTTGTCTCGTCTGTCCATAGGACATTCTCCCAGAATCTTTGTGGCTTGTCAACATGCAGTTTGGCAAATTCCAGTCTGGCTTTTTTATGATTTGTTT
The DNA here is from genome assembly GCA_020510985.1 of Pholidichthys leucotaenia. NCBI lineage: Eukaryota > Metazoa > Chordata > Actinopteri > Cichliformes > Pholidichthyidae > Pholidichthys > Pholidichthys leucotaenia. Next base: position 77,097,938 of record CM035842.1, on the reverse strand, counting down.
CCAACAGTGGTGTCCTCCTTGGTCGTCTCCCATGAAGTCCACTTTGGCTCAAACAACGACGGATGGTGCGATCTGACACTGATGTACCTTGACCTTGGAGTTCACCATGAATGTGTTTAGAGGTTGTTCTGGGCTCTTTTGTTACCATTCGTATTATCTGTCTCCTCCTGTGGCCACGTCCAAGGAGGTTGGCTACAGTCCCATGGATCTTAAATTTCTGAATAATATGTGCAACTGTAGTCACCAAAGTTGCAAAGCCTCATTGAATCGTTTCACACCAACATGCAGGGGATAGTGCAGCACGATGGCAACGTCTCAGAGCCTTTCAGCATACGCAGTGGAGTGAAACAGGGCTGTGTACTTGCGCCAACCCTCTTTGGGATTTTCTTTGCTATGCTCCTGAGGCATGCCTTCAGCACAGCAACAGAGGGAATCTACCTGCACACAAGATCTGACGGCAGGCTTTTCAACCTCACCCGCCTGAAAGCCAGAACCAAAGTACGCGAGGCTCTAATCAGAGACATGCTGTTCGCAGACGACGCTGCAGTCGCAACCCACACACAGCAGGAGCTTCAGACCCTGATGGACCGCTTCTCCCAGGCATGCAAGGACTTCGGGCTTACCATCAGCCTGAAGAAGACTAACGTCTTGGCGCAAGGCACGGAAGCACCACCAACCATCACCATTGATGACTACAAGCTGGAGGTCGTGAATCAGTTCATGTACCTGGGGTCCACGATCAGCAACAACCTCTCCCTTGATACAGAGATCAACAAGAGGATTGGAAAATCAGCCTTCACACTCGCTCGCCTCACCGCACGAGTGTGGGAGAATCCCAAACTCTCTGTCAAGACAAAGATGGCAGTGTACAACGCCTGCGTCATCAGCACACTGCTCTATGGGAGTGAGACGTGGACAACATACGCCCGGCAGGAAAAGAGACTGAACTCCTTCCACTTGCGCTGCATTCGCCACATCCTGGACATATCCTGGCAGGACAAAGTGCCCAACACAGAAGTTCTGTCCCGCGCCGGCCTTCCCTCCATGTTCACTCTACTCAGACAGCGCAGGCTCTGCTGGCTAGGCCACGTTCACCGTATGGAGGATGGCAGAATCCCCAAAGATGTCCTCTATGGAGAACTGGCAACTGGCAAGAGAGACGTTGGCCGCCCACAGCTGCGTTTTAGAGACGTCTGCAAGAGAGACATGAAGGCCCTGGAGATCAACACAGAGCGCTGGGAGGACCTTGCAACGGACCGCTCCAAATGGAGAGGCACCCTGACCAGACAGCTCAAGGCGGGTGAAGAGAGACTGACTGCTGCAGCAGATGAAAAAAGGACCCGCAGGAAGAACCGCCACAGACCCAGCAGCACGGAGACCACCCACAAGTGCGACCTGTGTGATAGGGACTGCCATTCGCGCATCGGCCTGTTCAGCCACAGGCGGTGCTGTTCCAGCAGAGTAGACGTTTAGGATTCTCTTCCATGGTCATCATAGACCGACAGAGGCCGACGACAGTCACAGGAACATCAAGCTGCTTGGAGATGGTCTTATAGCCTTTACCTTTAACATGCTTGTCTATAATTTTCTTTCTAATCTCCTGAGACAACTCTCTCCTTTGCTTCCTCTGGTCCATGTTTAGTGTGGTACACACCATGTCACAAAACAGCACAGTGACTACTTGCCACCCTTTAAATAGGCCGACTGACTGATTACAAGTTTGTAGACACCTGTGATGTTAATTAGAGGACACACCTTGGTTGAACATGTCCCTATGGTCACATTATTTTCAATCTTTTCTAGGGGTACCATCATTTTTGTCCAGGCCTGTTTCATGAGTTTGTTTGTTTTTTTTTAAATAATTCTGTTGAACCACAATTCAAAAGCATTGTCTGATTTTCATTGGTTAATTTTTGTAGAATTTTTAATTACCACTTTTGTCAGATTCAAGTTATTTCTGTGACCATTGTGGGGTTTTCTTTCATTAACAGAGGGGTACCAACAATTTTCTCCACGTCTGTACACGCACAAGTGTCTCTCCTTTAACAGGTGCGGAAACCAGACTTGTGTTGAAACATCTTTGGTGGAAGAAGCAGTTTGTCTTTTGTTTGTTTTAGTTGTTGGTTTGTTTGTTTTTTTGTCTGTTCCCCTCCCTTTTCTTTCCCCCCTCCACACACTTCCTTTCCCTCTTCCCCATCCTGTTGGGTCTTCTATGGGTAAAATAATTAAAATAAAGTATTAAAAGTTATTACAGGAGGAGTTTACAACAATATACAATACACAGTTAGGTACTGCATAAGCTCCTCTTGGCAAAGTAAATCTGTTTTGGCACAATAAGGGTGACAGATCCCTGTTCTGTTTGCCTAGCTGCCTGACAGGACAAGGGAAAAAAAAAACAACAAAAAACTATTGCCAATAAATGTAACCTCCTCACAGTGATTTACACAGGTCATAGGACAGTCGCTTTACCTTTTCAGGACTGCTTACTAAGTCTGTCCTCCTTGGCTGCTTTGGGGGTTATAAAAAAGGGAAATGGCAGAACAGCTGTCTTCTTCAAGAACATCTTCCCCTGAAAAATATATAACATATAAATAATATTTAGTATAACTCGTGCATTGCCCGTAGACACAAGTATTCCTGTCTGAAACAAGTATCCCAATCAGGCTTTACAGGCCCAAAATGTAGGCTGTGTTTGAAAGCGGAATACAAAGAGGTGTAGGCAATAACATGTTAGACTTTGACAAATATAAAAGGGAGTAAATGGCACTAAGATTTGTTTGATTGTGTTAATATTAATTACAGAATACCTAAATATTGAAAATGAATGGGACATCCAATATTAGTGCCTTTTTCAGATCCCTTGGTTATTTGTTTGTCAGATCACTTATTTGTCTGATCTTTTATCACTTATATATTCATAAGAGTGTATCTTGCACTTTGGGGAATGGGAGTTGTTCAGTCATCATAATTATTTTAGTGTGGAGCGTGTAAATGAAGAGGCAGATTTGTCTCAGACAATTTATTACACACTCTCACATCTCAAGCATAGACAGAATGACATTCAAGCAGAAACTCCTCTCTTAAATAACATGGCATTCTTCCAGCATTTTCTAACACACAAAAGATGACCTTTGCGTCACATCACATTCAACCCCCTCATCCTTAACACCTCAACTGTTATCTCACTAGGAAACACCTGCTCTTTGTTCACACAGTCTCCTGTCTGAGATGGTAGATAATCAGGCTCTCCCCAGGTGCCACCCGCCCCCCCCCCCCCCAGCATCTTAGATAGTACAATAAGATTACAGTCCACATGCTGTGATCGAACAATTAAACATCAGTCCACATGCTGCTTGGGCTTCAGTCTTCTCCCGTATCTGCTGTAACCGGAATTCCCCACCTCGACGGTGCTGCCGTGCCTATGGGGGGTTGTTGTTTGGGGGGAAAACACTTTTGTCTGTCCGTGTGACTGCTCTGGTGAATCGTTTCCCTGGGGAGCTCTTCGTGGGGGTCTTCCACGCCGAGGGGCCCTCGCCAACAGCACCTGCTCGTCCGCCACAACGAAAGCGGGTTTGAGTTTGTCTATGCCAATTTTTTCCCTCCTACCCCCCAAGTCTAGCAAAAAATGCTTATCCCCTGCTTCCAGCACTCTGAACGGTCCATCATAGGGTGGGCGCAGCGGAGGGCGGTGGGCGTCGTGTCTGACAAACACGAACTCCGCGTTCTTCAAAGTTTTAGGCACAAAAACGCGTGGAAAACTGTGGTGGGCAGGGCCCGGCAGCGTGCCTGTGTCTGCGCTACGCTGCAAAAGCTGAGATGGGCAACTGTCCGGCGCGAGATTATCTGGCAGAAATTCCCCGGGTAGCCGAAGTGGCTGTGCAAAAACGAGTTCAGCCGGGGAAGCTTCCAGATCCTCTTTAGACTCGGAGCGCAACCCCAATAAAACCCACGGTAGACTGTCTACCCAATTTGCATCCGTCAATGAAGCCCTGAATGCCGCTTTCAATGATCTATGAAAACGCTTGCATAACCCATTAGCCTGTGGATTGTACGCGGTTGTACGGTGAATTGTAATACCCAGGCTGCGGGCCATCGCGGACCAGAGTTCGGAAACAAATTGAGGACCCCTGTCGGACGTAATGTCTGACGGGACTCCAAAACGCGCTACCCATGCTGTTCAAAAAGCGCGCGCCACCTCCTCGGACGTGGTTGTCGCCAGCAGAACCGCTTCTGGCCAGCGCGTGGTGCGGTCCACCATTGTCAGGAGATGCGTGCTCCCCTGTGATGGCGGGAGGGGGCCCACGAGGTCCACGTGAACATGGTCGAACCTCTTAGCCGGAATATGAAACGGCTCCAAGGAGGCCTTCGTGTGTCTGTGTACTTTGGCTCGTTGGCGCGCCACGCAGGCTGCAGCCCACTCTTTCACTTGTTTGCGAAGGCTCGGCCACACAAATTTCTCTCCTACCATTTTGACCGATGCGCGCACTCCTGGGTGCGCCAAAGAGTGAACCGACTCAAACATGTGCCGGCGACACACGGCCAGGACCACGGGACGCGGGCGACCCGTGGAGACATCGCAGATTAGGGGGGGCATGCCGTCTTGCAGCACCCTGTTCTCCAGCCTTAACCTTGTTGGTCCAGACTGGAGCGCGCGCACGTCTGCATCGCTAATTTGCTCCGCGGCCATGGCTGCGTAATCTATCTCCACGCAGATCGGGGCCACCACGGCGCGCGAGAGGCAGTCCGCCACTACATTCAGTTTACCCGACACATGCTGAATATTGGTAGTAAACTCTGAGATCGTGGCCAGCTGTCTCTGCTGCCGGCCCGACCACGGTTCTGAAACCTTGGCCATCGCGAATGTTAGCGGCTTGTGGTCCACGAACGCGGTGAAACTGCGCCCTTCAAGCCAGAACTGGAAGTGGCGAATGGCCAGGTGGAGAGCCAGCAACTCCCTGTCGAACGTGCTGTATTTACGTTCACTGTCGCGCAAAGTCCTGCTTAAAAAGGCGAGCGGCTGCCAAGTCCCGGCGACGCGCTGCTCCATGACAGCCCCTATGGCCACATCTGAAGCGTCAGTGGTAAGCGCTATGTGGGCCGCCGAGTCTGGATGAGCCAGCAATGCGGCGTTTGCCAGGGCTGCTTTAACTTCCGAGAACGCCCGCTCTCGCTCCGGGGTCCATTCGACCCTATTCGCGGGTTTCTGTTTTTTGAGCGTGGCGTATAATGGTTGCATGAGCTGCGCTGCGCGGGGAAGGAAACGGTTATAAAAGTTCACCATTCCCAAAAATTCTTATAGCGCCCTGACCGTTTGAGGCCGGGGAAAATCCGCCATGGCGCACACCTTGTCGGGTAGCAGGACCGCGCCTTCTGGAGAGACGCGGTGCCCCCAAAAATCAATCTCCGTCACGCCGAACTGGCATTTCGCCGGGTTGATTATTAAGCCGTGCTCCTCCAACCTCCGGAAAACCGTTGTGAGGTGGGTTTCGTGTTCGTCTTCGGACGCGCTGGCTACCAGGATATCATCCAAGTAGATGAACACGAACGGGAGATCGCGCAGCACTGCATCCATCATGCGCTGGAACGTCTGTGCCGTTCCTTTTAACCCAAAAGGCATGCGCAGGATCTCGAATAGACCGAATGGAGTTATTACCGCTGTTTTAGGTATGTCCTCAGCGCGCACTGGGACCTGATAGTAACCATGGACCAGGTCTATTTTGGAAAAAATGCGTACCCCGGCGAGGTGAACGGAAAAATCCTGTATGTGGGGAATCGGGTAACGGTCGTGCGCCGTGGTGTTGTTCAACCTGCGGAAATCACCGCACGGCCGCCACGATCCCTCAGCCTTAGGGACCATGTGTAGCGGGGATGCCCAAGGGCTGTTTGAGCGCCTGATGATGCCTAACCTTTCCAGGTTGGCGAACTCCTCGCGCGCTATGGCCAGTTTAGCTGCGTCCAAGCGCCGAGGTTGTGCAAAAATGGGCGGCCCGGTGGTGGTGATAAAATGCTCCACCCCGTGTTTAGCGATGGCCGCCGAAAACGTTGGGACCGTGAGTGCTGGGAACTGAGTGAGCAGTGTGTGGAACTTACCGCCTGTAGCTGTGACGTTGGCTTGTGCTGTTGGCCGGGTCACTCAAGCTATACAGGGAAGAGAGTCAAAGGACAGTGCATTAACTAGGCACCTGTTAGCAACATCAACCATTAAACCATGTGCACACAGAAAATCAGCCCCCAGTATATGGTAATTCAGTGCTTCTATGACAAAAGTCCACTGATATGTACGGCCGTGTAGAGATAAGAGCAGAGTCTTCTCACCGAAGGTCTTAATGTCCAAGCCGTTTGCTGCCAACATCTCGGGGCCGCTAGATCTTGCCAGCCGGTCAGCGTAGGTCGGCCGGATGAAGCTCTTCTGGGCTCCGGTGTCCACGAGAAAATGCCTCCCCGAGCGTGCGTCCGTCAGGTAGAGCAGCTTGTTTTCCTCCCCGAGGGTCGCAGCTGCTACCAACCCCCGGTCTTGCCGTTTCCCGAGCGCTTGAACTGGCATGGTGGCGTACATCTGCGTGCCTTCTCTCCGAAGCGGCGGTGGTTGAAACAAAGCCTGTCTCCCTCGCGCTCCTTGGCCCCTGCTGCTGCTGCCGTCAGTGGCTCCTTGCCTCCTCTGGTCGTCTCGGTGGGCTCCGCCGCTGCCGTGATGACTGTGAACGCCCTGGTGGTGATGATGATCCGGTCTGCCTCCTGGGCTAGCGCACGAAAGTCCCGCGTGGCCAGCAATGGCGAATTGGCCAGGGCTGCTCTTGCCGCCATCGGAAGGTTTCGGAGGAAGAGGTGGGCAAACAGAAAATTGTCGTTGTCCGTGCCCCTTAACGCCAGCATCTTCTCCATGAGGTCTATGGCCGAACCATCTCCCAACTCGGCTCTCGTCAGAAGCCTCTCTGCTCTCTCGCCGTCCAAGAGTGTGTAGCGCTGGATGAGTGCAGCCTTGAGCGCCTCGTATCTGTTGCCGGTTGGTGGCTGATCGAGCAGGCTCGCTACGTGCTGAGCTGTGCGGGCGTCGAGCACTGCGACCACGTAGTAAAATTTGGTGTCATCTGCCGTTATTCCCCGGAGGGCGAACTGCGCCTTGATCACCACCGGAGTGGTGGCTCAGTTGGTAGAGCATCCGCCCCACACCCGGGAGGCAGGGATTCAAATCCCGGCCGGGTCATGCCAAAGACCTTATAAAAGTGGAACTTCCTGCCGTCCAGCTTGGTGCTCAGCAATAAATGGAATGGAGGAGGGAACTCTGTGGCGGCGCCTTGCATGGCAGCGGCCCTCTGATTCTGCACTTGGGGTGTGTGTGATTAACACAGTAGATAGGTAAAGCACAATCTCGTTCTGCTGTACATGATTGGTTGTACGGTTGAATGACAATAAGGGTGATTTGATTTTGATTTTGATTTGATGAGGTGGAACCAGGAACGTGCGTTGTGCTGCCAAAAATCCGGTAGCTTGACTGCAACCACACATGCGTGGCTGGAGGTTCCCGTCGAGGTCGGCTCCGGGGATCTTGTCTCGTGTTCCATGATATGTCTTGGGTCACCAGTGTGGAGCGTGTAAATAAAGAGGCAGATTTGTCTCAGACGATTTATTACACACTCTCACATCTCAAGCATAGACAGAATGACATTCCAGCAGAAACTCCTTTCTTAAATAACATGGCATTCTTCCAGCATTTTCTAACACACAAAAGATGACCTTTGCGTCACATCACATTCAACCCCCTCATCCTTAACACCTCAACTGTTATCTCACTAGGAAACCCCTGCTCTTTGTTCACACAGTCTCCTGTCTGAGATGGTAGATAATCAGGCTCTCCCCAGGTGCCACATTGGTTTATATCACTGTTCAGTGTAATATTGAATTTATTTTGTGTATCATCAATAAACTCACGCAATACTATAACAGGACACATATAAAAATATCTGAGACCTACTGTAGTGCATTCTTTTATATTTTGAATGAATGAATGAATGATTTTAGCAATATTTTGTTATTAAAAGGTTTTTTAAACTTTAATGCTAAGATTTAGGCAGTGCTTATATTGTCGCACTGGGGCAATACTGAAGCCAAAATGATCTGAACCTTGACGGCATGACTCGCAAAGACTAACAATGTGAGAGCCGCTGCTCTATTGTAAGTTATTTGTTTTTTATTGATGCGAGAAGATTATTTATTATCCATCCATCCATCCATCCATCCATCCATCCATCTTCTTCTGCTCAATCCTTTTCAGGCCGTGGGGGGGGGGGGGGGGGGCTGGAGCCTATCCCAGCATCTTTGGGCGAGAGGCAGGGTACACCCTGGACAGATCGCCAGTCAATCGCAGGGCCAACACAGAGAGACAGACAACCATTCACTCTCACAGTCATACCTAAGGACAATTTACAATCCCCAGTTTGATGCCAACTATCCTAACTTGCATGATTTTTGGCATGTGGGAGGAAACCGGAGAAATCCTGGAGTAAACCCATGCAGACACGGGAAGAACATGCAAACTTCACACAGATCACTGTTGGTCGGGGGCTGGGATCAAACCCAGGATCCCCCGGCCAAGGATGAGTTGCTGTGCTGCTGCAGTGCCAACCACTCTGCTACCGCACTGTCATTATTATTATTATTATTATTATTATTATTATTATTATTATTATTATTATATTTTAAGCTTTAAACAGTCCCCCCAGGATTTCGCGGGATGTTTTTGTGATTGTTACAGCCCAAAAAGCCTGAATTTGCGGGAGTTTTTTTTTTTTTTTTTGTAAAAAAGCTGAGATAAAAGTTGTGATGTTTTAAGAGGTTTTATTGCACTAAAAGTTGTGGGAAGAATTACAAATTTTAAAGCAGATTTTTTTTTTCCAGTTTACTGCAGTGATATTCTATATAACACCACAAGAAATGCACAGGATTGTCATTTCCTATTACAGTGATTTGTAAATTAAGCAGAAACTTCTGCTATACAGAAAAACTGTTGTGCAACAACAAATACAGACTTTAACACAATATCCATTACAACAGCTAAATTGCATTGAATGCATGTTAAAGAGTAGAGATTTGGAAATTATTGGCAGCACCTTCATTTGAAAACTCCCTACGGTCCCCAACCACTTGGTACCGAGCGGAGAGGAAGAAAGAAAGAAAGAAATAATTTATTCTGTTGCTCTGTACTGACTATTGGAGTCTGTGTTTTTCTTAAAAAATTACAAACAATATTCTCTCTCTTTCCGTGCCTAACTCCCATCTATTTGCTGCGCGTCTTGACACACACACTTGTCTCTTCAGACATGCATGGTGTAATGGAGAAGATTTAAGGAGTAGAGGTAGTGAAGGTTGATGAGTTTGATGGGGTCAACCATTCAATGGAAGGGACAGCACCAAAGAGAGGTGAAGAAGAGAGTGCAGGCAGGGTGGAGATGAGTGTCGGGTGATTTGTGACGGAAGGATAGCAGAGTGAAAGGGAAGATTTACAAGACGGTAGTGAGACCTGCTATGTGTATGGTTTAGAGATGGTGACACTGACAAAAAGACAGGAGATGCAACTGAAGATGACAGAGTTGAAGATGCTATGATTCTCACTGGGACTGACTAGGAGGCACAGGATTTGAAATGAGTATATCAGAGAGATCGTAAGAGAGGCAAGGCTGAGATGATTTGGATATGTGCAGAGGAAGGATAGTGGATATATTTGACACAGAATGTTGAAGATAAATCTGCCAGGCTGGAGGAAAAGAGGAAGACCACAAAGACGATTCATGGATGTAGTTAAAGAGGACATGGAGAGGGTTGATGTGATAGAATACAAGGGATAGGGTGAGATGGAGGCAGATAATCCATTGTGGCGGTACCTAAAGAGAACAGCTGAAAGAAGAAGAAATCAGTTTGTTAAATATATTGTTATTAAAAATGTTATTGAAGTCTGAAAGAGCTAACTCAGACATTTCAGAGTTTTCTTTTTCAATACCTGTACAAGATCAGACAATTCCATGTAATAAAATTTATAAGGTCTGAACCCCAAAACATGAAACTGGTTTATCACAGCTTTAGAAAGCTGAGTTCAATTTCTCTAGCCACACCTAGGCCTCATTACTGCCACACCTGTTCTCAATCAAGAAATCACTTAAATAAGACCTGCCTGACAAAGTGAAGTAGACCAAAAGATCCTCAAAAGCTAGATGATATGCTACAGGCCAAAGAAATTCAGGAACAAATGAGAAACAAAGTAATTGCAGTCTATCAGTTTGGAAAAGGTTATAAAGCCATTTCTAAAGCTTTGGGACACCAGAGAACCACAGTGAGAGCCATTATCCTGTATTTTGTCTGCTAATTGTGCAACTGAGGGTTTTTTTTTCTATGTGATCATAATTTTGCTCATTCGAGCACTATTTTGAAAACTTTGTTTTTTTTCTCTCTGCCCAATGTGTTCCCTCCCCCTTCCCCTTCCCCTCTTTACCCCCCCACTGCTGACAGGCGCCTTGTATGGCTGCCGCGTCATTAGGAAGCGCTTATCAAGCGCGCCTAATGACAGGTCAAATTCCTCGTGTGTGTAAACATGCTTGGCAATAAAGTTCATTCTGATTCTGATTCTGATTCTGATGCATCTTTCATTGGGGGGGGGGGGTTGTCTGTGTCCAGATTCACAGCTTTAAAGCTCCTTGACAAGATGTAGTAATGATTTTACCTCTAAAGATGTATAAAATGATCAAACACTGGCTGTAGTGTCACACTTGCTTATTTTGTTTGTGGTTTTATGGCGGCTGTCCTCACGTGCACTCCCATAACGGGGTGCTTTTGAGGCAGCTGGACGTTTTTCAAGACAAACCCAGCACTTCATACATGAGATCAGGATGGAGACATGGAAAGACGTCTACCGGCAGGCTGGGAGACACGGAGGAAAGGACGGTATTGGAAACCTTAGGTGTTTTTTTGTTTTTTTTTTTAAATATCACACTTTTGCTGATGTGTTCCATTAATACTCACTGTAAACATGGAAGTGAACGTGGTGCAGCGATGCATTTGATTGGTTAGACTGAGCGTTTGCACACCACTCAGAGACAAGGAATTTGATTGGTGAAATTGGCGGAAGATGACGAGGATTGGCCAAAATTGCAGGAAAGTTGTGGTGATTGGACAAAGTTGCAAGGTTGCGTAATAGTTGCGCTGATTGGTTGGTTTTATCTGAATTGATGCGATCGCAACATTGCGAAATCCTGGAGGGACTGATTAAATCTTCAGTATTATGTTTTACTAGTCAAATTTGTCGTGTTTCCCTTCCTTGTTTTGTCCAGGAACACTGTGGTGACTGACTGGTCATCATGCCGCGTATTATCCAGTCAGCATGGAGTCAATCCGACACCCCACACACACTGAAGGGCATGAAGAGACAGTGGTGACAGAGCGGTGGCTAAACTTTTATCGATAAAAATGACATATTTTGACTGAGTGACTCCATATTCAAGGATGCACACCCTCATAACCTGAGCAAAGTAGGCTTAAAATCTTTGGCCAGTCTGACAAATGGTTCAAGAGATATGCGTGAAACAGACAGAGATTTCTTGCATTTATAGAGAGATACTGGACCACTGTGGCTGACATTTGTGTTTGGAAATATCATAGTTACATCTTTTATATACCAAGTGTCTCTGCGGTCATCTGAATTTGGTCTTTGAGGAGAATATTTATAGAATTTTTTCACATCAAATAAAGTACCGATATTTTATATGTGGGATTTCATTCTTTATAAGGCACAAGAAAGTCTCTTTACCTCAGAGCTCAGTGTAAAGTGAAGAATCCTAAAGTGTTGACTGCACAGATGAGAGGTCTGGTTGGAGTCCACTCCTGCCTTTTCATGATCAACCACTGGTCCAGTCTGTCAGTACCATGCCAGCAGAAACGAACAACTACAAATAAAAATGCTTAATTACTCAACATACATTTGTTTTATTTCATGTAAAAATACTATGAAACACACTACAAACATAATTTCTAAGCAACAAAAATATAAAAAAGCCATTTTTTAGCACTCTGCTGTATAATAGTCTCTTCTACTCCCCATCATGTCCTGTGTTTTGGCTTTTAACTCAATCCCAGCTTTAAATGCATCCAAATAATCAACATTTCTATAAGCATAGCAACATACAGTAGTGTGAAAAAGCGTTTGCTTGCTTCCTGATTTCTCATATTTTTTGCATTGTGACATTGCAAGGGTCCACACAATAAGGAGAGATGACTGCGATGAAACAGGCTTTATTCTACACACACTCATGACACAGAGAACAGAGGGGAGGTCATTTACACAATCCCTTGTCTCACTCATGGTGACACAGGCATATGATTTGTCACATATAGGGAAAACAATGCTATCACAACTGGTCTTATTATACAGTTATAATGGCACAGTAGAACACAGGGATAACACTTAGAACACACGGAAAACAGTGTTTGAATCCTCCACGGTGCAAAGTATGCCAGGAGAATCCCCACCCCCTTATCACAGCCCTGACGTTACACTGTGTTCCCCTGGACTGGTTTCTGTCCCCAGAATAATAAAGTCCAACTCAAAAGTCCAATACAAATCTGTCAGGGCGGCCGCCATTGTTGGGGACCAGCACACACAGGCCCGTTAGTGTCCATTCGTGCCTCGACCAGGGTATCCAGTTGAGATGAAGCCTCTGGCTCGGCCACCCGCAGGGAAGATGGCTGGTATGGGGCAAGGTGGTCACGGTGCAGCACCACGACCCAGTTTCTCTTCTGCAGTCTCACCCTGTACAATATATCTGACAGTCTCTGTAGCACCACGCATGGTCCCGAGCAATGGCTCGCCAGCTTTGGCGACAGTCCCTTTTGTGGTCGGGGCAGAAAACTCAGACTCGATCCCCAGTGCAAAGTCCCTCCCCTGGCAGCAGGAGTTGCATGCTCGCTTCTGCCAACTTCCCGCCGCTGCCAGGGCCTCCCGAGCCAGTTCATGAACCGTGTGGAGACATTCCCTCAAGCAAAACAAATAATCTAACCCCGGTTTGCCGTCCACCTCCGGCTCCGGGGGAGGGCCAAACACCAAATCCACCGGTGTGTGCAGCTTGTGTCCAAACATCAGCGCTGCAGGGGTGCACCGGGTGGATTCCTGAGCTGCCGTCCGGTATGCCCACAGAACCAAGGGCAGATCAGGTCCCAGTCTCGCTGTCTCTGGTCCACTAGGACAGCAAGCTGAGTGGTCGGAGTCCGGTTAAAACGTTCGACCAGGCCGTCGCTCTGTGGATGCAGTGGGGTGGTCCGGGTCTTCTGGATGCCCAGCCGCCTGCAGACCTCCCTGAAGACCTCTGCCTCGAAGGTCCATCCCTGGTCGCTGTGCAGCTCCTTGGGTGCGCCGAACTGACAAAACATCTCGTCCACCTGCTTTGATGCTGTGGTGGCAGCGCTCTGATCAGGGACCGCATATGCCTCTGGCCATTTGGTGAAGTAATCCATTGCGATCAGCACGTAGTGGTTCCCCCGATCCGTGGTCGGGAAAGGGCCCAGAATGTCCACTCCCACCCGCTCCATGGGTGCCCCTACCCGGTACTGCTGCAAGGGGGTGTGGGATTGCCGACTCGGCCCTTTCTGAGCCGTGCAGGTGTCACAACAGTGGACATGGAGCTCTACGTTCTGATGACACCCCGGCCAGTAGACCCGGGCCCGAAAACGCTGCAGAGTCTTCGTCACCCCAAAGTGGCCCGCCCCCACCGATCTGTGGACCAACTGGAGCACCTTGGGGCGGAGCCACCAGGGAACCAGCAGCTGCCAGACGTGATGCTGCTCAGCTGGAGCCTGCCACCGTGATACACAACACCCTCGTGACAGTGGAGATTGGCCCACTGGGAATGTAGGGCCTTGGCCTCTGGGTCCAGCGCAGACACAGCCTCCCAGGCGGGCCACTGGCCTGCATTCAACCACTGCCGAACCCGGGAGATGACCGGATCTCCATCCTGCTCGCTCTGAAGCTGCTGCATGCCGAGGGCCTCTGTGACATCATCACTGGGGAGAGCTGACTGATTATCTGAGGAGGGGCTGCGCGTCACTGCGTTTTTCCTGCTCACAGCAGTCCGGAGAGCAGCAGCCCATGAGATGGCTTGGTCACAGTCCTTTGCCCGTTGGCAGTGCTGACAGTCCTCTGCGGCACAGGGATGCCGGGACAGCGCGTCACCGTTGGCATGAAGGCAGTCTGCTCGATGCACAATCTGAAAATCATAATCCTGCAGTGCCTCCAGCCATCTCACTAAGTGTCCATCCAGCTCTTAAAAATTCAGTAGCCAGGTCAGGGAAGCATGAGCCGTCCTAAGCTGAAACCTCTCCCCATACACATACGGGCGAAAATGGCGCAGCCCCTGGATGACAGCTAACGGCTCTCGGCAAGTGACACAATAATTCCTTTTGGCTCTGCTGAGAGTGCGGCTGAAAAAAGCAACTGCCTGCTCTCCGTGTTCTCCCTCCTGGGACAACACCGCCCCGATGCCCTGGTTGCTGGCGTCTGTGTCCACGATGAAAGGGCAGTTTGGGTCGGGATACTGCAGCAAGGGGACTCTGATGAGCGCCGAATGAAGCCGGGCAAAAGCAGCAGCACAGTCCTCACTCCACTCAAACGTGCGGCCCTTCTGTGTCACCAGATGCAGTGGGCTGGTGATGGTGGCAAAATCCTTCTCAAGCCTCCTATAATAAGAGGCCAGTCTGAGAAAACTCTGTAACTCTCCTACGTCCCAGGGCACTGGCCAGTTTTTCACCACTGCCACCTTCTCTGGCTTGGTAGTGACTCCCGCAGCGCTGACGATGTGGCCTAGGAAGGTGGTTTCTCGCCAAAACAAGTGGCATTTCCATGGGTGCAGCCACAGCTCAGCCCAGCGGACAGCATCTAATACTTCTCAGAGGTTTGACAGGGTACCATCAAAGTCAGCTGCATGAACCAGCTACAGGGGTGTCAAACTCATTCCATGGAGGAATGCAGGTTTTACAGGTTTTACATGCAGGAATGCAGGTTTTGTTTCCTGCAGGTTTTACCTCCACCCAGTGTTTTCAACAGGTGATTTCACTGAATTTCTTCCCACTGATTGCTGATCAGTGAAAACACCTGCTGAAGACACTGGGTGGAAGTAAAACATGCAGGGTCTTGGCCCTCCATGGAATGAGTTTGACACCCCTGAACCAGCAGGTCATCCAGATAAACAATGCAGTGGCTCCGGGGCACGTGAGCCAGCACTCGCTCCATCAGACGTTCAAAGGTTGCCGGGGCGTTGCAAAGCCCAAACGGCATCACCTTGAACTGCCACAGTCCCTGCCCGATGGAGAAGGCTGTTTTCTGGCGGGCTTCCGGTGACAACTCTACCTGCCAATAGCCGCTGCGGAGGTCCAGCATGCTGAACCAGCTGGAGCTGGTGATGTAATAGAGTGCGTCATCAATGTGGGGCAGAGGGTAGGAGTTCTTATGGGTGATGTCATTCAGGTGCCGGTAATCCACACAGAATAGCCATGAACCATCCTTCTTCTTACCCAGAATCACCGGCGCTGCCCAGGGGCTGCTGGAGGGCTCAATAACATCTGCCTCCAGCATTTCCTTTATTTTTTGTTCTGCTGCTGCCTGCCTTGCAAAAAGCAGATGGGGGCGGGGGGGGGGGGGCTGGATCGGCCTGGTTTTGCCAGTGTCAATCTGATGCTGCACCAAGCTGGTTTGGGCACACTCCTCATCCTTGGCAGTGAAGACGTCAGTATAGCAGTCCAATACTGTAGCTCCTACAGCTGGCATCTCTGTCCCAATTCTAATCCACTGCAGCTCTGCTGGAACAGTTCTTTGACTGCCTGCTGTGTTTCTGCTGATGCAGTGATCTGCTGTGCTGTAGCAACCCCCCCCCCCCCTTCACTGCTGTCTCTGTCTGTGCTGTTTCCAGCAGCAATGCCGCTTTCTCTGCTCACATTGGTGGCACTGCTGTGTTCAGTTCTGGTGGCAATCCACCCGGTTTGGTCCATTCTGGCGTCCCCTTGATCATGCAGGCCCCCCGTGTTCCTCGTCTGGCTCCCGATGCAAAGCGTGATGGTCCTAGCCCCTACCAGGAGAGACTAGCTGGTGGTGTCAATCGTTGCGCCCCATGCTGTGAGCAGATCTAGTCCAATGATGCAAGGGTCTTGGATGTCAGCCAGCCAGAATGGGTGGTTTGTGTTCTGGCCGGCCATCCCCACCACAAGAACTCTCAGCCCTCCCAGTCTGGCGTGCTCACCGGTGGCTGTGGTGATGCAGTGCCTGGTGGGTTCCTACCCCTGTGGTCCTGCTTCATCCGTACCGGGAAGCACTCCGGGTCAGACCAGGTAGATGGTAGAACCGGTGTCGATCAGGGCCCGGCTTGGCGTGTTGTCCAAGCTGCACTGCAGGTACATCCCTAGTGAGTGTCCAATTCGGCCCAAACGTGGTGATAGTCCATCAGGGAGAATGTCTGTGGGAGGTGGCAGGTCCCCGTCCACACCATCTCTTTCTAGCTTAACGCCAGCGAGGGGACGGTTTGTCGTGGGAGGGGTACCGGGCAGTAACACGTGATGTGTCCTGGCTCCCTGCAGCGGAAGCATCCTTCCTCGCGCCACCATCATCGTCCTCTTGCTGGCCACTCCGCTGTGGTCCGGCGCAGTTCTTCCTCCTCCTTCTCACTCTCAGCTGTGGCCTGGAAAGCTCTCTGCCTTGGTGATGACACATCAGCTGCATAATCCATCATCAGCCCCACCTGCTTCGCTTCTGCCACAGCCGTCTCCCAGCTGCTCGCAGCGTGGATCCAGATGTGCTTCTGGAGTTGGGCTGGGCGGAGCCCCCGGATGAAGTTCGGTAGGGCGAGCTTCTACCTTACTCCTGGCTCGAAATCCGGGTAGCCACACTGTGTCAGCAGCCGTATGTCCGCTGCGTAGGCTCCCAGGCTCTCTCGGCTGCCTCGCTGGTGGTTGGCCAACTGTTCTCGGGCATGATCAGTGTGGGTCGCTCTCCCAAACTGCCTCTGGAGTGCTTCTTGTAGCGCTGGCCAGCTGTGGCGTTCCTCAGGCTGGAGGTCAGACAGCATGAAGAGGACCTCGCCCTCCAGGGCCAGCGCAGCTTGCACACTGGTCTCTTCGGGCATCCAGCCATTCAGCGCAGCAGCCAGCTTGAACTGGACCAGGTAGTCGTCCAGCAGGGTTTCACCACCAAAACGGGGGAGTTTGGCCCGTTGGCGGGTCATTGGGGCCGTCGCCTCTTGGTCGATCGCCATTCCCAATCATGGTGGAATCACCAGCCTGTCCTGCCCTGAAAAGGAAGGGAAGCGGGGTGGGTTTGCTCTGTTCGGCCCGCCCTGCCTTGAGAAAGGCAGAAGGCGGGGTATGCTGGCCCCGCCTGGTCCGTTGCTCCATTCATCATGGCGAGCAGCCCCGGGGGTCGGCGTGTGGGTTCTGTCATCCATCTCCATCTGAGCAATGAGCCGCTCGAGCTGCCGAATCTCCGTCGTGATTCTTGCTTCCATGTTCACCGTTATCCCACTCCTGACATCAGTGTGACATTGCAAGGATTCACACAATAAGGAGAGATGACTGTGGCGAAACAGGTTTTATTCTACAGACACTCATGACACAGAGAATGGAGGGGAGGTCATTTACACAGCCCCTTATCTCACTCATGGTGACATAGACATATGATTTGTCACAAATAGGGAAAACAATGCTATCACAACTGGTCTTCTTATACAGTTATAATGGCACAGTAGAACACACGGATAACACTTTGAACGCACGGATAACAGTGTTTGAATCCTCCGCGGCACAAAGCATGCCAGGAGAATCCCCGCCCCCTTATCACAGCCCCGACGTTATAGTATGTTTGTCACACCTAAATGTTTTAGATCATCAAACAAATTGAAATATTAGACAAAGATAACACAAGTAAACCAAAATGCAGTTTTTAAATGAAGATGTTTATTATTAAGGTTAAAAAATACCCCAAACCTACATCACCCTGTGTGGAAAAAGTGACCCCCCTCCCCCCGGTTAAAAGATTATTTAACTGTGGTTTATCACATCTTTGGAAAGCTGAGTTCAATTTTTCTAGCAATACTCAGGCCTGATTACTGCCACACCTGCTCTCAATCAGAGGATTCAGAGCACAGCCTCCAGGAATGCTTTGACTGTACAGACTGGAAGATGTTCATAATGGCCTGCGGGGATGATTTGGACTCTCTGGCTGAGCTCACATGCTCATACATGGCTCACTGTCAAAATAAGTTTGTTCCACGTAAACGTGTCAAAATATACCCCAACAACAAACCATGGGTTACTAAATCAGTTAAATCCTGCTTACAGAGGAAAGCTCTTGCCTTTAAACTAGGGTCTGTTTCTGAGCTACAGGTTGCCACCAAGGAGCTGAAGGCCGAAATTTTAAGAGCAAAACAGAATTATAAATCAGAGTTGGAAAGCAAGATGGCAGCAAATAAACTTGGTTCGGCCTGGGCCAGTATGAAAACTATTGCAGGCCTTCAGAGCACAGAGCGCAGTAATCGTGTGTTTTTAGATGGTTTTAGTACAGACACAGAGCTGGCTAATGCTCTTAATTGTTTTTATGGTCGTTTTGACTCCTTTGATTTTAGCACAGAAATCCAAGATTTGAAACAGAAACTCAAAGACAATCAGCACTTTAATATTGAGATGCAGGATGTTAAAAGGGAGTTCCACGCTGTAAAAGTGAACAAAAGTCAGGGCCCTGATAACATATGTGGACGCCTGGTAAAGTCCTGTGCACATGAACTGAGTCCTATATTTCATTATATTTTCAATAAGTCCTTACAGACACAACATGTGCCTAAGATCTGGAAAGATGCCGTGGTTGTTCCCGTTCCAAAATCCAGCTGTCCTAAAACGGTAAACGACTTTAGACCAGTTGCTTTGACTTCAATTTTAATGAAAATTTTTGAAAAACTGGTCAGATGTGAGGTCCTAAGGCAGACTGAACATGCATTGGATCCTCTGCAGTTTGCCTATAGGCCTCACAGAGGAGTGGAGGATGCCACTGTCACTCTGTTTGACATGCTTTTTAAACATCTGGATTTTAATGGGACACACGCCAGGCTTTTATTTGTGGACTTTTCTTCTGCCTTTAATACAATCCAACCTCATATTTTAGTTGAAAGGCTCCTGCAACAATTTGATTTAAGCAATAATCTGGTGGGTTGGATTCTGGATTTCTTAACCAACAGGACGCAGAGAGTAAGGGTCAATGGCACATTGTCTGACCTAAAGTGCTCTTCTACTGGCTCTCCTCAGGGGTGTGTGTTGTCACCACTACTCTTCATCCTGTACACAAACATGTGTCGGAGCAGACATGACAACAGACACATTATAAAGTATGCTGATGACTCAGTCATTGTCAGTCTCCTCCAGGATGGTGAGAGTGGCCACGGCCCAGTAGTTGATGACTTTGTTCACTGGTGTGAGGATTCCTACCTGCAGCTGAATACAACAAAAACGAAAGATATGATTATTGACTTTAGGAGGAAAACTCCCAGACACAAAGTCACCATACTAAAAGGCCAGACCACCGAATGTGTACAATCGTACAAATATCTTGGGACAATTATTGATAGTGGATTGAACTTTGAGGTGAACTGTGAAAGGGTGTGCAAAAAGGGTCAGCAAAATTTGCATTGTTTGAGGAAACTTGCACGCTTCCAAATTGACCGAACCATAATGACTATGTTCTATCGGGCTTTTATTGAATCTGTTTTATCCTTTTCTTTAATGCCATGGTTTGGTCAGATAAAACTGAAACAGAGGAAATCCTTGGATCAGGTAGTCAGATGGTCCAGTCGTTTGCTTGGTGAGTCACAGCTGAGCCTGACATCCCTGTACACCAGACAAGTACAGAGGATGGCCGACTCGATTTTAAATGATGACTCCCACCCTTTGCACTGCAACTTTCAGCTTCTTCCCTCCAGACGGAGGTTTGCTGTCCCAAAAAGTAGAACCCAGCGCTACAAAAACAGCTTTGTCCCTGCTGCTGTCAAAGAGTTGAACAAGCTATAAAAATTATATTGTACATATTTTATATTTACCTATTTTGTAAGATGTGTGCCTGTGTTTGTGTCTATGTTGAATGTAATTAGTGGCTTGTAAATATGGATGTCACCAACTGCAAAACAAATCTACCTACGGGTACAAATAAAGTAACCTGAACCTGAACCTGAACCTGAATCACGGAATCACTTAAATAGGACCTGCCTGACAAAGTAAAGTAGACCAAAAGGTCCTCAAAAGCTGGACATCATACTGCAATCCAAAGAAATTCAGGAACAAATGAAAAACAAAATAATTGAGATCTATCAGTCTGGAAAATGTTATGAAGCCATTTCTAAAGCTTTGGGATGCCAGCGAACCACAGTGAGAGCCATTACCCACAAATGGCAAAAACATGGAACAGTGGTGAATCTTCCCAGGAATGGCTGGCCAACCAAAATTACCCCAAGAGCACAGCGACGACTCATCCAAGAGGCCACAAAAGACCCCACAACAACATCCAAAGAACTGCAGGCCTCATTTGCCTTAGTTAAGGTCAGTGTTCATGACTCCACCATAAGAAAGAAACTGGGCAAAAATGGACTGCATTCATAAGATATTCATTCATAAGATGAAAACCACTGCTGAGAAAAAAGAAAGACTTGTCTCAGTTTTGCCAGAAAATATCTTGACGCTCCCCAAGACTTATGGGAAAATACTCTGTGGACTGACGAGACAAAAACTGAACTTTTTGGAAGGTGTGTGTCTCATTACATCCGGCATAAAAGTAACACAGCATTTCAGAAAAGGAACATCATACGAACAGTAAAATATGGTGGTGGTAGTGTGATGATCTGCAGCTGTGTTGATGCTTCAGGACCTGGTCGACTTGCTGTGGTAAATGGAACCATGAATTCTGTTGTCTACTAAAAAATCCGGAAGGAGAATGTCTGGCCATCTGTACCTCAAGCTGAAGCATTCTTGGGTTCTGCAGCAGGACAATGATCCAAAACACACCAGCGAGTCCACCTCTGAATGGCTTAAGAAAAACAAAATGAAGACTTTGGAGTGGCCTAGTCAGAGTCCTGACCTGAATGAGATGCTGTGGCATGACCTTAAAAAGGCGGTTCATGCTCGAAAACCCTCCAATGTGGCTGAATTACAATTCTGCAAAGATGAGTGGGCCAAAATTCCTCCACAGTGCTGTAAAAGACTCATTGCCAGTTATCACAAACGCTTGATTGCAGTCGTTGCTGCTAAGGGTGGCCCAACCAGTTATTAGGTTTAGGGGGCAATCACTTTTTCACACAGGGCCATGTAGGTCGGAATTTTTTTCCCTTAATAATAAACACCTTCATTTAGAAACTGCATTTTGTATTTACTTGTGTTATCTTTGTCTAATATTTAAACTTGTTTGATGATCTGCAACATTTAAGTGCGACAAACGTACAAAAAAATGAGAAATCAGGAAAGGGGCCAACCCAATCTCAGTAAAAAACGTATCTAATAAACGTTTTCCCACCCTTCTGAAAATGTGCATATGCACGTTAAATTTAAAAAAAAAAAAAAAAGTGCCTCGGTACGTTTTTACAAGTTCACTCACTGCGCATGCGCAGATCAACGCGTCGTTTACTTTGGTTTCCCAACGCTCATTTGGCTGGGTGGTTGGTTGGTTGGGGTTCAGGTTCAGGTTACTTTATTTGTACCAGTAGGTAGATTTGTTTTGCAGTCTGGTGTCATCCATATTTACAAGCCACAAACTACATTCAACATAGACACAAACACAGGCACACATGAAGCTGACTATAAACATGATAAAAATACTCAAGGCTCCATCAATCAGGGTATAAAAAGACAAAGAGATGAGAGAAAAACCAGAGGTAAGAGAGAAGGGTCATATTAAAAGTTAAAAACTAGTCAAAGAGGTTAAAAACTCAAAGGTCTAAAACCCAATAAAATATTTAGAACCCAAGTAGCATCCTACAATGGGGGATGTTGGACGGCTACTTACACAGCTCTTTCAGCAAAAACACATGAGTTCGACTCCCACTCTTGTCTCTCACTGACTTTTTTTTTCCCTTACTTTGTTTTTCACTCCACTAATGAAAAGGTTCCTGTGAGGTTAGGGGTTTGGGATTAAAGTATGAGTTAGTTGGTCGATTTTCAGAGTGAAAGTCAAAAAGTGAAAGGGAAAAAAGGTGGGGAAAAAATGCTGTTACCAACGTTTTTTAAAGCTCTAAACGCCACGTACCCACTGCACGTCAAAAATCTTTTTCACGTGTCTCTGTACATTTTCTCTCAGTGACAAGATGTGCAATTGCACATTTTTTGCTGAGACTGGGGTCAAGAGGGCAAACACTTTTTCACACCACTGTACATTCAGAAGTTATACACGTGAGCAGTTAATCTGGGTAAGATTATTTTACACGATATAAAAGACATTAAATACTTTTTAATATCTTAAAAGTCATGGCTAAATATAAGACCATTTGTGAAATAGCTAAAATTTCGTAGGATATTTCAAATATTTTTGTAGGAATGCTTACTAGAATTTAAAATTATTTAAGATTTGAGGTTAGTAATCCACTTCAATATAAAAACAGGATGTCACTAGATAATTAAGTTACTTGCAAATGTGCAAACCTTTAACTATCCCCCACAAACAACATTATTCTTGTTCTTTCATGTAAATTTTAATCTTTATTGTAGTGAAAGGGTTAACACCAGGGAGTGGCGTAATGACGCAGCCGGCTGGTGCCGTCATCATGCCAGCATATAAGCAAGGGAGACCCGGCCATCTTGGTCTCTCAGCATTGCTGCAGTCAGGAGCCAAGCGCTCCTAGGTAAGGTGAGGACGTGAGCGCTGCTCGTCCACAACCTAGGCATAGAGGGTCAGAGGATTCTTCACACGCTTGGTCCGATGGACTATTATGAGAATGCTGTTGAGATGCTAACTAGCTACTTTGCTAAACCCCAAAATGTGGTGTGGCACGCAAAAACCGCCATTGACGAGAAGCTAAGCTAACTAACCCCACACCCTACGGAAATGGTATAAACATTGTGGGCCTTGAAGGTTGGTCAGGACTGCAGCACGTAGTGAAGCTAGACGGTGTGAGTGTGCCCACGCTGGTGGCCACCACTGCCACGCAGTCCATAGTGAACGAGGCCCTGATGCGGTGGAACTACCGGACGACGGGAGCTCCAGTACTGGCAGGAACGTCACATTTGCAGTGCAGTACGGTGAGAAAGTGATTCCAGTGTTCCGGTTCCAGGTGACAAGCCAGGGAGCAAACGTTATGGAGTGGGATTTATTCTGCAAGCTGGGTTTTACTCTTACGATCGGCAGGCAGACGGTCAGCGGCCCAGGCCCAGTTTCCCAGGCTCTGTGGACGTGGGTGCAGCCGAAGAGCACAGTATGGACAGCGAACGTAATGCAGAGAGTGGATATGGCACGGATGATGAAGATGACATGGACACAAAACAGAGACCGGACTCACCTCCATCCCTCCCTCAGCCAGAACCGAAATGGGAGGAGAGGGAGCCCGGGCCTATCGAGAATGACACCGGCACCACATCAGCCACCCCATACTCTCAGGAGGAGAGCCGCCCGGAGGGGGAGCAGATGGACTTGTCTCCATTCCCCCCTCAGCCAGAATCGGAGCTACGGGAGAGGGAGCCCGAGCATGCAGAGAGCCCCGAAGCACAGCGACAAACAAACGAGCATGAACACAATCCAAGACACGGCACAGCAGACCTCTTCAGATGGAAGAGAGGAGTAGCCGGCTGCTCCCGTGCCCTCACTCGGCGAGCTACAGAGGTTGCGACCGAGCGGCTGGGTGGGGAGTCCATTTCGGTGAGTGACACCAGAGAGGCACCGGACACCTTCCATACCCACGACGAGCCTCAACCGACAACGGAGACAACGGGTGAAGGATCCGCAACGAACATGGTGACTGCAGAGCCGCCACAGCACAACGGACATCCCAAGCCGAACAAGCATGCAGAGCCACCGGGAGCACAACAACAACGCAAAAAACCAAGTAAGGCGCCACTCCAAGTCATGGACTGGGTTCTGGTTCCCACCGGTGATAGACCAAGATGGTAAGTGACCGGGCCGCAGCCAGTGAGACAACGAGCACCATTGATGATCGTGGCGAAGCTAGGAGCAGCGTGCTTTCGGCTGACAGATGGTTCAGTTCGGCACGTGAACCAACTGCAGCGTGTCCAGGTGGCTGCTCCAGACAGCGAGGCTCCGCGGGAGATGGCTACCGCAGTGTGGAACCCAGGGCCCAGCGTCATGAAGATTGACCCCGGGGGGTCTGTCAACTCCAGGGAAGCGGCTGCCATGGGCCCGCTTCAAAACTCCAGAGATGAGGCCGCCACATGCCCGCTTCAAAGCACCAGGGAGGAGGCCACCATGGGCCCGCCACAAAACTCCTCAGACAGAACTGGTGCTTCCATGGAAGACTGTGAGGAAAAAAAGTGACTGATTAGTTAGGAGCGCGGCTGGCAGAGTGGCAGAATAATCCACTTAGCCGGGTCGTGTCTGGCGGCGGTCTACCTGCAGACCCTAGTTCTAAGTTTAAAAAAAAGACAGAAATTGTGTGCTGAATGTTTGAATAGGTAATAATGTTGAAGTGTGTGTTTAAAAAATAATAAAACGTGGATAATGTGTGTTGCTCAAATACTAAATTAGGGAGGGTATTAATTAAATAAAGAGTTCTGTGTTTTTGCAAGGGGGAGGGAGAATGTAGTGAAGGGGTTAACACCAGGGAGCGGCGTGACGATGCAGCCGGCTGGTGCCATCATCACGCCGGCATATAAGCAAGGGAGACCCGGCCATCTTGGTCTCTCAGCATCACTGCAGTTAGGAGCCAAGCGCTCTGTCACATGCTCTGTATTATTATTAACACAATGTAATAAAGTTCCTGTTCCAGTGCAGCATCTTTGTCCGTCTCTTTACTGCCAGGTTTGTGGACATAACATTTATTCTTCTGAATGGCATTTTCCACACAATTTTATGACTTTCTCTATAATCTGCAGCTTTTTCTTGTAACTTTGGCCTTTTTTTCTCATATATTCGAGACTTTTTTGTTGCAAATTTGCATCTTTTTCCCATTAACTGTGTGACTTTTTCTCCTTTTATTTTATTACAGCGAGTTTGCTGTATAAATCCCGAAAAAAACGGCGCCAGACTGCAGAAAGAGCCTATTTATTTAAAGGATTAATTGCTATTTTACAGTTGCTCCTGGTGGGTCAGGCCAGCACCGGTGCATGGCAGCGCCACCGCCATCAGTGTGTGAATGTGGGTGTGAATGGGTGGATAGCAGGATCTGTAAAGCGCTTTGGTCATCTTGAGATGAGAAAAAGTGCTATATAAGTGAACACCATTTACCATAAGATAGAACCCCCCCCCCATTAAATTAAGCATGAAGAACCCCACAGAACACATGCAATATATACACTTTTTTTTTAACATTGACTTTGTTTTTCTTTTTTTTTTGCAACACAGAGAACAACAGACCTAATAAGCTAAACGGGAACCTGGGTAGATTGCCAGGGTACCCTCCCGTATTGAGACGGATTATTCTGCCACCCATGCCCAACACGCTTCACCTAAGGCTACTTCTACTACAAAGTCATCAAGATGTCTGGGCCTCTGACACGTCCTAGCCGAGCGCCTCAACAGAGGAGGACTTGCTCCAGGCTCTGTCGGCCACACCTAAGTATTCCCAACACCCTCATCAGTCAAGTCCGCCACAGCTCCCGGACCCTGGGCTGGTAA
Organism: Pholidichthys leucotaenia; assembly: GCA_020510985.1. NCBI lineage: Eukaryota > Metazoa > Chordata > Actinopteri > Cichliformes > Pholidichthyidae > Pholidichthys > Pholidichthys leucotaenia. The sequence continues at coordinate 77,072,110 of CM035842.1, read as the reverse complement.
CAACTTCCTGTGTCACGCCGCGCCGTTCATCAACGGCGCCACCTGCTCACACACCTGTCAGTCATCAGCGGCGAGGGATATAAGCCGCCTCGCCCTGAGCTTCGGTCTGAAGCCGTAGACTTCATTTCCCTTTCATGGGCTTCTACCACATTCTCTTCAGCATCCTCGTCACCGGTAAGAAAATCACTTACCTCATCTCTCCAGTCTGCTCCCCTGTGCACAGGTGGATTCCTCGGCGGCGGACAATCCCGTCCCTCGTCTCTCCTCGCTGCTGCACCGAGCCCTGCAGGTGGCTGTCTCCCGGGCTTCCATCCTTGAAGCGCCAGTCATCTGTCCTAACAAGTAAGCTTCTCTCCCTCGCCTATTCTCCTCCTGTGTTGGTGTGTGCTCATCACCCTGTGTCTGATTTCTCCCATAGGGTTGCCGGCTGAACGGTCTCCTGCCTCTGGGTCCGAAGCAGACGCCACCACCAACACATTAACATTCCGCAGACACGCACCCAAACATCCCTGTTGTTAATAAACAGTTTGAACTACTCTGAGCCTGTGTGTGTGCGTCTCCTGAGCCGAACGTTATGTCAGTACGGCTTCAGCAGAGCGGCTCGGCAGACGGCGGGCTCGCACACCGGTTTACCATCCTCGAGGCTCGGGTGGATCAGATTGTTTATCAGCAACAGGTGGTTCTTAATCAATTATTAGAATTAACTAACCGATTGAACCGCTTGGACCCCCAACAGCCGTTCCTCCCGACTCGCCAGGGTGGCGCGGCTCCTGCTGTTCCAGCGGCCGTCCAGCCGGCTCCAGTGGCACCGGTTCGGCTCACACCCATTCCGACCCCCGCCCGCTTTAGCGGTAAGCTCGGCGGAGCGCGGGGGTTCATTATGCAGTGTGAGTCCGTGTTCCACCGTGTGCCCGGAGATTTTCCTTCGGATCACAGCCGAATTGGTTACATAGGGAATCTTCTGGAGGGGCGTGCGTTAACTTGGACCTACGCCGTAATGGCGAGGCCCAGTTATGCCACCCTCACCTATGATCAATTCGTGAGGCGCTTTCTGGAGGTCTTTGACCATTCTCAAACCGAAACGGTCCAGGTCGCTCGGCTTCTCGCTCTCCAGCAGGGAAGCCGGTCAGCAGCGGACCACTCGGTCGACTTCCGGGTAGCGGCGGAGGAATTGGGCTGGGAGGAACGCTCCCTCTGTGGCCTGTTCCTCCGCAGCCTCAATAGTGATCTGAGGGATGAACTGGCTGGTCGGGATATCCCTGGGACGCTAGCGGAGCTGACGTCCTTAGCGGTAAGTCTGGATAACAGGCTGCGCGAGCGCTCCTCGGGGCGGAAGTCTTCTTCTTCTCGCCCTCGTGGAGCCTCGCCGCACCTGTTCCAAGCTCGCCCCCTGGCGGCGCCGCCAGCATCGTGCCCCGAGGAGTCGGAGCCGATGGTGACGGGCTGGACTAAACTTTCCCCTGTGGAGAAACAACGCCGCCGTGAGTTGGGCCTCTGCATGTATTGCGGAGGCGACCAACACACCGTGGAGCGTTGTCCACGGAAAGCCAGTCGGTGGGGTCCGCGAGTCACTGTTGGAAGCCTCGCGGACGTCAATCGGTTAGGATCACTCACCCAATTGAAGCTGCCCATCCGTTTCTGCCATAACCCCACTGGGCACCTCACCCACGCACTGGTGGATTCGGGCGCAGAAGGCAGCTTCATTTCACAAAGCCTGGCAACCCGATTGGGCATCCGCTGCCAGGCACTCAACACTCCCATCTCCCTAGTCCACCTCTCCCGTGCCACCCTTGGGAGAGTGACACATCAAACTGTCCCCCTACCGGTCATCATCTCGGGAAACCACCGGGAGGAGATGACCTTTTACGTCCTTCCCAACTCTGTGTCGCCCGTCATCCTGGGGTATCCCTGGCTCTGCCTTCACAATCCGGTCCTGGATTGGAGATCAGCTGGGGTATCGGCATGGAGTACATTTTGCCTGGGCACCTGCCTCCAGTCCGCTGCCTGCTCGCCGTCCGCTCCTCCCCCCGCGACGGACACTGCACCCCCGGACCTGTCCCTGGTGCCTCCGGAGTTTCACGACCTGGGTATGGTGTTCAGTAAAGTGAAAGCTACGTCTCTTCCCCCTCATCGGCCCTACGACTGTGCCATCAACCTCCGCCAGGGGGCGCCGTTACCTTCTGGTCGGCTCTACAGCCTGTCAGCGCCGGAGAAGGAGACGATGAACACATATCTGAAGGAGTCATTAAACGCCGGGATAATCCGCCCATCATCGTCACCCGTGGGGGCAGGGTTCTTCTTCGTGGGAAAAAAGGATGGGTCCCTCCGCCCTTGCATCGACTACCGGGCCCTCAATGATATCACGGAGAAGGACCGTTACACCCTGCCCCTCATGGACACTGCCTTCCACTCCCTCCAGGGGGCGACCTGGTTCACCAAGCTGGATCTACGCAGCGCTTACCACCTCGTCCGGATCCGGGAGGGAGATGAATGGAAAACAGCCTTCCGTACCCCGAACGGCCACTTTGAGTACCTGGTCATGCCGTTCGGGTTGACCAACGCTCCAGCCGTCTTTCAGCGCTTTATAAATGACGTCCTCCGGGACTTTATTGGCCTTTTCGTGTTTGTCTACCTGGACGATATTCTCATCTTCTCCAAGTCCAGGGACGAGCACCAGGTCCACGTGAGGCGGGTCCTCCAAAGACTGCTGGAGAATCGTCTGTACGTAAAGGCAGAGAAGTGTGAATTTTACGCCAGAACTACGTTCTTCCTGGGGTTTATCATCGCCCACGACAAGGTGCTCCCAGACCCAGAGAAGGTGAAAGCGGTGGTGGAGTGGCCTACACCTGCATCTCGGAAGCAGGTGCAACAGTTCGTTGGCTTCGCCAATTTCTACCGCCGCTTTGTACCCAATTTCAGCTCCATCGTTGGGCCACTGACCCGCCTCACGTCCCCGAAGGTCCCGTTACGGTGGACCGAAGAGGTCGCTGCCGCCTTTAAGGCGCTGAAGGCGGAGTTCTCCTCCTCCCGGGTCCTTCGCCAGGTTGACCCCGCGCTGCAGTGCATCGTTGAGGTGGACGCCTCGGACACGGGAGTGGGAGCAGTGCTGTCCCAGCGGTCGCCGGATGATGGCGCCAAACGACCGTGCGCCTTCTTCTCCCAGCGCTTGTCCCCGGCGGAGAGGAACTACGATGTGGGGGACAGAGAGCTCTTGGCCATCAAGCTCGCCCTGCAGGAGTGGCGCCACTGGCTAGAGGGGGCGAACCTGCCGTTTGTGGTCCTTACGGACCACAAGAACTTGGAGTATTTACGATCTGCCAAGCGCCTGAACGCCCGCCAGGCGCGCTGGTCTCTGTTCTTCGCCAGGTTCCAATTTTCTATCACCTTCAGGCCTGGCTCTAAGAACGGCTTGCCTGACGCCCTCTCTAGGCAGTTCACTCCCGTGGAATCGGAGGAGACGCCCCACTCCATCCTGCCCAGGTCGTGCGTCGTGGGAGCCATCTCGTGGGATATCGAGGCAAAGATCCGGAAGGCACAGGAGGTGGAACCTGATCCTGGCGGCGGACCGGAGGGAAGACTGTTCGTCCCATCTGCGGTCCGAGGAGAGGTCATCCACTGGCTCCACACCTCCCGGCTCACCTGTCATCCCGGCACCTCCCGGATGATCAGCCTCCTCCAACGGTCTTTTTGGTGGCCAGGCCTGCGGAGGGATGCAGCCCGCTACGCCCGGGCTTGCCCAGTCTGTGCCACCAGCAAGTCAGGAAATGCCCCTCCAGCGGGTCTGCTCCAGCCTCTGCCCGTCCCCGGCAGGCCCTGGTCGCATATCGCACTGGATTTCGTCACCGGACTCCCCGTTTCCAGCTCCTTTAACACCATCCTGACCATCGTGGACCGTTTCTCCAAGGCGGCACACTTCGTCCCCCTGCGAGGTCTCCCTACCGCCCTGGAGATGGCGGGCCTCCTCATCCAACACGTGGTCAGGCTGCACGGGATTCCGGTGGACGTGGTCTCGGACCGGGGTCCCCAATTTTCATCCGAGGTTTGGAGGTCCTTTTGCAATGCCATCGGAGCCAAGGTGAGCCTCTCCTCCGGCCATCACCCCCAGTCTAACGGGCAGTGTGAGAGGACCAATCAGGAGCTGGAGGCTGCGCTCCGCTGTGTTGCAAGATCCAAGCCGACGTCATGGAGCAACCATCTCGCCTGGGTGGAGTACGCCCACAACACCGCCCGCTCTTCTGCAACGGGGATGTCCCCCTTCAAGGCGTCCCTGGGTTACGACCCCCCGCTGCTTCCAGCGCAGGAGAGCGAGGTAACTGTCCCGTCAGTTAGGGCGCACGTGAGGCAGTTCCGCTCCACCTGGGCCGCCGCGCGTCATGCGCTTTTACGCACAGCGGAGCGCAACAGGACCGTGGCGGACCGGCGTAGAAGACCTGCCCCGGCGTACAGAGTTGGGCAACTTGTCTACGTTTCCACCCAGGACGTCACCCTAAAAGGCGAGAGGAGAAAGCTGGCACAGCGCTTCATGGGTCCCTTTCCCATCACCCGGATCATCAACCCAGTGGCTGTGCGCGTGGCTATTCCCCCCTCCCTCCGCATCCATCCCACTTTCCACGTGTCGAAGGTGAAGCTGGCAGTTACCAACCCCCTTTGCCCTCCTCCTGCAGCGCAACCCGCACCCCGGATGGTTGGTGGCCATCCGGCCTGGTCCGTCTCCTCCATCCTGGACTCCCGGCGCCGGGGTCGTGGGTTGCAATACTTGGTGGACTGGGAGGGCTATGGGCCCGAGCATCGACAGTGGGTGCCCCCGTCGTTTGTGTTGGACCCATCGCTCATCGCGGACTTCCACCGAGCGCACCCGGATAAGCCATCGCCAGGAGGCGCTGCTAGAGGGGGGAGTACTGTCACGCCGCGCCGTTCATCAACGGCGCTACCTGCTCACACACCTGTCAGTCATCAGCGGCGAGGGATATAAGCCGCCTCGCCCTGAGCTTCGGTCTGAAGCCGTAGACTTCATTTCCCTTTCATGGGCTTCTACCACATTCTCTTCAGCATCCTCGTCACCGGTAAGAAAATCACTTACCTCATCTCTCCAGTCTGCTCCCCTGTGCACAGGTGGATTCCTCGGCGGCGGACAATCCCGTCCCTCGTCTCTCCTCGCTGCTGCACCGAGCCCTGCAGGTGGCTGTCTCCCGGGCTTCCATCCTTGAAGCGCCAGTCATCTGTCCTAACAAGTAAGCTTCTCTCCCTCGCCTATTCTCCTCCTGTGTTGGTGTGTGCTCATCACCCTGTGTCTGATTTCTCCCATAGGGTTGCCGGCTGAACGGTCTCCTGCCTCTGGGTCTGAAGCAGACGCCACCACCAACACATTAACATTCCGCAGACACGCACCCTGTTGTTAATAAACAGTTTGAACTACTCTGAGCCTGTGTGTGTGCGTCTCCTGAGCCGAACGTTATGTCATCCTGAGTAAGTTGGAATGCCACCGTGACCTGTCTGAGAGCTCAAACGTGTCCTGGCCCAGTTGCTTCACGATCTGCAGGGGTCCCGTCCAGAAAGGCTGCAGCTTATGTGTATGGTTGGGGTGCTTAATACTGACCCAAGCCGACACATCGAGTCCATGTGCCCTTGCTCTGTGCTTCCTGTCGAAACGTCATTTCATCTTCTGCTGCTGGGTGACGAAGATGTCTCGTGAAGGATCGGTGTCCCCCGAAGGGGAGGTTGTGGGGGCCCGCAGCCGATCCAGAGGCAGATGTAATTCACACCCCAGCATGAGCTTCACTGGGGGGCACCCTATCGTGGCATGGGCCTTTGCTCTGTAGTGGAGGAGCGTGTTCTGAAGGGTGTCAGGGAACGCGAAGCCGTCCGCCAGATGGGCCCGCAGACCATTTTTTAGAGTCTTGTTGAAACGTTCCACACCCCCAGGTGTGAAGGGTGGTCGAAAGCAGTTCTGATGTGCTCCATGCCCCTGTCCCCCAAAAACTCCTTGAATCCCCCAGAGGTGAACTGTGGGCCTTTGTCTGTTGTCCGTTGTGATGGCATCCAGAACCCCCCACCTGGCAAACAGCGATGAGAAGAAACCGATGACCACATCCGTCATGACCGAATTAATGGACAACACTTCCGGCTATTTGGAGAACAGATCATAGACTACCAGCAAAAAATGGCTGTTTGGGGGGGCTGTGTGTAGCTCACCACAAATGTCCAACTGGATGAGCTTCCAAGGGCCTTCCGGGTACAGTAACGGTCACAGGGGTGGAGGGGGTGGCATGCCAGTCTTCCCACTTTCTAAACATGGAACACAGTTCTTAACCATAGTCTCAATGCCCTTATCAATGCTAGGCCACCAAACTGAATCCCTGCAACGCTGTTTCACCCTGACCACACCCAGACGACCCTCGTGGAGCATGGCCAAAACGCGTGATCTCAGTGACACCGGAATCAGAGTGCAGTTTCCCCTTGCCACACACATGCCATTCCAGCAACTCAGTTCATCCCTGAACCTCAGTTCATCCCTGAACCTTCACTTCCGCCCTCCCAAGAGAGTAGACGCTTTTTTCTTCTCTTCTGCTCTGACTTTTTCCTCCCCTCCTAACTACTGGATCCCAGCTTGCTGTTGTCTGTCTGCGTCCAACTGCGACCGCCGAAAAGAAATTATGGAGTTAATAAGCTGGGCTTTGAACACAATTGACACTATTTTTTCAACAAGGAAAAGTGCTCCGGGGGAAGCTGTCTGCCCCGCTGGAACGGCTCCAGTGGGCTATTTACGTGACACAGGTAATTGGAAAATGCTGTGTCTCTCTAATCTCTCTATCGAAGATATTGAAGATTTGTTTATCTTCGTAATCTTGGTGATTGGGATAATTCTGATTGGGACGGGAATTGTCTTGGTTTACCGCAAATTGCTGAAGATGGATTCAACCTATCAAAATGCTGGCCAGGCGAGGTGCATCCAACAAATTGAAAAACTGGAGAAGACCCTGATAGCGACTACTGGAGAACTGTCTCGTAAGGTGGATTACATCATGGGTTCGCTCAGGTCTTTCCACGACGAATTCAAAGCTGCGCAATGAAGGATTAATGTACTGAATCTACAGAAGAAATACAAGTCTTCTCTGTGATCAGTCCTATTTGGCATTATTATTCCCCATGAAAATTCCTCCTGGCTGTCTGCAGACTGTGTTTTTTCAAAATCATGAGCACAAGGCCTTGGACAGCCAGCTGCAGCGCCAGATAAGACTGGCGCCAGACAGACAAAACATCTTCTGCCAAGGGTCCTTGGGTCTCTCTTATTATCATCAACACTGCTCAACACCGCACACACATTGATCCATGAACTGAATAAAGATAACACTGCTCTCTTGTGTCCTGTGAATTCTGTGTGTAGCGAATATATGTGCATTGAGCTTTTTTTTCCCTTGAACTCTTAATATTGATTAAGTATGTAACCAGTATTTTGAATCAATGATTTTTTTGCTCCTTCCTATTGTATCATCTTTATGCGACCTGTACCCTCCTGCTGATAGGCGCGTTGCAGATGCGCCGCGGCACGGAAATGCAGGTTCATTACTGTGTCAAGTCAAATTCTCTCGTATGTTATCAGTGATCTGTTAATGCACTTGGCAATAAATCTTTTTCTGATTCTGATTCTGATTCTGATTCTGAACCTGTGAAAATGCGCCAGATCACCCTGTACTTTCATGGGCCAACCCTCCCTGATGATGGAGCACAGCTGTGACAATGTAGGGTCCATTCCAACTCCACCTGGAGCTCCTGGAGGCACACCATGTCCCAGAGGGGTCCATGCAGCGCGTTGACTAGATCCACCTCCATGGAGTCGTTGTCGTCCGATTGTGCGGTGTTGGTCATGGCACGAGACAGGAGGTCTGCCACTACGTTCTCTTTGCCAGGGGTGAACTGGGTAGTGAAGTTGTAGGCCCACAGCCATTCAGTCCACCTGTGGATCCTGCAGGGGCCTGTATCCCGAACCTGTCATCTCTATCAGCGTCGTCAGTGGCCGGTGGTCCGTGCGCAGGGTAAAATGGCGTCCACAGAGGTAAATGTGCCACTGTTAACACACCAAGACACATGCAAGTGCCTCTCTCTCACCCATGGAATACTTCTGTTCAGCCAGTGAGAGGGACCTCCACGCGAACGCCACTGGGTGCTCGAGTACCATTTTGCACTTGAGACATAACCACCCCCACCACTGAACCAGATGGGTCACAAGTCACAAAAGTTGGCCATTTTAGATCAAAGTGGGCCAACACCGGCGGGGAAGTGAGTTGAGACTTCAGCCTAGCGACTGCCGCAGAACAGGCCAGAGTCCATTGCCATGGAGCATCCTGCTTCAGAAGGGCTCGGAGGGACTTAATAGTCTCTGAATAATGGGGAATGAAATGCCCATAGAAGTTCACCATGCCCAGAAACGAGGAAATTTATGCAGGCGTCGTGGGGTCGGGGAGACACAGGACCGTCTCCACGTTCAACTGTAGGGGGCTCAGGCCCTCAGCTGCTAGCCGGAACCCAACAAACTCAATGGAATCCACCGCGAAGATGCACTTTTCCCCGTTCAGCATGACCCCGTGCTCCAGCAGCACCTCCATTACTTGTCTCAAACGATCATCATGTGCTTCCCGTGACACGCCGTGGACCACGATGTTGTCCAGGTACGCCACTACACCCCTGAGGCTGGTGAAAATCGTGGACATAATTTTTTTGAAAACAGCTCGGCACTGAGCTCAGACCAAAAGGCATGCGGGTGTACCTGAAAACGCCCATGTGGGTCACGAACACTGTCAGGTCTCTGCTGGCTGGATGGAGGGGCACCTGCAGAACACCTGTGAGCCACTGAACATTGCAGTGATTTCCTTCATCTGAGGAGTGGGTATTTATCCGGGATGATCGCTTTGTGAACCATCCTGAGGTCAATGCATGGCTAGTTGACATGATGGACAACTAGCCAGTTAGCTGTAATAAAACGTAAAATAAAGGAAGAACTGCACTCACCGGGAGAACTGGAGACCATAGACAGCCTGTTAGCAACGCCGCTTGCAGAACCAGCCATATTGTTGTCAGAAATTCAATGTAAAAATGACACTAGCATCAATGCCAAACAAACGTTGACAGGATGTGACGTGTTCTTCCTAGCTCCACCAGCCTGTCAATCATGCCTGTCAGTCAAAGTGCCAGTTCCACTCCATATTAGCCACCTGCTAGCATCCTCCACTAGACCAGGGACAACTGATTTACAGGAAAATCCCCCCCCCACCCCCAGAGTTTTTTCTGGGTCAAGACTGATTGACATGAAAATAAAATGTTTTCTCAGCATTAAATATGCCTTTGGGGGCCGCCATTATTATGATGGCTATGGCAAAAGCTAATGTATTTTTTTTTTTTGTAACTTAGATTTTTATTCATTTTTCATCATATATATTGCATTCAGATCACAGTCTACATTTAAAAACAAAGGGGCTAGAGTAAGAAAGAAAAAAAGGAAAAAAAAGGGGGGGGACAAATGTTGGAGCATCAAGTTTTTAGTTTCCATCTCTTAATTCTTCTGGTTTTTCCAGCGTCTTTGGTTATTCTTTCAATTTCTGTCTCGTTGTTGCACTTTGTAGTGTGTCCATTTCCGCCATTTTTTTTCATGTAGTCCTTCTTGCATTCTTTGTTGATATGTTAGTTTTTCCATCATACGTATGTCCTCAACAATGTCAGTCCATTGCTCTTGGTCAGGAAGAACTTCTGATCGCCATTTTTTTGTGATTGTTTTTTTACATGCAATCAACAAGATTTTAACTAGATATCTGTCCTCAGCCTGTATTACATTGTCTCTTTTAAGATCACATAAGTACATCAGGTTACAGTTCATTGGTATATTATATCCTAATATCCTCTGTATTGTCACATGTATAGATTTCCAGAATGATGAGATTTTGCTGCATTTCCAAAACATATGTGAGTGGTCTGCATTTTGAGCCCCACATCCCCTCCAGCATAAAGATTGGGTATTTGTATATTTTCCTTGAATCTGTGGTGTAATGAAAAAGCGAATCAGGTTTTTCCATCCAAATTCCCTCCATGTCCTTGAATTTGTTGATGTGTGTTGTGTTTTCCATATTTCCTGCCAGCTTTCTTCTGTTATGTTTAAATTGAGCTCTTTCTCCCATTTCTCCTTTATATAGTTACTTGAATGTTTGTTTGCCATAAGTTTCTGATATAGCTTTGAAATAATTCTTATTTTATTTCCTGCATATGAGCTTAAAATGAATTGTATAATCTCGCTCACATCTGTTTGGAGGTTATGCCTAATCTTCTTCATATAATAGTCTCTCATCTGCAGATAGCTGAAGAATTCCGATCTTTCTAGTTTAAATTTTCTTCTGATGTTTACAAAGCTCCCGAGATCTTTTTTTTCCGATCTTGCCCCATGCTGTGATTCCCTTGTTCACCAGATTTTTGTATCCCCTATCTTGCTTTGCCGGTTCAAACTGACTGTCAGATGCTACCCATTTCAATAGTTTTATGTCTTCCTTTATATTATACTTTTGTACTATTTTATACCACAGTTCCAAAGTAAATTTAGTGATTGGGTCTATTTGTTTGATTTGCTTATATGCATCTTTATCTCCTATTATGCTTTGTACTGGGAGTCCCTCAATTTCCTTTTCCATTTCTTTCCATTTTGCCTCATATCCTTCGTCGCACCAACATATGATATATCTTATTTGTGCTGAGTAGTAATATTCCTTTAGACTCGGTAGGCCCATGCCTCCTTTCTCTTTTGGTAACTGGAGAGTTTTATATTTCACTCTTGGCTTTTTACCTCCCCAAACAAATCTCGATATCATCCTGTCCCACTTTGAGAACTGGGCACCTGGAATCTCTGTTGGTAGAGCCTGGAAGAGGTAAAGTAATCTAGGTTGTATGCTGATTTTGACTGTCTCAATTTTTGAATTCAGATCCATATTTAAGATTAACCATCTATCAATATCTTTTTTTTATTTCTTGTTCCAACCTATCATAGTTTGCTTTATAGATTTTGCTTAGATCTTTAGGTATGTTCACTCCAAGGTATTTTATTTCTTTTTGTTTCCAGTTTAGTTTGATCTTATCAGTTATCTGGTTTAGAGGGTTATAGTGGAATGTCAGTATTTGTGTTTTTGTTATGTTTATCTTGTATCCTGATAATTTTCCAAAATTTTCTATCAAGTTCATCATTTCCATTATTGATTCATCTGGTTGTTCAAGGTAAACTATAATATCGTCTGCAAATAGCCCAATCTTGTGTTCCGCTCCCTTTATTGTTACACCTTTTAATTTCTTATTTTGTCGTATCGCTTGAGCCAGTGGCTCTATGAACAGAGCAAACAAGGTAGGCGATAAGCAGCATCCCTGCCTGGTTGATCTTTGTATATTTACTTTGTCTGTTAAGCTATCGTTTATCTTGATTCTTGCCACAGGTTCTTGATACAGCGTCCTTATGCATTGTACTGATTTTTCGTTAAATCCAAAGCGTTCCAGCACACTATATAGGAATTTCCAGTTAACCCTGTCAAATGCTTTTTCTGCGTCTAAACTCATTATTACTGCGCTTTTCTTTTCTTTATGTATTTGATTAATTATATGTATTGTTCTCCTGATATTGTCATGTGTTTGGCATCCCTCTATGAAACCAGTTTGTCATCTTCTATCAGTTCCGTCAAGAATGTCTTTATTCATTTACATATAATTGTTGTATATATTTTATAATCCACATTTAGTAAAGAGATTGGTCTATAGTTTCCGCATTGTTCTCTATCTTTCCCTGGCTTTAAAATAACTGAAATAATGGCTTCGTTCCATGATGGAGGTATTTTGTTGTTGTTCAACGTCCAATTAAATGACTTTAGGAGCTGTGGCGTGAGTTCTTCTATAAACAGTTTATAAAACTCAGATGGGTACCCATCACTACCTGGTGATTTACCGTTTTTAAGTGACTTAATCACATCTCTAATCTCTTGTGTTGTTATTTCTGCTGTTAGCTTTTCATTTTGTTGATTTCCTATTGATGGCAAGTCCAATGTGCATAGAAATTTTTTAATATCCTTAGTATTTGTTTCTTCAGGTTGTGAGTATAGTTCTTGGTAGAAATTATGGAATATTTCTTCGATGTTTTCTGGGTTAACTGTGGTTTTATTCGTGAGGGGGTCTTTAATCTTATATACATTATTCACTGTTTGTTGTTTTCTTAACCGTTTTGCCAGCAGTTTTGTGGCTTTTGGTCCCGTTTCATAATATTTTTGCTTTAGATATCTATTTTTACTTTCAATTTCATCTATTTGTGTTTCTTTTATCTTTATTTTTTCTTCTTTAATTTCTTGATATATTTTTGGGTCATTTGTGCTTTGATGTTTACGTTCTAATTCCCTCAGTCTCTCACATCTTTGTTCATATGTTTCCAGTTTAGACTTATTTGCTTTTCCTGTTTCAACAATTAATTTACCTCTTAACACGGCTTTTAGTGCATCCCATAGTATTGTTGGGTCCACTTCTTCATTGTCATTCTCTTGGATATACTCGTTTATGTTTACTTTTATTCTTTCTTTCATTTTCTCATCATTTAACAGTCCTACATTAAGTTTCCATGTTGTTTGTCGTTTTCTATTGTTTAAATATATTTCCATGTATATAGAGATGAGAGAGATGAGATTCAACTTTATTGTCATTACACATGTATGAATACAAGGTAACGAAACGTGACTTGGCATTTGGGCACGCTCTGCAGAGTGCATCCAAGGCCGGGGCAGCCGCTAGGCGCCAGTCATGTACTGTAGAAATAAATATTCTCTGCATCAACAGTGCACCACACATGCATTCATGCAGTACTGCACTAAGAATTGCACTGACAATGAACCTTTGAAATTTTGGCAGATGTGTCTTTTTTGTGTGCAGAGTGGTTAGCACTGCGGCAGCACAGCAACTCACCCTTGGCTGGGGGATTCTGGGTAATCAAGTCAGTGGCGGTAATATAGGATTATGATCTGATATTTCTGCCCCTCCAATCCGACAATTTCTCACCCTGTGTCTGTCACCTTCATTCATAAGGAAGTAATCTATTCTAGAGTGTACTTTATGGACTGCTGAATAATGTGTATAGTCTTTTTCGAGTGGGTGCAGGTCCCTCCATATGTCTAACATACCCATTTCTGCCAGTGAGGTTCTTATGAACTTTGTTACATGTTTTTTTGTCTTCTTAACACTTCTTGTGTCAACTTCATGATCCATGATGGCATTTAAGTCTCCTCCACAAATTAGGACTCCTTCACTGTGTGTTGCTATGAGATCAAATAGATGTTGAAAAAAACCCTTGTCACTTTCTGGTGGGGCATAGATGTTCACTAATGTGATCTGCATACCATCTATTCTTCCCTTTATTATTACATACCTGCCTTCTTTATCCTGGATTTCTTCTTCACATTCAAATTGTATTTTATTTGAGATTAGTATCATAACCCCCCTTTTAGTTCCTCCCTTAAATGAACTGTAGTAGGAGTTCTTATAGCCAAATCTCTTTAGTTTCACATGTTCTGTCTTGCTCAAATGTGTCTCTTGCATAAATATAATTTCGGCTTTTTCCTTCTTGAATTTTCTTATTATTCTTTCCCTTTTAACAGGTGAGTTCAGACCATTCACGTTTAGTGTCATTATCTTAAGATTTTTACCCATATTCATGTTTTTCCATTTTTTTAACTTGTGCTCCTAGCCCCTTTAACAACAAAAATAACACATATTTATATAAAAACACATTAAAAAATCTCGACTTCCGTACTTTGGGCCTTTCTTCTGCCCACTGGTCCCTGTTGGTGGGTGGAGGGAATGACCTCACCGAGTGAGGGGCCCTCCCTAGACCTGTATTTACTATCCAAGTAATAGTCATTAGTCTAGAAATGTCCAACAAAAATCACTTAAACCTCTCCTAGCCGTTTGTTTCTCTTTTACCTTGTCTTCTTGGCCTTCATTTCTTCTGTGCCTTTCTTAATCTTTGTTATAATCTAGGCTTTCAGTTGAAAGCCTTGCAGTTTTTCCTGGGCCCGCTGCTCCACATCTCTTCCCCTTCTTCTGCCGCTCACTCGCCTCCACTCCGGCTGTCGTGATGCGTTCAGTGCCGCCGGTGCTCCAGCCGCTTCCTCCGGCACGCTCACCACAAAGCCCCGCTCCATCATGTCCCGCGTTGCCTCTCTGGCCGTGTTGTAGGTTTTTACGCCGTCCTCCCAATGAATCCTCATCTTCGTTAGTGGCGTTTGGAATCTAATTTTTTTCTCCTTCAGCGTTTTTTTAATGTTGCCATATTTCTTTCACTGCTGCACAATTTCTGTCGGGTAGTCATGATCAAAGAATATCTGCTTGTCGCCAATTCGTATCTTTTTTTTCCACGCTTGTGTCAGGATTCTTTCCTTTACATCATATTTCAGAAAGTTTACCACAACTGACCTGGGTGGAGAGTTTGGTTTCGGGTTCTGTGCCGAGGCTCTGTGCGCTCGTTGAATCTGCAGATCCGCTTCACCGGGCAGCTCAAGCTCTTTTTTTAAGAACTGATCCATGAATTTCATCATCGAGTTGCCTTCAATGCCCTCCGGGATCCCGAAGATGCGTATATTGCTCCGTCTGGACCTGCTCTCCAGGTCGGTTATTTTTTCCTGCATCCTCTGTGTTTGTGCCGTCAGGGTCTACAGCTGCTCGCTTGCCTCGCTCTTCCAGTCTTCCAGCTCCGATATTCAGGCCTGTGCTTCTGTCATACACGCCCGTTGAGATCACAGCTCCTCCATGTTTTCTGCTAGCTTGCGCTCCATTTCTCTTCGGAGGCCCATAATTTCCTCCTTCATCTCTTTTTTCAGCTCCTCCTTAAGAGCCGCTAAATCCTGTTGTAGTTGCCGCTTGAAGTCTTTTAACTCTTTACCTAAATTGGCGAAGCCAGTGTTCATGGTATCGAGTTTGGCGTCCTCCATTTTCCCTGCTGCAGTCACCTCGTTTTTTTGGGCCTCGTGTTCAGCGATTTCTCCTGCGTTGTTGAAGAGGAATTCTTTAATTTTACCCTGCTTTTGTCCGTGTGCCCGGCTCCTTCGTGTTTTCATCCCTTGGTTTATTGATCCGTTTATGTCGAGTTGGCCATTTACCGATGATTTTTAATCCGACTAGGGAGAGTTCTCTGTTTAAGCGTTATGTCTCTCCGCCATCATCCCGGAAGCATCCAAAAGCTAATGTTTTGGAGCCAAACCTACTGCCACTAGGTGGTAGTACAACTTTTGTCACTTCCTGGAGGGCTTCTACTTCTGCGTTCTAGGGTTGGGGCTTGTGTGTGACCAACAGAAACAACAACAGGAAACAGAACTTACTACTTGCGGTTTCTAACTTTTTTTAAACATCCTGACCTATTTTCATTCCACCACAACAAATGGCACCACAAATAGCGAACGTCATGTAAAAACTTAAATCATTAACTTGAATAAACATCAAAAGGCTCTGAAAACTTGCAGGAGCCAGAACACTGGGTGTGAGTGTGTGTAAATGTTCAGTAGTGGTTAGAGAAGCCGTTGGCACGGATTGGCAGCCATGTTTCTGTCAGTCTGCCCCAGGGCAGCTGTGGCTACAGAGGTAGCTTACCACTATCTGTGTCTGGAGTGAATGAATAATGGACTCACTGTACGCCCTTTGAGATGTCACTTGACATGTAAAGTGCCATATAAATCTAATCTATTATTGTAGATGTAGTGATGAACTGCTTTAAATGGTAAATGGCGTTCACTTATATTGCGCTTTTTCTCATCTCTAGATAACCAAAGTGCTTTACAGATCCTGCTATCCAGCCATTCCCACATTGATGGCGGCAGAGCTGCCATGCACTGGCGCTGGCCTGATCCACCAGGTGCAACTGGGGGTTCAGTGTCTTACTCAAGGACACTTCGACATGCAGACTGCAGACAAAGTGGGAATCAAACCTCTGACCCTCCGATCAGTAGTTGGTCACACTACACCTGTGACGACAATGTTTGGTTTTCCAAAATGTTTTTGAGCCCACGTGGTAATGCCCTTTACAGAACATTATCAGTTTTTGATACAGTGCTGCCCGAGAGATCAAAGGTCACGGGCATTCAGTGTTGGTTTTCGACCTTGCAGCTTACATGCAGAAATTTCTCCAGATTCACTGAATCTTTTGATGATATTATGGACTGTAAATGATGAAATCCGAAAATTCTTTGCAACTGTACATTGTGAAATGTTGTTCTTAAACTGCTGGACTATTTGCCCACACAGTTGCTCACAAAGTGGTGAACCATGTCCCATCTTTGCTTGGTTGAGGCTTTCGGGGATGCTCCTTTTATATCCAATCATGACCCTCAGCTGTTTCCAATTAACCTGTTCACCTGTGGAATGTTCCAAAAAAGTGTTTTATCAGCATTCCTCAGCTTTCCCAGTCCTTTCTTGTCCCTGTCCCATCATTTTTGGAATGTGTTGCAGGAATCAAGTTCAAAATGGGTGAATTTTGCAAAAAATAAATAAATAAATAAATAAATAAAGTTTATCAGTTTGAACACTAAATATCTTGTCTTTGTAGTGCATTAAATTTAATATAGGTTGAAAATGATTTTTAAATCATTATATTTTGTTTTTATTTACAGTATGTTTTACACAATGCCCCAACTTCCCTGGAACAGAGGTTGTACTACAATCACTTAAGACACATTTACTGCACTCAGTTGATCCCCATTTCATTGTGAGACTACTAGTACTAGTGTTGTAGCGGAGACCAGACTGAAGCCAGAGTCTCCCAAGTTAAGACCAAGACCACTGTAGGTCTTGGTCTTGACTTGGTCTTTGGAAACTTTGCTCTTGACAACTACAACACTATCTAGCACCAACTCGCTGACCTCTACTGAAAACATTTTTTTGTAAATATTTTTTTTGTCAAAAAGCCAAAATTTTAGTGACCATGATTTCTGATCATGATCTCATTTCCGGATCTGGAAATATACACACAGACTGTATTATGCTACATCACCTACTGTATCAACCAGGTGACTGTAGAAAAACGCATTAGGGTTTTTCCTAACCAGAAGCCTTGGATGACAAAAGAAGTCCAGGCACTCCTCAGAGCCATGACACAGCCTTCAGGTCAGGGGATACAGACCTGTATAGCACCGCCCAGGCTAATCTGAAGAAAGGCATCAAGCAGGCCAAGCAGGCTATAAGAGGAAAGTTGAGGACCATTTTTCTGATTATGATTTGAGACGAGTATGGCAAGGTTTTCACCATATCACAAACTATAAGAGCAGCAGCATCATTTCTAGTGACATCAACGTCTCACTGGCAGAAGAACTGAACTGCTTTTTCGCACGGTTTGAGGCAAATACACCTCGCCTGGACCCACTGACGTTATTGAATGCCCGCTCCGATGTGCTCACCCTGCAGGATCATGAGGTGAAACATACACTTAGAGCAGTTCATCCAAGGAAGGTTACTGGTCCCGATGGAGTGCCAGGAAAGGTGCTCAGAGCATGTACAGATCAGCTATGCTCTGTTTTGACTGACATTTTTAATTTGTCTCTTAAGGCATCCTCTGTTTCATGGTGTTTAAAATCTGCAGTCATTATTCCTGTGCCTAAAAAACATTATCAGCAGTCTGAATGACTATCGACCGGTAGTATTAACACCCATTGTTAAGAAGTGCTTTGAGAAAATGGCATTGAAACATCTTTTGTCTGGTCTCACCCCAGCCTTTGATTGG
The DNA here is from genome assembly GCA_020510985.1 of Pholidichthys leucotaenia. Lineage (NCBI taxonomy): Eukaryota > Metazoa > Chordata > Actinopteri > Cichliformes > Pholidichthyidae > Pholidichthys > Pholidichthys leucotaenia. The sequence continues at coordinate 77,054,349 of CM035842.1, read as the reverse complement.
TACCAGTTTGCCTACAGGCGGAGCAGACCCACTGAAGATGCTATTGCTATAACTCTCCACTCAGCATTCAGCCATTTAGAAGACAAGGGGAGCTATGTAAGAATGTTGTTTGTGGACTATAGCGCCGCATTTAATACAATTATTCCCAATATTCTCATCAGTAAATTGCTTCAGCTTGGTCCGCCTACTCATACTTGCAGCTGGATTAAGGACTTTCTAAAAAAAAAAAAAATCACACACAGACTGTTAGACTCGGACCCCATTCCTCCTCTACAGTCATGCTCAACACAGGCTCGCCACAGGGCTGTGTGTTGAGCCCCACTTTGTATTCATTGTACACATATGACTGCATACCTGTTCATCCCACAAACATTTTAGTGAAGTTTGCGGATGATACAACAGTGGTTGACATGGTTGCTTGACCCAGGAGACAGACACTGACATGAGTAGAGTGATTAGACAATTATTTATTAACCCAGTGAAGTTAGTGTGTGTGTGGATGTGTGCGATGCTGACAGACAGCTGGAGCTGAGCGAATCTCGTTGCGACCTGGCAACCCTGGAAACACACAAGCACAAGGGATTAATGCAGCTCGCAGCAACGGGAGATTGTGATTTGTGCTGCTTACTTGCAGGTGCCGCTGTGAGACTTCTGTCCGCTCCGTGACTTGACGTGGCTGGGTGAGCGCGGAGCTTGGCGCTGTGAAGGTGAGGAGGAGATCCGAGGAGGAGGAGGAGAAGCCCCGTTGTCAGGGGAGACCAGTCCGCCGCCAGGGAGGTCCACCTGTGCACAGGGGAAATTACTTTGACAAGGTAAGGTTTGCTGATGCTTACGTGACGTGGCTTGGCGAAGAGGCTTTGAAGTAGCTCTGGCTTGAGGTCGTGTCCTTGACGCGTTGCGTGGCGAAGACGACAGACAACTCCGTGCAGAGCAGTCAGTGACACCGGCTTTTAAAGCCTGCTGGTTATTGGCGGCAGGTGTGTGCGCAGCTGGAGCTGATGACGGCCCAGCGGCCGCCATGACAGTACTCCCCCCTCTAGAGGTGCCTCCAGGCACCTGCCCTATCCTGCCTGGATGCGCCCGATGGAAATCGCGGATGAGCTGCTTGTCAAGGATCAACGCTGGGTGAATCCAGGAACGGTGCTCAGGGCCGAATCCCTCCCAGTCCACCAAGTATTGAAGACCCCGGCCCCGCCGGCGGACATCCAAGATGGCAGTAACCCCTCAAGCTGGGTGGCCGTCGATCATCCTCGGTGGGGAAGGCGCCGCAGGGGGCGGGCACAGAGGGTGGGAGATGTAGGGCTTGACCTGGGAGACATGAAAGGTAGGGCAGAAGCGCATGGAAAGGGGGAGAGCTAGACGCACAGCCACCGGGTTAACAATACGTGAAATCACATATGGGCCGATGAAATGCTTCGTTAACTTGCGCTTCTCGGCCGGCACACTGATATTCTTTGTAGACAGCCAAACCTGTTGACCCACCTTATAGTCCGGGGCAGGCCTCCTGTGATGGTTGGCCACCTGAATATTGCGTTCCATGATCTTGAGGAGGGCTCTGCGGGTGATGGTCCAGATCCGACGACAACGCCTGGCATGAGCCTGCACCGAAGGGACAGCCACCTCCTTCTCCTCCTCCGGGAACAGTGGTGGATCATACCCCAAAGATAGCTTGAACGGGGACAGCCCAGTCGCTGAAGACACCGTGGTGTTTTGCGCGTACTCGATCCAGGGCAGGAACGTACTCCAAGAAGAGGAACAAGAGGATATGACGCAGCGGAGCGCAGCCTCCAGCTCCTGATTGGCTCGCTCACACTGGCCGTTACTCTGCAGATGATACCACGATGAGAGACTTGCTGTGGCCCCCAACACTGTGCAAAACGCCTTCCAAACCTGGGAGACAAACTGCAGACCTCGATCCGAGACAATATCCGCAGGGATGCCATGAAGGCGGACCACATGCTGCACCAGGAGATCCGCCATCTCCCGTGCCGAAGGCAACCCCCGGAGAGGCACAAAATGGGCTGCCTTGGAGAAGCGGTCCACTATAGTCAGGACCAAGGTGAAGTGATCAGAAGGGGGCAGGCCAGTCACAAAATCCAAAGCCACATGGGACCAGGGGCGGGAAGGAACCGGCAGAGGATGGAAAAGACCTGCCGGGGAGGAAGATGACGATTTCCCGGTGGCGCACTGGGCGCAGGCCCGGACATAGCTGGTGACGTCCTTCCTCAGCCCTGGCCACCAGGAGGCTCTCTGAAGCAGGTCGACTGTGCGAGCGATTCCTGGATGGCACGCCAACTTAGAAGCATGACCCCACTGGATGACCTCGCTCCTGACCGAAGGGGGGACAAACAAACGGCCCGGGGGACCCCCACCCGGGTCGGGCTCAGTCTCCTGCGCCCTCCTGACTCTGTCCTGGATCTCCCACATGAGGGCGCCCACCACACAGGATGAAGGCAGGATGGTCTCCTCCTGATCTCCGACGGTCTCTGCCTCGAACTGTCTGGAGAGGGCATCCGGCTTAGTGTTCTTGCTCCCTGGCCGGTAGGTGATCATGAAATTAAACCGGCCAAAGAAGAGAGACCAGCGGGCATGGCGGGAGTTCAGCCGTTTAGCCGTCCGGAGATACTCTAGGTTTTTGTGATCCGTCCAGACGATAAACGGCTGGGTAGCCCCCTCCAGCCAGTGCCTCCATTCCTCCAAGGCGAGCTTCACAGCCAGCAGCTCCCTGTCACCGATGCTGTAGTTCCTCTCAGCAGGTGTTAGGCGGTGGGAAAAGAAGGCGCACGGCCGGATCACCCCATCCACAGGGAAGCGTTGAGAGAGGACCGCCCCAACTCCAGAATCCGAGGCGTCCACCTCCACCAAGCACTGCAGGGCCGGATCCACCTGAGTCAGGACGCGGGCAGAGGCAAACTCCTCCTTCATGTTCCCGAACGCCGCCGCCGCTTCCTCGCTCCAGCGAAAGGGGGTCTTGGGGGACGTGAGTTGGTCAAGGGCCGGGCGATGATCCCAAAATTCGGCGCAAAAGGCTGTAGAAGTTGGCGAATCCCAAAAATCCCTGCAACTGTTTCCTGGACGTGGGCGTGGGCCAATCCACCACTGCCTTGACCTTGGCCGGGTCAGGGAGCACCTGATTGTGTGCAACAATAAACCCCAAAAAGGACGTTGAGCTGGTGTGAAACTCACACTTCTCGGCCTTGACAAATAACTGGTTCTCCAGGAGGCGCTGCAGGACCCGTCTAACGTGCACCTGGTGTTCCTCCAACGTGCGTGAAAAGATCAGGATGTCATCCAAATAAACAAACACGAAGGAGTTCAGAAAGTCCCGGAGGATGTCGTTGATTAAGTGCTGGAAGACGGCTGGAGCGTTGGTTAACCCAAACGGCATCACCAAGTACTCAAAGTGGCCGCTTGGGGTCCGGAACGCCGTCTTCCACTCATCTTCCTCCTTAATGCGCACCAGGTGATAAGTGTTACGGAGGTCCAGTTTCGTAAACCATGATGCCCCCTGGAGAGAGTCAAAGGCCGAGTTCATTAGGGGCAGCGTGTATTTGTCCTTGATGGTAATTTCATTGAGCCCCCGGAAGTCGATACAGGGATGTAGCGAGCCATCCTTCTTTCCCACGGAGAAGAAACCTGCCCCCACCACCGAGGAAGATGGTCGAATGATTCCAGAGCTGAGGGACTCCTTAATGTACGTGTCCATGGCCTCACGCTCCGGGGCAGACAAGCTATACAGTCGACTTGCCGGGAGCAGGGCCCCTGCCCTGAGGTTGATCGCACAGTCGTAGGGGCGGTGGGGGGGAAGGGACAGCGCCCGTGACTTGCTGAAAACCGCTCCCAGATCATGGTAGACCTCTGGTACCTTGGACAGGTCCGGGGGAGGTGTCGAGGGCGGGGTCATCGATACCGAGGGGGCACATGCTGCAGACTGGAGGCAGGCACTGAGACAAAAGGTGCTCCACGCAGTGATGTTTCCTGCTTGCCAGTCGAAAGTGGGGTTGTGAAGTCGTAGCCACGGGTAACCCAGGATCACAGGTGAGGAGGAGATAGGCAACACCAAAAACCGGATCTCCTCCCTATGATTTCCAGAAATAATCACCGACACAGGGGCCGTCTGGTGAGAGACAGTGGTTAGTAAAGCCTTTGACAGCATAATGAGGTTGACAGACGGGCGAAGGGGTTGACAGCTGAGGCCCAGATGGGTTGCCAGGTCTCCTGAAATGAAGCTTTGTTCAGCTCCAGAATCAATGAGGGCATGTGTCATATGTTCACTGTGTTTATAAATTAATCTGATGGGGATAAGGAAACTGGTGAGGGTTTTTTTCTGATTAACGTCCGTGAATCCCCCTACTGTAACCCACGGACCTCCCCTTTTAACCGGTTGGAACACTCAGCTACCCCGTGGGACTCACTACTACAGAAAAAACACAGGCCCTGATCCCTTCGGCGCTGTCTGTCAGCCGCCGAAGCACCCGATTGCCCAATAATCATTTCCTCTTGCCCCAGAAGTTCCTCCGGCGGGTGCAGAGCTGGGAGAGGTGGCCGGGAGGAGCGGGGGCGTGGTTTAATCAAACGGCTGGCAGCCCTACGTTCGGCCGCCCGCTCCTTCAGCCTGTTGTCCAAACTAATGGTGAGTGAAATCAGTTCACCTAATCTGTCTGGCTTATCCCGTGTTGCTAGTTCATCTCTTAGCTCCGAGCTAAGGCTGTGGAGAAAAATACTGCAAAGAGCAGAATCCCCCCACCCAACCTCTGCAGCTAGCACCCGGAAGTCTACGGCGAAATCGACGGTGGATTTGCTGCCCTGCCGAAGGTTAAGCAACTGGTCTGTTAACACAGCGCCCCAGTCAGTATGGTCAAAAATCTCAAGGAACTCTGTCATGAATTGCTGGTATATTAAATGGGCGTAGCTGGGTTTAGCCATAACTGTGCATGCCCAAGCTAACGCCCTCCCTTCAAGCAGGTTTGAGATGTACCCAATCTTGCTATGATCCGTGGGGAAATCTCTCAGGACGCGGTGAAAAACTGTTTCACACTGTAGCAAGAAACCCCGTGCCTCCCCGAGTTTTCCGCTAAAGCGGGCGGGGGTAGGCACGGGAGTGAGGCGAGGTGAAGGAGGCTGGTGTGTTTGACTAGTAGGTGGGTTAACAGGGGCTGGTGAGGCCCCAGCGGCCGGGGGGGAACGCTTGGCGTCCTTCCAGGCGATCCAGCAGGCTGTTAATCTGAGTTAATTGATTAAGAATAACCCTCTGTTGATGGGCAATTAGATCTACTCGTGCGCTAAGGGTGTTAAGACGGCGCGTCAGCTCGCTGTCTGCTGGGTCGTCTTGACGGAGTCGTACTGACATGGTTGCTTGACCCAGGAGACAGACACTGACATGAGTAGAGTGATTAGACAATTATTTATTAACCCAGTGAAGTTAGTGTGTGTGTGGATGTGTGGATGAGTGTGATGCTGACAGATAGCTAGAGCTGAGCGAGTCTTGCTGCGACCTGGCAACCCTAGAAACACACAAGCACAAGGGATTAATGCAGCTCGCAGCAACGGGAGATAGTGATTTGTGCTGCTTACTTGCAGGTGCCGCTGTGAGACTTCTGTCCGCTCCGTGACTTGACGTGGCTGGGTGAGCGTGGAGCTTGGCACTGTGAAGGTGAGGAGGAGATCCGAGGAGGAGGAGAAGCCCCGTTGTCAGGGGAGACCAGTCCGCCGCCAGGGAGGTCCACCTGTGCACAGGGGAAGTTACTTTGACAAGGTAAGGTTTGCTGATGCTTATGTGACGTGGCTTGGCGAAGAGGCTTTGAAGTAGCTCTGGCTTGAGGTCGTGTCCTTGATGCGTTGCGTGGCAAAGACGACAGACAACTCCGTGCAGAGCAGTCAGTGACACCGGCTTTTAAAGCCTGCTGGTTATTGGCGGCAGGTGTGTGCACAGCTGGAGCTGATGACGGCCCAGCGGCCGCCATGACAGTGGTGGGGCTCATATCAGGAGGAGATGAGTCTGCATACAGAGATGAGGTCCAGAGACTGGTAAGATGGTGCTCAGATAATAATCTGCTATTGAACACAAAAAACAAACAAACAAAAGAACTCATTATTGATTTTAGGAAGCATAGTAGTGAGCCTCCTCCTCTATATGTAGGCAAGGAGTGTGTGGAGAGGATGGAGGCTTTTAAGTTTCTGGGTGTTCATATTTCTCACAACCTCACCTGGGCAGTTAACACCATAGCTATGATAAAGAAGGCTCAACAATGTTTACACTTTTTGAGGCTCCTTAAGAGGAATGGCCTGAATGTACAGTTGCTGGTTTTATTTTATCGCTCTGCTATTGAAAGCATTTTGTCATATGGCATCATGGTTTAGTATGGGGGCTGTTCAGCCGCAGACCGCAAAGCCTTGCAGAGTGATCGAGACTGCACAAAAAATCACTGGCTGTTCTCTCCCTTCTCTGGAAGAGATTTCCAGGCCTCAGTACCTCAGCAGAGTTACTGCCATTATTAAGGATTGCACTCATCCGAGTCATGATTTCTTTTACTTGCTCCCCTCAGGAAAGCGGTACAGATCCCATAAAAACCAGACTACCAGGTTTAATCATAGTTTTTTCCCAACAGCAATACATATTTTGAACGGATTTATGCAACACATACAGACTGCTGATATTATATTGGGTTATTTAGTGACAATAACCTGGTGTATAAGCTGGTCTTATTCATTTATTGCTCAGTATGTTTTTATTATTGCTATGTGCATATTGTATTTAACTTTTTTTAGGTATTGTTGTTTTAGGCATTATTTATTGTTGTAATTATGAGAATGTTAAATTCATGAATGAACTGTGAATGTGAGAGTTTGTTTTAGGGAGCAGCATCTCAATTTCGTTGTATTGTTTTGGGTTTTTTTTAGCAATGGAATGACAATAAAGGCGCTTTGGACTTTGACTTCTTTTAAAAAAAAATCAATCAAAAATTGATATGTGTATAGCTGAAAGAGTTTTAAATTTAGATATATATTTACTACCAAGAAATCTGCTTTCATTCTGTACCGACTGGGTGCCATCAAATAAAACAGTACTATCTGCATGTGTTCCCCCTTCTCTCAGTTCCTGAGGTTTACAGTCATCCCACCTTGTGTCCTATTGTGTCCGTCCATGTAAACTCAAGCTGAGGCAGAACACAATCAGCCCCTCTAACAGCAGATCAAAGTAGCCGTTTCCCTGGAGAAATGACAAACAAAGACAGATTTGCTGCTTATGAGGGCTGAGATGGACAGAGCACAATAATTAGAGTGAAAAGCACATTACACCTCACTTCCCCTAACTATATAAAGAGTGACGGACACAATGGCTAATTTAGTGTTTTTCCAAGTGGAGGACACATCAAACAGGACCACACACAGGCTCACAAGTGGAGCCTTCAAGACCTGCTGAACCTCTGCTGACATCTAGTGGATAAACACATAGAATCATTAAAAAAAAAAAAAGATGACAAGCGCTTGTTAATTGACCAACATTATAGCTGCGTTCCGATCGCCCAGCAGTGTACTCCGGAGTGCACTGCACAGGGTATTCCGCCATATTAAGTGTGATTCCAAACCGGAGGGAGCAAGCGGTCTTCAATTCAAAGAGAACTGAGAACTAAGCAGGGAAGAAGTGAACAACCAGACATCACTTCACCGAAGTTGACAGGAAGATTACCCATAAGCCTCAGTTTTCCAATTATAACGAGCTTTCACTGCAAGATCGGATCAGATATGACCAAAAACTTTAAATTTGTGATCTCAAAAAGTGTCCCTATCGTCTACCAGCCAGTATGTGGAAGAATGATCCAACAGAGTGGCCAGAAACAATATTTATTGATATTTGTAACAACAAATAAATGCGCCAGCTTGGCTGTACGTTGGCAGAACACTCCAATAATAGAAAATAAATTGTATCTGCTGTGGAAATCCCCCAAAAGCTGTCATGTTTAAGTTTGCAAAATTTATCCACCGGAGCTCACAGGAAAAACAGCCTCCAATCTCGGGAGACGCTGTTTATTTACACTCAAAAAAAAAAAAAATTACACTTGTTCACCCTGCATAGTTGCTAAGTCCACCTATTATAAGCAACATTGGGTGTCATATAATGTGATATTTATATGTGGTGTGTCTTTAAGACTGTGGTGACGTCACAGGTCAGAGTTGACCTTCACCGAGTGATATGTATGAAAATGGCGATGTGTTGATGTTGCCGCCTGTTAATGTTCCCGCTCCTAGTTTTTAAAAGAGAACTTTGTTGAAACCACTATTCGTGTGGACCTCAGTTCTTTACATGGTGTCAGAAGTGCTTGACGGACGCTCTGCTTCAGTAAGATGGCCAAGTTTAATCCCCCGGAAAGTTTTCCTTTTCATCGTCCAAATGAATGGGCGGGCTGGAAAGAGCGCTTTCTGCGTTTCCGGACGGCTACAAAACTGAATAAAGAGGACGGCGAAGTTCAGGTCAGTTCACTGATTTACGCCATGGGCCCCGAAGCTGAAAACATCTTCAAATCATTCTCATTTACTGAGGAAATGGATCAAAAGAAGTTTGACGTTGTGTTAGGAAAATACGACGAGTACTTCTGTCCTAAATGGAACGTGATCCATGAGCGCGCTTGTTTTCACCAGAGGCTGCAGCGGCCCGGTGAGAAAGTGGAAATGTTTATCAGAGCCCTTTTTGAGATGTCAGAACACTGTGACTTTGGTGTAAAGAGAGATGAACAAATCCGTGACCAAATTGTTGTGGGCATCCTTGATAAAGAGCTGTCACGTAAACTGCAGATGATGGCTGATCTAACGCTTGCCCAAACTGTTCAGACAGTTCGCCAGTCCGAGGAGGTTGTCCTCCAGGTTCACCAGCAGGGGGAAGCACACGCCACGGTGCAGGAGATCCAGGGAAAAGCAGCAGGCAGAGGAAGATCTCCATTTAAACCAAGGAAAGGAAAAAGTGGAGAGCAAAAAGACTCATGGTGTGGAAGATGTGGAAAATTAAAACACAGAGATCCTGAAAAGTGCCCAGCCATGAAGTCAACATGCAACAAGTGTAAAAAGGTGGGTCACTGGGAAAAGAAATGTCACAGTAAATCAGTCAGAGAAGTCACTGAAGAGACAGTTTCCCAGACACCATTTTTTTTGGGCGCAGTCATAAAAACAGACAGAAATGATGACCCATGGACCATACAGCTTACAATTGGAACAACACCAGTCAATTTTAAAATTGATACGGGTGCAGATGCAAACATTATGGGACAAAAGACATTTAACGAACTAGTTCCTAAGAAGGAATTAGAGCCATCTAATGTCACACTGTGCAGCCCGGGTGGTCAGTTGGACTGTATAGGGAAATTTCAAGCCTTCACAGAATACAAAGAAAAACCATATACTTTTCCTGTGTATGTCATCAGTGGCAATAATGCAAACAATTTGCTGGGCAGAGACACAGCAATGTCGATGGGGCTTGTGAAGCGTGTCGAAGAAGTACACAAAGCATTTGGTGAGCATGGAACACTTAAAACAGAACCAGTTAAAATCCTGTTAAAAGAGAATGCTCAGCCATACACAGTGCACACTGCCCGTCGTGTCCCTTTGCCACTTTTGCAGAAGGTTAAAGAGGAATTGCAGCGTATGGAAGAGACTTGCTGTTGACCTGTGTGAGCATAACAAGCACACTTACCTTGTTGTGTCAGACTATTTCTCTCGGTTCCTCGAGATACTTCATCTGCCAGTAACCACTGCTTCTCAGGTGATCTTAAAGCTGAAGGCAGTGTTCGCGAGGTTTGGTTGTCCAGATGTGGTTGTATCTGACAATGGGCCTCAATTCTCTTGCCAAGAATTTAAAAAGTTTGCAAGGGAGTTTGACTTTTTGCACATCACCTCAAGTCCACACAACCCCCAAGGAAACGGACATGCAGAGAGGGGAGTTCAAACAGCAAAAAGAATCTTAAAGCAGCAAGATCCTTTGCTCGCCCTCATGTGCTTTCGATCAACGCCCTGCACCACCACAGGCGTGAGTCCTGCAGAGCTACTTATGGGTCGAAAGATCAAAACAACTCTTCCTACACTCGAAGTGAATCTTCAGCCCCAATGGCCTGATCTGGAAGTCGTCAGGAATAAGGATGCAATGGAGAAACAGAAACAAGCATTCTACTTCAATCAGCGCCATGGAGCTAAACCCCTACCTTCGTTGAAGCCAGGAGATCCAGTCCTCACAAAGCTGGACCATCAGAAATCCTGGAAAACACCCGCTGTTGTCACAGGAGAAAGCAGCACACCTCGCTCCTTTCTTATTGAAACACCCCAGGGAGCAACTTTGCGACGCAACCGCCGTCACTTGCAACATGATCCTGAATCAGCCAGAGAGATACACTCTTCAGCTCCAAATGACCTGCAGCCAGAGATTGTCGATCAGCAGCCTGAAACTGCAGCTGCTGCTGACACTATTTTACCAGAATCCAGTGTCAAACCGCCAGACCCAAAGCAAGGACTGTTGTTTACCCGGTCCGGTAGAATGATTAAACCTGTGCAAAGACTAGATTTGTAGAGAAAAAAAAAAAATGAAAAATGAAAAGAGAGAAATTCACGTGTTCACTGTGATAAGTGTGGTTATATGTGGTTCAATAATTAAGCCATGGGCTGTGGGGAAGGGTGAAATGGAAATGGAAAATGTTTGAATTGAAAATTGTTTTGTTCTGAAAAAAAAAAAAGCTAAAAAAGGGGGAGATGTCATATAATGTGATATTTATATGTGGTGTGTCTTTAAGACTGTGGTGACGTCACAGGTCAGAGTTGACCTTCACCGAGTGATATGTATGAAAATGGCGATGTGTTGATGTTGCCGCCTGTTAATGTTCCCGCTCCTAGTTTTTAAAAGAGAACTTTGTTGAAACCACTATTCGTGTGGACCTCAGTTCTTTACATTGGGGCTGTTTTTTTTTTTTCTAAAGTCGCTTGCAAATCTCGCCAGTTGCGAGTTTCGGGTTTTTGGACATGTTTTTTAACGTGTAGTTGTGTGGGGACACACATTCGTGACCTGCTTTTGGACTCACATTTTAGACCAGAGCAAGGGCAGAGCTTCTGTGGTTATTACAGGAAGCTGCAGGAGAGTTAGCTTTGGTATGCAAAGCTTGAGACTGTGGGATATAATGAGGGGATGCATTGTAGATAGTGGTGTGATATCATGCAGAGAGGATGCATTGTTGCTGTTTTTATAATGCAATGGTTTTGTGAGACAGGATTAATGAGGGGATGCATTGTAGATAGTGGTGTGATATCATGCAGAGAAGATGCATTGTTGCTGTCTTTATAATGCAATGGTTTTGTGAGACATGTGACCTGTTAACTGTAAGAGTCCTGGTATTTAAGGACGAGAGTTCCCTTTGTCGTCCTCTTTTTATTCTGCTTCGTGATGTTGGAAGATGTGAATAAAACTGACTCAAGAGATGAACTCTGCCTCATCATTTTCACATCTCCACACTGGTGACCCTAAGACGTATCATGAAAGAGGAGAATTCCCCCGGGCCAGCCTCATCAGGAGCCCCCAGCCAAGAGAATGCCACTACAGTCCAGCTACCGGACTTCTGGCAGAACAATCCACGCTCCTGGTTCAACACGGTTGAGGCGCAGTTCAACCTCCGGGGGATATCGGTAGATGCCACAAGATTCTACCACGTAGTCGCAAAGCTGGACAACAACACGGTCCAGCATGTGGAGAGCCAGATCGACCAGCCGCCGGACAACGACAAATACATGAAGGCTGCACTCATCCAGCAATTCACCCCCTCGGCGGAGGAGCGAGCAGAGAGGCTCCTGGGGCTGATGGAGTTGGAAAATGACATGCCCGCGAACCTGATGGAGAAGTTGTTGAGGTTGAAAGACTCTGACGACAATCACTTCATTTTCACCCACCTCTTCCTCAGGACTATACCGTCAGCAGCGAGAGCGACCCTCGCCTGTTCGCCACTGTTGGCCCAACGGGACTACCGCGCGCTGGGCCAAGAAGCGCAGCGGATTGTCAACGCCACCAAGCGGCGCGCAGCCGCGGCCGCTGCAGCAGAACTCAGCACGACGACCGGAGACGACAGGAGGCCAGAGGCAGCTGTACCAGACTCATTGACTGCGGCGGCAGGGGCCAAGGAACGCGGACCGCACGTCCTCTGTTTCTACCATAGCCGCTTCGCAGAGAGGGCACGCAAATGTGTACCACCATGCCAGTTCGGGCGTTCGGGAAAACACCAAGACCGGGGGTCGGTAGCAGCCGCGGCCCTCGGGGAGGAGAACAAGCTGCTATACTTGTCAGACGCACGCTCAGGGAGGCAGTTCCTCGTCGACACAGGCTCCCAGTTGAGTTTCATCACGCCTTCCTACGTGGACAGATTAGCTGGTTCCGGAGGTCCCCGGGTGTCAGCAGCGAACGGCTCGGAGATTAAGACCTTCGGTGAGAAGACTCTGCTTCTGTCTCTACACGGCCGTACATTTGAGTGGACTTTTGTTGTGGCAGCAGTAAATTTCAATATGTTGGGGGCTGATTTTCTGTGCTTGCATGGTTTGTTGGTTGATCTCGCTAACAGGCGCTTGGTTAATGCATTTTCTTTTGATCCTATCCCCTGCACAGCGCGAGTGGCCCTGCCTACAGCACAAGCCAACGTCACAGCTGCAAGCGATAAGTTCCACACACTGCTCATTCAGTTCCCAGCACTCACTGTCCCCACTTTTTCGGCAACAGTCGCTAAGCACGGGGTGGAGCATTTTATTACCACTACAGGACCGCCCGTTTTTGCAAAAGCTCGGCGCTTGGACGCAGCTAAACTAGCCATAGCGCGCAAGGAATTCGCCAACCTAGAGAGGTTGGGCATTATCAGACGTTCAAACAGTCCGTGGGCTTCCCCGCTGCACATGGTCCCGAAAGCCGATGGATCATGGCGACCTTGTGGGGATTTCCGCAGGTTAAACAACGCTACAGCTCATGACCGCTACCCAATCCTGCATATCCAAGATTTTTCCGTTCATTTGGCAGGGGCGTGCGTTTTTTCTAAAATAGACTTGGTCCACGGTTACCACCAAGTCCCAGTGTGCGCTGAGGACATACCCAAAACAGCGGTAATAACTCCGTTTGGCCTCTTCGAGTTTTTACACATGCCATTTGGACTTAAAGGGGCGGCTCAGACGTTCCAACACATGATGGACGCGGTGCTTCGCGATCTCCCTTTCGTGTTTGTCTACTTGGACAATATTTTAGTAGCCAGCGCGTCCGAAGACGAACACAAAAAACACCTGACCACAGTTTTCCGAAGGTTGGGAGATCACGGGTTAATAATCAACCCAGCGAAGTGTCAGTTCGGGGTGGTGCAGATCGATTTTTTAGGACACCGCGTCTCCCCCGAAGGAGCAGTTCCGCTTCCTGATAAAGTGTGCGCAGTGGCAGATTTTCCCCGGCCACAGACTGTCAGGGCGTTGCAGGAGTTTTTGGGAATGGTGAATTTTTATAACCGTTTTCTCCCCCACGCGGCGCAAGTCATGCAGCCGCTGTATGTCGCGCTCAAAAAAAAAGAAGCCCGCGGATAAGGTCAAGTGGTGCCCGGAGCGGGACCAAGCGTTCTCGGAGGTGAAAGCAGCTTTGGCAAGGGCTGCGTTGTTGGCACACCCAGACCCAACTGCCATCATAGCGCTCACCACTGACGCTTCAGAGGTGGCCATGGGGCGGTCGTGGAGCAACATGTAGCCGGGGTTTGGCAGCCCCTCACATTTTTCAGCAGGGCCTTGCGCGATAGCGAACGTAAGTACAGCGCGTTCGACAGGGAGCTGCTCGCTCTCCATTTGGCCATTCACCACTTTCAGTTCTGGCTGGAGGGACGCTCTTTCACCGTGTTCGTTGACCACAAACCGCTCACGTTCACGATGGCCAAGGTTTCCGAACCGTGGTCAGGCCGGCAGCAGAGACAGGTGGCCGCAATATCAGAGTTTACCACTGATATCCAGCATGTGGCGGGCAAACTCAATGTAGTTGCAGACTGCCTCTCGCGCGCCGTAGCGGCCCCAGTCAGCGTGGGAATAGATTACGCAGCCATGGCTGCGGAGCAGGGTAGTGACGCGGACGTGCGTGCGCTCCAGTCTGGACCAACAGGGTTAAGGCTGGAGAACAGGGTGTTGCAAGACGGTATGCCCCCCCCTAATCTGCGATGTCTCCACGGGTCGGCCGTGACCAGTAGTACCAGCTGCGTGGCGCTGCCGCGTTTTTGACTCGATTCATTCTTTGGCGCACCCGGGAGTGCGCGCGTCGGTCAAAATGGTAGGAGAAAAATTTGTGTGGCCGAGCCTCCGCAAACAAGTTAAAGAGTGGGCAGCAGCCTGCACGGCGTGTCAACGAGCCAAAGTACACAGGCACACGAGAGCTCCTTTGGAGCCGTTTCACATTCCGGCCAAGAGGTTCGACCACGTTCATGTGGACCTCATGGGCCCCCTCCCGCTGTCACAAGGGTGCACACACCTTCTCACAATGGGAGACCACACCACGCGCTGACCTGAAGTGGTCCCGCTGGCATCAACCACGGCCGAGGAGGTTGCGCACGCATTTTTAACAGCTTGGGTGGCGCGCTTCGGCGTTCCATCGGATGTTACGTCCGACAGAGGCCCTCAATTTGTTTCCGAGCTTTGGTTGACAATGGCCCGCAGCCTGGGTGTCACAATTCACCGTACAACCGTGTACAATCCGCAGGTTATGCGAACGTTTTCATAGGTCATTGAAAGCAGCTCTCAGGGCGTCGCTGACGGGTGCAAATTGGGTAGACAAGTTACCGTGGGTGTTGTTGGGGTTGCGTTCTGCGCCTAAAGAGGACTTAGAAGCCTCCCCAGCAGAGCTCGTGTTTGCGCAGCCACTCCGGCTCCCTGGGGAGTTTCTCCCAGATAACCCTGCGCCAGACACCTCCCCGTCTCAGCTGTTGTGGAGTGACATAGAATCAAACACGCTGCCCGGCCCCGCGCACCACAGTTTTCCGCGCGTTTTTGTGCCTAAAACCTTGAAGAACGCAGAGTTTGTTTTTGTCAGACACGATGCGCACCGAACCCCGCTGCGCCCACCTTATGACGGACCCTTCAGAGTGCTGGAAACAGGGGACAAGCAGTTTTTGCTAGACTTGGGGGGTAGGGAAGAGAAAGTTGGCATAAACAGACTCAAACCCGCTTTTGTGGTGGCAGATGAGCAAGTGCTGTTGGCGAGGGCCCCGTGGCAAGGCAGACCCCCGTGGACGGCTTCACAGAATAATGTTTCCCCAGAACCCCCACAGGTGCTGACAAAAGGTTTCCACCCCCAGACAGCAAACCCCCAGCGTGACAGCGCCGCGGAGACGTCCAACCCCAGCTACAGAAGATACGGCAGGAGACGGAAGCCCAGACAGCTGGTGGACTAATGTGTATTGATACTATTACGGCAGGCATGTTGTTTTTCCCTTGTTTGTTCTAAAATGCTGGGGGGGCTTTGTGTGGGGACACACATTCGTGACCTGCTTTTGGACTCATATTTTAGACCAGAGCAAGGGCAGAGCTTCTGTGGTTATTACAGGAAGCTGCAGGAGAGTTAGCTTTGGTATGCAAAGCTTGAGACTGTGGGATATAATGAGGGGATGCATTGTAGATAGTGGTGTGATATCATGCAGAGAAGATGCATTGTTGCTGTCTTTATGATGCAATGGTTTTGTGAGACAGGATTAATGAGGGGATGCATTGTAGATAGTGGTGTGATATCATGCAGAGAAGATGCATTGTTGCTGTCTTTATAA
Organism: Pholidichthys leucotaenia; assembly: GCA_020510985.1. Classification (NCBI taxonomy): domain Eukaryota; kingdom Metazoa; phylum Chordata; class Actinopteri; order Cichliformes; family Pholidichthyidae; genus Pholidichthys; species Pholidichthys leucotaenia. The sequence goes on along the minus strand of CM035842.1, from coordinate 77,038,567 downwards.
TGCAATGGTTTTGTGAGACATGTGACCTGCTAACTGTAAGAGTCCTGGTATTTAAGGACGAGAGTTCCCTTTGTCGTCCTCTTTTTATTCTGCTTCGTGATGTTGGAAGATGTGAATAAAACTGACTCAAGAGATGAACTCTGCCTGGTCATTTTCACATCTCCACAGTTGCTTATTTGGGCTTGCTTTGCTGTCTGTGTGACAGCTCTCCCAGCTCGGTTGCACAAGATTATAAACTGTGTCTCCATACCAAGAAGTTCAAAATCTGTTAACTTGGGGGGAAGTTATTGAGGTAAAGGTGGCCGGCCTGGGGAATCCCTTCTGGCGGCCAATGATCCATCTAGTTTTTCTATAGAGATCAGTGGCCCACCAGACTCTACTCGGCTCTGTGCTCGCTAATAGGGGGTGATCTTTCCAGTTTTTTTTTTTTTCCCCATACACAGATCAGTGCATATGGGACCTTAAATTGAAAAAAAATTCTCCATTGAAATGAATGATAAGAGCAAAATTATCTTTTGAGCCCAATCAAATTTTGCTATGAGTTACACATATGATGTTTGTCAATTTAAAAAGACAATTTTCCACGTGATTAAAGTTGTCAGCTGTCGTGTAATATTTAGTTTTTGTTTAAAGGACTAGTGGACAACAACTCCCATCATCCCACATCACTAAACTGTAATCGTGTTTAGTGCTGTTACTTATGCAGAATGCACGTCTTTTCTTTTGATCAGAGTTTAAATTAATTTATTCAAAGTTTTCATGTTGACTGTCTTTACTATAAAGTTGCTGTTGCTTATGCAGAATGCATATGCATTTTCCTTTAATTAGAGTTTATAAAATTCAGTTATTCAATGCTGACTGTGTTTACAGTCAATAAGCAACTTTCACATCTCGGCTCGTGCAAAGTATCATGGGAACGTGGCTACCAAACATGTTCTATCGATACATTTAATTTATGGAAAGTTCCTGATCGACGAGCATATTGTATGCATAGGGGTCTTCCCAGTTGTACCCGCAAACGCAAGGATGAACTAGTTGTGCTTGCATTCGCGGCCACGTTGCAGAAATTGGCCAAAATGGCCCCCCTGTATGTACACTGACATAGCAGGTCAAAGGACCAAGCACCTTTACTTGTGAGACTCCGAAACGATTACAAAGAAGGTAAGCGAGTGGTTTGACAGCTCAACTTTGGTTTTGTCATTTTGAGTAAATTTCACTACAAGGCATAGCCTGCTTACTTAGATCTATAGGTCGATACTACTATAGTTTAAGTACCACATGTTTTCAATGATTTGCAATTTTATTTTATACCAGCCTACTTATCAATGGCCTTAATTACATGTGTGTGTAGATCAAGCTTCATTACCAGTATACAATGAACTATATCCTAGATCCAAGCCTGCCTGCCCGTACCTGCTACTTCAGGGTTTAGACTCGTGTCAGTTAGGCTAGAACTTGAACAATACACAACACTATTTAATTATGTTATAATATAGACTTACTGCTTTAATCCAACAATTACGTCCGTCCGGATCCTTCAGCTCCGTGGGGAATGTATATAATGTGAATGGCGGTCCCGAAGTTACACGCATGTATGCTGCAAGTTTGCTTTTTCCACTGCTCTAGATGATACATGCCGTTCCCACACTTTACTACAGCACAATGTGCACCTGGCATAACGGAGATTTAAAGTTTGAAGCAGACTTTAAGCGGCAATTGTTCAGGTGTGACAGTACTGTTTGTATACAAAAGCAAGGCGGCTACCAGAATATTTGGTAGTCGTGAACTTTGAAATCACATAGTCCGCACATGTGCACTCGTAATGCGAAAGTCACTTATTCACTGCAAACAAAAATAAATCGATATATGTTATCAAGCAACCTCTCTTTTACAGTGTGGTAGGTTACCCGTTGGGCTTTTTTGGGGGGCTTGTTTCCATAGGGCTGGTCGCTTTTTTCTCTCGTGAAACCTGGCAACACTGTCGCCCTGTTAATCCCGACACTTCGTTTCAGCTCAACAGAGCTTTGGTTCGTTTGTCAGTGTAGTGTAGTAGGATGGAATTGCTGCAGGGTCCCTGTGCCTTTAAGTGGCAGACGCTCATGAGTGAATTACTCTAAAGGCAGGTGCGTGTGCCTGGGTTGTTGTCTGATACTCTGTGCACACTGCGCTTCCTGGTTGGGCATCGTTGTCATTACTGCTGCAGGTAAGCGTGTTAGTGGGATTCTGGTTCTTTCATTAATTTGGCAGTTTGTTAGATTGTTTGGCATTTCTTTAGGCTGTTGCCTAGTGATGGTAGAAATGGAATGCTCGAGAGCTTTAATCATTTGGAACAGCTGATTCAGAAAAAGAATCAACGTTTTGGAACATTTGAAACATCTCCCCACGGTGACATCTGGTGGCCAAATGTTATAATACTACACTGAAACAGTTGAGTGTTTTCTTGTGTGTTTTTATCTCTTAACGTTTTGTGTTTTGTTTGGGTTTATAGTATTTGTATGAAAATATATATTTTTTCAAATAGTATTTGTAGGGGGTGCTTGTGTACATTCAAGTATTTTTATTCAGAAAAATAATCTGTTCAACAGTGCTTGAACTTAGACGGTTTCTCCTCTTGTTTAAAATCTCTCCTGCTTTTGAGAATATTCTTTCGCAAGGGACTGATGTGGCTGGAATAGAGAGATATGTCTTGGCCAGCTGGAACAGATGAGGGAATATAGCGGCATGCTGTTTCCAGTAATGTAGAGGGTCATCTCATCTGGGCAAGTATGGGGCTGAGAGATGGTGCTGAGCCTAGATTGATAGACAGATAAGTTACATAACAATAAATGAGAATCAAACACAATTACCACCTCATTCAATCATTCTGAGCACAGTGGGTGTCTGGGGGTTGCCTACCTCAACAGTAGCATCAGCAGTGGCACTCTATCTTTGGGTGATTTCCCCTACCATGCTGTCAAAAGCATCCCAGAAGCGCTCCTCCTTGTTTTCACTGGCCTGTGGTCCTGTTGTGGCTGATGTTGACGGCACACAAGAGTTTGCTTGTGATTGAGAAGCTGCGCGAATGACAGCACAGCACTCAGCTGTCAAAGCCCTCACAGCTTTGTCTGCATTTTCTGGACATTCAAAAGCCAGAACTTTGAATCGAGGATCTAAGACAGTTGACACTGCAAGGACCCTCACAACCTCCACCCCACATCGCTCCCTCAAGTTCTTCTGAAGATTTCTGCTTAACTGAAGGGTAGTTGGGCTTGTTGAACTCTCACATTGTTCATGAACCTTGTGATGAATTTGCCTAACTAATGGAATTATTTTTGAGGCAGAAACTGTCTTTTCAGATGACAGCAACACAGTTGCTTCACTGAAGACAGCAAGGAGCTGAAGGCACTAACTCACATTTTTTTTTGGTCAGCACTGTTGAAAGGAGTCAAAGTTGTGCTCAGAGAGGACAAGGCTGCTGCCACTGCTTCACGCTGCTCCAGCAGATACTGAAACATTGAGTATGTGCTGTTCCATCTTGTCTCGATTTCCTGTATGAGTTTCATCACCGGTTTTCCCATTTACTGCTGGATGTCTGAGAGCTTCTGCTTAGCGGTGGCACTAGATCTAAAGAGGCCGACTATCTGCCTCGATTGTAGACACAGGGCATGCAGTTCAGGGATTTGCTTTGTGGCTTTTTTCACCACCAAATTCAAGGTATGAGCAAAACAAGGCACATGTCGTACTTGTAGAAGATGTGCACAGGCAATCATTGGCTGCATTATTAGTGACTAAACGTGATATTCTTCTCTATCCTCCATGAATGCAAAAGAACACTCTTCGCCTCCTTCAGGTGTTCAGCTGTGTGTGTCTCAGGGAATTTAATGACCCCAAGGACAATGGTGGAAAGCTTGTTGTTTTCATCAGTGAAGTGGCATGTAACTGCTAGGTAGGCATCTATGTTCATTGAAGTCCACCTATCTGAAGTCAAACTCACAGCTTTGGCCTTTTTCATTTCAGCCATTGCTTTGTCCTTGCTCTCTGTATATCTGGACTTCAGCATTGTTTTCAGTGTGTTTCTGGGTGGAAGGATGTAATTGGGGTCAAGTTTGTTGACAGAGTGCCTGAAACTCTCATCTTCCACAATTGAAAAAGGTTGTGAGTCCTTTACATTAAGGTCAGCTAGTGCCTTGTCTAATTCTTTTTGCCTTCCTGTCAAGGAACAACAAAAAGACTGAGTTAGGAGGAATGCTGCCATGCAACTTGATGTATGGTAAATATATGTAAAATATGCAACTATATGTAAATGTACAACAATATGGCTTCTTTTAGTGATCAGATGCATAATCCTATTTATTGTAAATAAAAATAAAGGTATATAAATAATAAATGTATACTCATATGTGTATTAAATACCTTGATTCAGCACTCAGTTGTATTGTGCTAGGAATGCAGGCGTCAGGAAGTTTTGTCTGTAGGTGTCTCCACATAGTTGTTGTATTATTAATGCAAGATGCTGCATACAATACATACATTTATCCTTTTTTCCCTCAAGAAAGTCAAAGTGATTGCAGACAGCTGACCTGGGACGCTTTCTACCCCAATACATTTCCAAATAGTGTAAATCCAAAAGCACGCTCAGTACAAGACATTCAGCGAGGCAAGACTACGCAAACAAACTGCACTTTAGAGGAGCTTTTAAATGTTTTAGGCATGTGGGGTCATGAATCAGCAGCCAATCAGGCAAGGACATGAGAAATTAGTATTTTACATATAAAGTATTTATATAATGCATAGAATAGGCATTTCCATATTGTGTAATGGTAGTATTTTATTTATTATTCCATTTTAGAAGTGGGATAACAAAATCACCGGATATTCGCTTGTTTCACTGATATAAAATAACGGTGACGTTTCAAAACAGTCAATAGAGGTTTTTCAGTCACGTGACCCGTGCGCCCAGCGATGCAGCCGGCGGCCATACTGCCGGTCAAGCACGACGCCCGCCAGGCTTGTTTACATAACAAAGATCGTGAGTATTAGTAGAGTCATTTTTGGGGGTTTCGTGACCAACCTCCCAGGACCTTTTTTTCTCACTGGATTTAGCATTCTAGACCCATTTTAATGAAAATAAGCTCCCATGTACCTCCCAAAAATTACGGGAAACCTTTTTTTTGCCCAAAATTCAAAATGGCCACCAAAATGCATACCACCACCTATATCTCAGTAACTAATTCAGCTAGGAGGTTGATTTTGGTGTCTAGACATAGGTTTTTGGGGTCAAGCATTCCATTAATGCTATTAGTTTACTTGTTCATTTGGTGACGGATATGAAAAAGTCCATTGCATGTGAAAATGACAGCCGGCCGCCATCTTGGATTTCTCGATTATGTAATCATTTAAACACACTTTTATTGGAATAAACAGACAGTATGACCCCTTAAACCTCTGTTTTGACACCAACATCAGCTTTCTAGGTGCCTTAGTAGTCAAGAAACAAAAAAAATGTTAATCGGTGGCCATATTGGCGGCCATATTGGATTTCATCGTGATGGGTTTGTTTCACAAGTAAACTAATAGCATTGGTGGCCATTTTGAATTTTGGGCAAAAAAAAGGTTTCCCGTAATTTTTGGGAGGTACATGGGAGCTTATTTTCATTAAAATGGGTCTAGAATGCTAAATCCAGTGAGGAAAAAAAGGTCCTGGGAGGTTGGTCACGAAACCCCCAAAAATGACTCTACTATATTGCAAACTTCTGAGTCTTCTGGAAGTGTGGGACAGGTTAGCTGGTAGTTTATCACTATTTATCATGTCTGAACGTGAAGGAGGTCTGAGTGAACAGACCAAACACCTCTCTGGCATCGAATTGAAGCGGTATCAGGATAAAATAGCCATTCTAGGAGGCTGTGATCCTTACACTGCACCTGGCGTGTTGTTCTCCCCCATCACAGCTGAGGATGTCACACTGCCAGACTTTGAGTTCAGTGACTTGATGATTTCTCCTGGAGACAAATTTTTAAGAAAACCACTATTTTCTGTTATATGTTTGTCGCTGGTCCTACCACCCCAACCTTTCGAAATAAAAGAAACAACACCTTGGGGCGTAATTCCAATGAGGTATTTCATAGTGTTGTGGTGTTTGTACTGAGAGTAGGTTTGTGCCCTGGCTCTGAGATCACTTGGTTTCTCAATGAATATTTCGAAGCCTATTATGCTGACACACGCATCCTGTGTCTCCTCACGAGAGCCTGAGGACCAGCTCCAGTCTGCTCGCACAAGGGCTGGAGCGGAGTTCCCATGATGGCGGTATGATTTAATAAACCTGCTTAAAACCTCACATTGCTACGTTATTTTATCATCCGCTGCACTGCCTATTATGGCAGTGAACAGCACAACACGTCTCCGGCATGACAACAACGACAAAAATGGTGATGACAGGGCTTAGAAAACGTGTGAAAGTGGTTTGTTTACACAAGCTTGTGTACTATGCCCGCCAGCGCTTGACCGGCAGCATGGTGGCGCCGACCTGTGACCTAGATCCGTGACGTCACATGAAAATCCCCTATGACGTAATGGAACGCGGCATGGAACAGTCACGTGACATCCTCTTTCTGATACAGACCTTGGAACAGTGGTTCGATTCAGAAGTTCCACCTAGGTTTTGGTACGTACTAAAACACTCTTTCGACTATGCCATCGCTACTGTTGCCCCCTGGTCTGCTCTTTCTACTATCTGGCGTGCATTGCACTTCCTGGTCAGTCGTTGCTGTTGTGACTACTGCAGGTAAGCATGTCAGCGGGGTTTTGATCCTTTTGTCAATTTAGCAGTTTGTTAGATTGTTTGGTTTCTCTTTAGGCTGTCACCCCCCGGTCTGTTTTCTCGCTGAGGCTCATTGTGTGCTGCACTTTCCAGTTAAGTGTTGTTACCACTACTGTTGCAGGTAAGCGTGTTGGCGGGGTTTTCATTTCCTTGCCAATTTAGCCATTTGTTGCTTGTAATTTAGCCTATTTGGTGTCTTTTTTAGGCTGCTTTCTGTTGCTGCCGTCGTGATTCACAGCTAGGTCAGCACAGTAACAAACTGCTGGTGGAGTCATTGTCTTGGTGCAGTAATTCCACCGCTGATTGGAGCCGCAGGTCGGCACCTGTGGTGCTCTCCTATGCTGCGTGCCCATTCATCGGAGGCTCACAATAACACTGCTGTTTTACCTCTTGGAGATTTATATATTTTTTTTAAGATTCATCTGTGTGAGACCCACCTTGAAGCGGGTGGACCACTCTATATATAATTCGAGTCTGTCTGTCACAACCATAGGACTCACAAAAAGATCATAGGATTGCCTATGATGTCTATATGACGTCATATAGACACTATAGCATAGAGTGATTCAAGAAAACCTGTGTCTGTCTTATCAAAGGCAGGCATCACTCATGATCATAGGACTCGCTATGACATCATCAAAGATCAAAGGCAGGCATCACTCACGTTCACTCACGATCATAGGACATCAAAGGCAGGCATCACTCACGGTCATAGGACTCACTATGACATTATTAAAGATCATAGGACTTGCTATGGCATCATCAAAGATCAAAGCCAGGCATCACTCACAATCACAGGACTCAAATTGACATCATCAAAGATCATCGGCTTCGCTATGACATCATCAAAGATCAAAGGCAGGCATCACTGAGTGGTGACGTGCTTGCTTACACCTGCTTTTTTTTTTTTTATTACTTATTTTGTACCCGTAGGTAGATTTGTTTTGCAGTCTGGTGACAAGCCACCAGCTGCCGGTCGCTGTGTGCGCAAGTGCCCCGTATCCCTAACCTGCATGTTTTTGGTATGTGGGAGGAAACCAGAGAAATCCCGGAGTAAACCCACACAACACGGGGAGAACATGCAAACTCCACACAGATCACTGTTGGTCGGGGGCAGGGATTGAACCCACGATCTCACGATCCCAGCGATCCCCCGGCCGAGGGTAAACTGTGCTGCCACAGTGCTAACCACTGCGCCACCGTGCAGCCTATGGGCATGCAGAAATACTTGCTTATACTTGGTTTCTACAGGCATGCACAGGTATGCACTAGTATTATTAATTGAGGTCATTTTTATTTTTGGACTTGTTGGAAGAAATCTTTTGGGAAGGGCTTATTGCCTTTTTGTCTCTTAAGAGGCTTTAGTTTATTTTTAATGTAATACTGTATTCTGAAAACTGTGTGCGTCTTTCAAGAACAGATTTCTCCAATTGGTTGTAATTTCATTGTTATTTATTTTAAGTTATTATTTACTTGTTCTTTATGTTTAAACAGTTTTTATGCTTTCTGAGTGATTTTATGTCTTTTCTTTTTAAGGCTGAAGGCCTACGGTGGTGGGATTAGTTTCCAGTGGGGGTCGCATCCCTTTGTACTGTGTGATGCACCTTGGGCTTCGGCCATCACAGAGCGTGTGTGTGTGTGTGTGTGTGCGCGCGCGATTTAGGGTGCCTTATTTGATATGCCCCCTGTTTTGGTACCTACTCACTGCCGGTAGGCCACAGTTCATTTTATTGGCGTTGTTATGGAGTGGCCCAATTAAGGTTTTTATATTTTATTATTGTGTTAATAAAAATTCCTGTAAACTTTGGAACCCGTCTCCTGCCTCCTGAGTATAACGAACCTGTGTGCCTAAAGTTAAGGTTTGGGGAATAATTCTCTGGGTGAAATTCCCAGGGTGGATTGTCGGGTTTTTATTGTATGACATTAAGGTCAGTACTTTGTACATCACCCCTTATTTTGGGAATCACTCTGTGCCCCAACATCAGCAGGTGAATGTCAGTCTTATTTTTAAACTAGTTTAATTGCAGTGTTAATATGTTTACTCTGAGACTGATAAACAGCTCAAATTGGAATGAATATTTCTACCGAGCTGAAGTGTTTCAATGTTAATGCTATTTTAGCTATTAACTAAAATAGCTCTACCCCCCCAGTGGCAAATCGGATCACTGCATGGTCATGTTAACACCCAAGTACGTTCCCCTTGTGCTAAGGCAACCTGCTTATACACGGACTGTGAGGAGGTGGACACAGGAGGCTGCTGATGCACTGCAGGACTGCTTCGAGACGACAGACTGGAGCGTGCTCTGTGAACCACATGGGGTGGACATAGACAATATAACTGACTGCATCACAGAATACATACGCCTTGATCCGATGGAGGAGATAGGAGAGAGAAGGACGGTGGCTAAACTGTCATCTCTGCTGGAGTCCGAGTTCCACCCTATGCAGGACATACTGGATGCACTGAGGAGCTCATTTAGCAGCAGACTACATCATCCCAGGTGCACAACCGAGAGGTTTCGTAGGTCCTTCCTACCAACGGCTGTCAGACTGTACAACCTAAGCAGGGCTGCTCGCAGAGATAGCAAAAAGACGTAACAAACTAATAGTTTTTTGAATGCAAAAGATGCAATAGACTTACACAATGGTCCCCTCCGGCATACAACTAGGAACATACCGGTCGCTATGGAGGGTGAGAATATGTATGGGCACATAATCATACCATGTAGGATAACTAAGTAGACAGTTATGCTGTTTCATCCCATCTAGCAACAATGCTCTGCACTGTGTGTGTTTATATATTTACATATTTATTCCATCTAGCTACAATGCTCAGCACTGGGTGTGTTTACATTTATATATCTATATATTTATTCCATCTAGCTACAATGCTCCGCACTGTGTTTTTATATATCTACATATTATTCCATCTAGCTACATTGCTCCGCACTGTGTGTGTTTATATACTTGCATATTTATTCCACCTAGCTGCAATGCTCCGTACTGTGGGTGTTTATATATTTACATATTTATTCCATCTAGCTACAATGCTCTGCACTGTGTGTTCATATATTCATATATTTATTCCATCCAGCTACAATGCTCTGCACTGTGTGTCTGTGTGTGTGTGTGTGTATATATATATTTTATAGTAATATGTACATATGTATATTAGCTGCTCTTGCTTGCTTGTTTTTTTCTTGCCTTCTGATTGTTGCTCTGAGTGTTGCTATCCCTGTGCTGTTGCAATCCTGGAATTTCCCCGTTGTGGGACTAATAAAGGCTTATCTTACATTAGATTCTGTGAAGACATGACCAGACTGTACACTGCTTCTCCAACAACAGACCATGGGTCACCAGTGACCTGAAAGCACTTCTGAACAAAAAGAAGAGAGCTTTTAGGGCTGGAGACAAGTAGACAATTTGCAATTTAATTGCAATTTAAGCTTAAGGCTCAAACTGTCGTGTGTGTGTGTGTGTGTGTAAATGCGCGCACACACAAATGAATTGATGCAAGCCCAACATGCAAGTGAAGTAAAACGTGTTTATTAGCAAATAGAACATTGCACACAAAGTGTTCATGAAACTGTCCAAAATGAGAAATAATGGGGAGATGACCGGCTACAAACTCAGATGGCAAGCCCCATGTGCTTCCAGGGTGGAACTGGGCAGCGGAGAGGAAGGGCTAAAAATAACATAGAAGAAGACTTGTATAAATGTCGGAGCGGAACGGGCTGTGGAAATAACGACACTTCAAAGTTCAAACAGAGGAGGAACCACACATGAGTGAGCGTGAACATCTAATGAAGACTGACGCCGACGCACTGTTTCCACTGCCACCCAGAAATACCCCCAGAGACTAACGAGCAGCAAGTGGAAACAGGTGCGCGGCGACAGCCGGTGAATGAGTGAGAGTGTGTACATGTAAGTAATGTCGTGTTATTAAAACACTGCGTGAGTCCAACTGTAGTTTGTAACGTCACTTTTTATTGCACCAAATGTCAACCTCGCTGCTAGTCTGTCACTCTCCCGCCAGTCGCCTCCGTGACGTCATTCTTGCGCGACTTTGTAGTTCTTTTCTAAATAACTCAATTACACCACATCTCCCCTTTCTAGTATCAATGGGTAGACTGCCATTGATTCATGAGACCTTAGAGGATTATTCTGCCTCTGTGGCTGGAAGATCTGGTCCTATCTAATACCATTCACACACACAACAGACACACTGCAGTTTACCCTTAGCACTGAACAATATGTGCAAAATCAAGTACAATACTTCGATCCTAAACCCTGTACTGTTCTGTCCTCACTCTAAACTCTGAACTTGAACATTTACATTGAAAAGAGTGCAAAATCAGAAAAATAGTGCAATACATTTGCAGCCTTTTTTTTTCCCCTATTATTTTCAAAAGTTCAATCTTCATAATTGTTTATAAGTCCAACCGGGTTGGTTTTACAACAGACCTGGTTCTAAGAGTAGGAGTAGATGGTGGTTCAGGAACGTTCTGCTGTGATGATGTTGCTGCCGGTTGTTCAGCTGAAGGTTGTTCTGGAACACCTTCCGGGAACTGCTCTGCTACAGCACTGTTGCTCTGCTCCGATGAGGAGTTCCAGGGGATGAGATGACGACGGTTTCGCCTGATGGTCCCATGGGGTCCCTCCACCAGATAAGAGCGCGGTGTGGTGTGATTTCCGATGACAGCACCTGCTGCTCCTTGATCGGTCACCCACACATCCTGTCCTGGAGTGAGTCTGTTGAGATGCTTTGCACGGTGTCTCAGGTTGTAGCGTTGCGCATCCTTTGTTTTCCTCTTCCCTTCGTTCAGCATAACAGCATTTCTATCCAGAAGAGCAGGACTTAACAACGCAGGAAGAATAGGCACAGTTGTATGAAGCCGCCTTCCCATGAGCAGTTGAGCTGGGCTATACCCATTTTGGAGAGGGGTAGCCCTGTAGGCCAGTAAAGCAAGATAGGGGTCATCTGACTTCTTCAAAAGCCCCTTCACTGTCTGCACTGCACGTTCCGCTTCAGCATTGCCCTGGGGATATTTTGGGCTGCTGGTTACATGCTGGAACCCGTACAGCTTTGCAAATGCTGCAAAAGCTGCTCCAGAGAATTGTGGCCCGTTGTCTGTCACCAGGGTCTCACAGATTCCATGACGTGCAAAGATTGACTTAAGGTGGTGGATCACATCATTAGATGTTGTGGGAGTTAGCAGGGCAATCTCCACATATCTTGACATGTAGTCCACTACTAGCAAGTAGGTCTTGCTCCCTAACATGAACAAGTCTGCTCCCAACTTCTGCCATGGTCTGTCTGGGTATGGTGTCAGCATCAGTGGCTCCCTGTGGTTCTGTCTCTCCTGACAGCATGCTCTGCAGTTGAGAACCAACTCATTCAGCTGCTGACTCAACCCCGGCCACCATACTGACTGTCGTGCCCGTTCTCTACACTTAACCACACCCTGGTGTCCTTCGTGCAGCTTAGCGAGAACATCATTTCTCATGGTTGAGGGTATGACGAGCCTTTCTCCCTTTAGCAGTAGACCATCCTGGACAGTAAGGAATGCTCTGTCAGTCCAGTATAGCTTGAGTGCAGGTTCATTTATGCCATGAGCTGGCCAGCCTTCTGCACACAGCTGCATCACTCGAGCACACACACTGTCCTTCTGCAGCTGCTCTCTCAGCTCCTCCACATAAGCAGTGCTTGCAGGTAGGTTCCCCATCACCATATCCACGTAGATATTTGTGTCCTCGAACAGCTCTTTGTCAGCTGGTGTCCCTTTTCTTGTGACAGGCGCTCGCGACAATGTATCAGCTGTCCACAGGCACTTCCCTGGCACATGAGATATGGAGTAGGAATAGCGCATAAGACGCATTCGAAAGCGTTGTATCCGAGGGGGTAGAACGTCCAGTGCTTGAGACCCCAGGAGACTCAGGAGAGGCTTGTGATCTGTCTCCAACTGGAAGTGTTTTCCAATGAGGAAATTGCTGAACCTCTCGCAAGCCCAGGTCAGGCTCAAAGCCTCCTTTTCCACTTGTGCATATCTCTGCTCAGTAGGCGTGAGAGACCGCGACATGAAGGCTACTGGTCTCCACTCCTCACCCCAGTTTTGTAGCAGGACTCCTCCAAGTCCATAAGACGATGCATCTGCCGTAACTTTGCATTCTCTGTTAGGATCATATACGGCTAGCACTGGTTGCGACGTCAGGGCATCCTTTAAGTCCTGGAAGGATTTAGCCTGGTCAGCGCCCCACACCCAGCAGTTCTTCTTTGAAAGGAGATCTCTGAGGGCTTTATCCCTCTCAGCTAGCTGCGGGATAAACTTGCCTAGCTGGTTTACCATTCCAAGGAAAGATCTTAGTTCACTCACTGTTTTTGGCTCAGGCATTTCCCTCACAGCCTCCGTCTTGCTCGGGTCTGGACTGATGCCGCTGGCGGAGATCACGTGGCCTAGGAAGGTCACCTCAGACTTTGACAGATCACACTTGCCAATGTTAAGTGTGATACCTGCCTTCTGAATCTTTCTTAGCACGGTATGCAGGCGAGCATCATGCTCCTCTTGCGTACGACCCCACACCAGCACGTCGTCAATGTGACAAACCACGCCTTCGAGCTCTTCTGTGACCTCCGTCACCATTCTGTTCTGAAAGTGTTCAGGGGCGGACGCAATGCCAAAAGGTAGCCATTTGAAATAATAGCGTCCAAAGGGCGTGATGAACGTTGTCAGTTTTGCTGAATCTTCTGTCAATGGGATTTGCCAAAACCCCATATTTGCATCCAGCTTACTAAATATTTTGGCTCCAGCCAGCCTCCCAAGTGTTTCCTCTACTGATGGTAGAATGAACTTTTCTCTACACACGGACTCATTGAGGTTAGTGAGGTCGACACATATTCGCACAGGATCCATCTTGTTCTTTCTGGGCACTACCACGATGCCAGCACACCAGTCTGTAGGCTCCTCAATTCTGCATATCACCCCGAGGCTTTCCATGCAGGACAGCTCTTGCTTGACTTTGTCCATTAGTGGCAATGGGATCCTCCTTGGTGTATTGAGTGAAAATGGTTTGGCACCTGGTTTGAGCTTGATGGCATATGCCTGGCACACCTCACCTAGTCCGCTGAATAGTTTTGGATAGTTCTCTTTTAATGTCTCTATAGTGACACTGTCAAGGCGTGCAACAAGACCTAGTCTGCAGCTCACAGACCTCCCTAGCAGGGCAGTGTGCACATAACGGACAACATACACTTCCTCCATCTCCTCTTTCTCACCAATTCTCAACAACAGCTTGGCAATGCCCACAACATCAAGTGGCCTCCTCCCCGGTCCCAGGAGCGGCTTAGGTGCTTTGTGGAGCGCAGGTGGGTTTTCTCTGAGTATTTTCTGGAACACAGCATGTGGCAAAACTGTGACATCAGCACCCGTGTCAATTTTGAATGTCACGCTGCTGTCATGAATGTCAATGTTGACCATCCAAGGATCACCGTCTGTTGTAACACTGCCGAGGAAGATGGCATCCTCATCCTCTTCCACTTCAAGTACAGATTTTACGGTCTTGCACACACGTTTATAGTGACCCTTTCTCCCACAAGCATGACAGTTCACTTCATTTGCAGGGCACTCACGTTTTGAATGTGATGGAGAGCTGCCACATTTATGACATTTTAACTGTGTCCCCTTTTCCTTGCTGTTCTGAGTACTGTGCGGTTTGAGAGCATGCTGAGGTTTGTTTTAGCAGGCTTTCTACTTCCCTTGAACACTCTATCAACAGACATTGCCTCACTTGCCTGAGTTCTGGTGTCTCCTCTCAGAGAAGCTTGCTGCTTTTTCACCTCCTCACTCTGCCGTGCCATCCTGATTGCCTTCTCCAAAGTCAGCTCTGCATCTAGCTGCATGCGTTCAGACAGCCTCTTGTCTAACAGACCGACGACGAGTCTGTCCCGAAGTAGCTCATCATGCAGCACACCATAATTGCAGTGTTCAGCCAGCGCATATAGTGCAGTGACAAAAGAATCTACTGTCTCACTTTCTCTCTGTTTTCGCAGGTTGAATTTGGCACGTTCATAAATTACATTTTTTTTTAACCACAAAGAAGCTTTGAAAGCCGTCACGCACCGCTTCATACGAGCTGCGTTGAGCATCAGTCAGAGCCAGCCCACATAAAACATCATCCGCCTCATCTCCCATGCAATATATCAGAGTATTAACCTGATTCTCTTCAGAGCTTGCATTCAGGTTACTTGCCAGGCGAAATCTGTCGAATCTCCGGATCTATTTGGCCCACTCCTGCGGCTTAGAAAAGTTGAAGGGCTCCGGCGGCTGGATGTTGAACGTAGCGCACGGACCCGCTGCCACAGCGGCTCCCGGAGCGGTTGCTAACCCTCCATTTGCATCTTCGTCTCCACTCATCGTGTCCGTAAACTCCCCTCTCTTCCTCCGCGGTGTACAAACGATCCTTTTCTTTCCGGGCTTACCTCTCTACGTTAACTACAGGACTTCTGACACCATGTCGTGTTATTAAAACACTGCGTGAGTCCAACTGTAGTTTGTAACGTCACTTTTTATTGCACCAAATGTCAACCTCGCTGCTAGTCTGTCACTCTCCCGCCAGTCGCCTCCGTGACGTCATTCTTGCGCGACTTTGTAGTTCTTTTCTAAATAACTCAATTACACCACAAGTAAGAGAGGATGAATATAAGTGTAAGTGCATGCATGTGTATGTGTGGAAACAAGAAATGATGGCAAACGGCCGGTATGAGAGTGGATGAGTGTGTGTGTGTGCCTGTGAGTGCATATATATGTGTGTGTGTGTGTGTGTGTGTGTGTGGAAACCCAGGTGATGGCAATCAGCCGATGAGGGCCTGGCAGAGACAGGTGAGAGGAGGGGCCGTGGCTGAAGACTGGCAGAGGCTCCAATAATCTGCCAGCTGGAAATGATAAACAACAATCAGAGGCTAAAGCCACAGATCATGAAATGGGGCAGGAAACAACAGCCCTGTTCGTGACTCAGATCTGTCTTGTTCTGTTCTATGATATGGCTTCAATATTCAGCGTCAGCTGATCCACACAGCATACACAAGGTTAGGTAGTGTTGTAGTCAAGACCACACCAAGACAGACGAAGACTGGAGTGCACCAAGACTGTAAGGGGTGGAGCCCAAGTAAGACTAAGGGACTAGTGTCTCACTGGGCTAAGACAGCTTGCAACTAGCTGGAGATTAAAAAAAAAAAAAAAAAAAAAAATAATATATATATAAATAAAAAAACATGAGACAAATCTGACAATTTGCGACAGTTTTCACTTGGAATCACACAGTCTCACAAATGTTGCAATAATGTTGAAAAACTCCCAGCAAATTTTTGGCCAGAGTTCTCTGGCTGTTTGCATATATGTCATGCAAGTGTTGCAGGACGTTCTCGCAACATGTGTGGGGCAAAATTTGTTTTTTTTTTTTTGTTGTTTTTTTTTTGCACTCACTACATGACTGATATCCATGCCAACTGCACAACCTGTGAAACACCTTGTATTTATAAAGTGGTATGTATGCACAGGATTCATATTCTGATTGTGTTTGCTAATATATTAACTTAGCCACCTAATGAAGCGGTCAGATTATCGAACATATGGGATTTTTGGAATATTTGATCGTACATTGTACAGAGGGCAAAGCTATTGTATAAATATGAAAATTATCATACGTCTGGCAACATTGGCTACCCATACAGTAAGTTTGGGGGATCAGGCTAATTCCTAGTGACGTTGTGCTTGACACCGCCCACTCCACACCGATTCAAGCAATATAAAGTGGAAGTGTCATGAACAGTGCATCGAGCGCTGTTTCAGCACGCCCACAGTCACGTGACCGTAGCAAGCGAGGCCTCGTTATGTTGGTCACATCATGTGACTTGAGGGCTCACGGGAAGTTTGACAGGGTTGGGCATTTGAATATAAGTCAGGGAGAGTATTAAACAAGTTAGAATTAGGTTTAGGTGCAGTAACATCAAACAAAAACACATTACATTTACTAAATATTACACAAAAATATATGTATACACACTCATTCACATAAACACTAGACCAGGGATCACCAACGCGGTGCCTGCGGGCACTATGTCGCCCGCAGGGACCACATGTGTCGCCCGCAGGCCTGTTCTAAAAATAGCACAACTCGCAAGTGAGCTGCAGATGTAATTTTTTCTGCCGCTATTTTTTATTTTATATTTTTTATATTTTTTAAAATCACACTTGCATTTATATAGATTTTAAAATGACAATGTCTTAAAAATAAAAAAAATGAAAATATGTTTATTATACATAAAGTTAAGGTGAACTCTGACCTAGTTCAAAGGTCAGTATTGTGCGCATGACAAAACCTTCGCGCTTGTGGAGCGTAAGCTTAGCTAGCGGGCAGTTAAGATGGTGGACGCAGTGCGGTTTCCAAGCCCAAAAACATGGCAAAAAAAAGACAGAAAATTTATCATTTTCAAAGTGAGCGGGAGGAAGTTCTTTTTTACTACCGTGAAAGGAAGCTGCGTGTATTTCATTTGCGGGGCGATGGCGAAACGCCACTTCACTACCCACTCTTTTTTTTTTTTGGACTTATCTTGTACCTTGTTCTGCAGTCCGGTAACAAGCCACCAGCCGCTGCGTGCGCAAGCGCCCCTTAACTCCCTAACCTGCATGTTTTTGCATGAAAAACGAGAACATGCACCACCAGAACATGCAAACTCCACACAGATCACTGTTGGCCGGGGATCGAACCTACGATCCCTGCGATCCCCCGGCCGAGGGTAAACTGCTGCCGCGGTACTAACCACTGCTCCACTGTGCATATAAGCACTTTCAGTGCTTGTTTAGCTTCTTCTCATGAAAGGACAGTGCTGGTTGCTCAAGCATGGTTCTTGGCAAGAACTGTATGGATATAATTCCATTGAAGAAGAACACACAAAAGTGTGTTTATTAAATGTAACAGATTTTGAGCAGAATTGCAGCAGATTTGTTCAGTTAAAAATGTGATAAGATTTATTTAATATGAAAGTTGATTTTTCTTAAATGTTGCATAACTTTTTCAAACATGGTTCAACATAGTTCATGAATTAAAAGGGTTTAGTTTTTTATGATTAAAAGGGACTGGTGAAAACTGGACATTTTTTTATGAAATGTAGAAGGGATCATCTTAACAATTGCTGAGATTAATAAAAATAAAGTGTTGAATATTGATCTTGTCTGTTACCCACTCTAAGTTATTGATAATTATTTATTTATGTGTGTATATGTAACGGATGCCAACTAGTACTGTTCGGCGTAGAACGTTAGTAAACCTCCCTCCCGAAAAGCCTCATACAGTATCGGTAGCGCTGAGTTATCGGTCGGACCTTTAGCTCAGCGCGATCGTGCTGTGTCTCCCATGCTCGAACTGTGTAGTTGACTGAGAGGTCGCGGGTTCGTGTCCCGTGTGGGGCGAACTGCGCAGGATGATCTCTGTCACATATATATATATATATACGTATATAATATACTGTATATATATATATATACACACACACACACACACAATTTGTTATTTTAGAGGAGTGTGTCAAGCTGGTGCCCTTCACATGACTCGATACCCATGAAGTAGCTCTTGGTTTCAAAAAGGTTGGTGACCCCTGCACTAAACGATAGAGTTGTTTGTGTGGTTGAGTGTAATGTTTGTGAGCGTAAGTGTCATTGGATGCTATCATGAACAGCTTGGGACAACTTGACTGCAATAACTCAGCTTTAATAACAGCTAATGTCAGGAGCATAATACAAGGAACACGGTCCTCAGCTAGCATGCAGGTAATGTCTTGCCTCTTATCCCCAAGGGATTCTGGGTAATGTAGTAACAAGAATACATCCACTCATCACATCTCCCCTCTTTCAAAAGGATGCTGAACTAATAAAAATGATTACTCTTCAAGAGTATGTAATATAGCCTTGGTTTGAACTACAAGAACACTCTTTTTTTTTTTAAACAAAACCAGGCTGTACTCTGTACCCAGAATTGTCCAACATTCTATCATTAATCCAACTTAGTATAACTGTGCACGGAACTGTAACGAGGCACATATTTAACTGCAAACACATTAGATTTCTCACATCCATTTGTGAAAATCTGTCGGTCCCCCCCTTTTCTCATTTATTAGCCCTGTTACCTTTAGTCTAGATAATGAATAGGAGGTTTCATTGCTCTGCCAAACCTAATGGTTTTGAACCCGGAATTGGGCCATGAGGAAACCTTGTCCATCACTGAAGTTGAAGATGGTTCTGAGGGTGTGATGGGTCCTCCAAGCTCCTGTGGTGGAGAACAGTCAGTGAGATGATCTTGCTGGAGCTCTTGGGCTGGCACTGTCTGTAGGTGTCTATGATTTCAGCGTCGAACGTTTCCATCCTGTGTTTGCACCAAATACGAATGAGGCTCCTTTGCTGTGCTCACAATGGTGCTGGGGATGCCCCATTTCTTCTCTCCATCTAACTTGAGAAGCACTTCTTCACCGGGGTGCAGTGCCGGAAGGGAGCGAGCTGAGTGGTGCTTGTTATAGAAGAACTGGTAGACTACCTTTGCCTTGGCATCATGGGCTGCAACACTCCCCCTACTGATGAGTTTGGGTTGCAGCGTTTTCTCAAGGACTGGGACTGTGGTCCAGATTTGATGCCCTGTCATTAACTGGCCAGGCAATGTCCCTATAGCGGCTACTGGGGTGGTTCTGTAACTCATGAGAGCCAAATAAGGGTCTTGCTAACCTTTGCTGTTGCTACAGCTCGCTCTGCAGTACCATTCGACTGGGGAAAATGTGGGCTACTGGTGACATGAGTAATACCTCAGTCAGGGCAAAACTGGCCAAACTCAGCTGAGTCCCATTGTCAGAAACAAGTTCTCTTGGTATGCCCCAATGAACACACATTCCTTGTAGTTTGGCTATGATGTGTTTACTGGATGTGTACTGGAGATGAGTTATCTCAATGTCTCTTGAATAGTAGTCTGCCACCACAAGGTAATGTTTACCTGAGAGCTCACACAGGCCCGCTCCAATTCTGAATCATGGACCTGGCGGGAGGGATGTTGTCATGAGAGGCTCTTTTCTCTGGGTTGGCTTATGTTCTTGGCAGAATCTACAGCTCTGAACCACTCTGGCAATGTCACCTCCAATGCTGGGCCACCAAACAGACATTTTGGCCCTTCCATGGCATTTGGTCAGGCCCTGGTGCCCACTGTGTAAGCAGTTGAGAATGTCCTCTTGCAGACTGCTCGGAACTACAGTCCTGTCTCCATAAAGCAGTAATCCATCCACCTCGGACAGAAGGGCTCGAGCTGCATGAAACTCCTTCAGTCCCTGGGACACATGACAGGGCCAACCATGTTTAATGTGGTGCATGACCTGGATAAAGTTGAGATCTGAGCTTGTGGCTTTTCTAATGTTTTCTAATTTTGGCTCAGTTATTGGCTTGGAGTCGATCATTGTGTCCACATAGGTTTTTATTACATCTTCTGTCTCTGAATGACTATTGTCTTTGAGTGGGTGGCGTGACAGTGTGTCTGCTAGTGATTTACCTGGAACGTGGACTGCTTTGGCATTGAAATGCATCAGGTGAGTAAGCAGGCACTGGCAACGTATTGGTGTTTTATCAAGATCACATGTGTTGATTAGTGGGACCAGAGACTTGTGGTGTGTCTGTAAGGAAAACTCACTCAGGCCCTGATGATCTCTGGAAAAACGTTGACATATCCACACAGCAGCCAAACACCCCTTTTCAATCTGTGAGTACTGTTGCTCGGCTGAGGTGAGTGAACGTGAACAGAAGGCTACTGGACGAATCTTTTCTCCGTGGACCTGTAGTAAAACTGTACCTAGGCCAAAGCTGCTGACATCTGCTGAGACTATGGTGGGCCTTCCCATGTCATAGTAGGCAAGTGTGGGAGCTGTTATTAACATGGTCTTTACCTTGTCGTAAGCTTGTTGCTGTGGTGTGTCCCACACCCATGCTGTCTCTGTCTTTAAAAGTTCTGTGATGGGGTGGAGCTCGGTGGAGAGACCTGGAATGAACCTCCCTAGGTAATTGATCATTCCCAAGACTTGCCTCAGTTTCGTGATGTTTGTGGGGCTAGGCATTTTTGCGATGGCTTTCACTTTGTCAGGGTCAGGGTGGTCACCATGCTCACTGATAATGTGTCCAAAGTATCGCAGCTCACTTTTGCCCACGCAACATTTCTTCTTGTTCAATCTCAGTCCAGACTCCTGGATCGTCTGGAGCACTGCTTCCAGGTTTTTGTCATGGCTGGCTTTATCATGGCCAAAAACTAATATATCATCCATTACAACTACTTTCTCATTATGGTCTTTCAGCAGGTTGCTCATTTCTCTCTGGAAGATCTCTGGAGCTGACGTTATCCCAAATGGTAAACACTGGAAACAAAAGCAACCTCTGGAGGTGATGAAGGTTGTCAGTTTGGCACTCTCTGGCTCTAAAGGGATCTGCCAAAACTCTGAGGATGCATCGAGTGTGGAAAATATGCTTGCCCCTGCTAGCTTTGGTGTTATTTCATCTAGGGTGTGGAGGATAAACAACTCTCTTTACTGCTTTGTGTTTTAAGTCCACACAGATTCTGAACTTGCCGTTTTTCTTTGTGACAGGAACCATGGGAGCACACCATTCTGTAGGCTCTGTGACCTCTCGGATGATGCTTATTTTTTGCATTCTCTTAAGCTCGGCTTCAACTTTCTGCGTGGGACTCTGTGTGGGGCAGCCAGACTATATGGCTGAGAATTTGGCTTTAGCTCTATCTTAACTGGTTTGCAGTTCAGTAGTCCTATTTTCCCCAAAACTCTGGAACTAATCTGATCTACTCTGTGATCGTTGGCCTCATCTCCAACGGAGATGAAGCTGAGTACAGAGGGCTTATCCAGGACTTTGTGGACTGGTGCCATCGGAACTGCCTCCAGATCAACGTGAGGAAAACTAAGGAGCTGGTGGTGGACTGCCGCAGGCAAGGACAACCCCTCACAGCACCAGTAAACATCCAGGGAACAGACATTGAGATGGTGACATCCTACAAGTACCTGGGTGTTCATCTGAACAATAAACTAGACTGGTCACACAATACTGACGCACTCTACAAGAAGGGACAGCACCTACTGAGGAGACTCAGGTCTTTTGGTGTACAAGGGGCGCTGCTGAAGACATTCTATGACACGGTGGTGGCATCAGCCATCACTTTTGGAGTGGTCTGCTGGGGCAGTGGGATTACAGCTGCCGATAGGAAGAGACTGAACAAACTGATCAAGAAAGCTAGCTCTGTCCTGGGGCAGCGCCTTGACCCAGTGGAGGAGATGGGAGAGAGAAGGATGGTGGCTAAACTGTCATCTCTGCTGGAGTCCGAGTTCCACCCTATGCAGGACACACTGAATGCACTAAGGAGCTCATTTAGCAGAAGACTACATCATCCTAGGTGCACAACCGAGAGGTTTCGCAGGTCCTTCCTACCAACGGCTGTCAGACTGTATAACCTAAGCAGGGCTGCTCGCAGAGATAGCAAACAGACGTGACAACCTAATAGTATTGAATGCAAAAGACGCAATAGACTTACACAATGGTCCCCTCCGGTATACAACTAGGAAAATACCGGTAGCTACGGAGGGTGACAATATGTATGGGTACATCATAATCATACCATGTAGGATAACTAAGTAGACGGTTATGCTGTTTCATTCCATCTAGCTGCAATGCTCCGCACTGTGTGTGTTTGTTTGTATATTTATATATTTATTCCATCTAGCGACAATGCTCCACACTGTGTGTTTATATATTTACATATTTATTCCATCTAGCTACGGTGCTCCGCACTGTGTGTGTGTTTATGTGTTTGCATATTTGTTCCATCTAGCTGCAATGCTCCGCACTGTGTGTTTATATATTCATATATTTATTCCATCTTGCTACAATGCTCCACACTGTGTGTGTGTTTATATATTCACATATTTATTCCATCTAGCTATAATGCTCCGCACTGTGTGTTTATATATCTATATATTTATCCATATATTATATATGGGCGGAGCTTCCGGTTTCAGCTGCATTGTGTTCAGTCAGTAAGCGTGGAGTAGCAGGGACATTTAAAATAGCGTTTTTAAAAGTTTGTCAAATTCATTTTAATGTATAGTCCACATACGTGTTTTGCACTCAAGTGGCTGCTAATTTCAGCTCTTTGTTTTTGTATTTTTTGAATTTTTTTTGCGTGGTTCTGGTTCTCACCACACAGTGACAGACGACATCCAAGCATGGTGTTGTGGCGTATGTCTGCTCTAAAGTAAATTTGATTATATCCAACATATTTTAACGAAGGTTCTGGTAGATCTGGCTCCGTTTCGCCCCGTTTCCGACCTCTAAAGGCTCGCCTCTGATGCTAACCCAGATGCTAACCCAGAGTAACTGCAGCAGTGAGAAGGTATTCTTTACATCTGGCCATCTGGAGCCGAGGAGAGAAGGATTTAAAAGGAGGACGAACCAACCGAGGCGGCGATTGGGAGCTCGGGCGCGGCGTTGGTGAGAGACGGGGGCCACCTGGATCCAGCAGGACAGTGGTCTGAACCGGTGCTCAATTGCGAGGCCCAGCCGAGGAACGACCAGACTGACGGCGGTCGGTGACGGGGCCTAGACGGGGCCCAGCGGAGGAGCCGCCTAGCCAGACGGCGACGAGTGGCTGTGATCGGTGGATTCCGGCTGCGCCGGCGGTGCACGACACAACTGGCCAGGTAGACGGAGGCAGGCGCCGGCGATAGACGGCGGTGATCTGCGGAGCTGAGCAGCGTCACTCGGCGGAGAAGCTGCGCAGGAGCGGCGGGTCCAGTAGTGACCGAGCTAGTTGAGGCCTAGCCGGATTCTCTGCTTATTTCTATCCACAGGTCAGTAAAATGCCACCCAAAAAAGAGGAAATGGAAGAAATTAAAAAAACTCTGAACTTTGTGTTAGATGAACTGGCCAAAGTGACTAGCCAGCAGGACAAAATATTAGACCTAATACAGGAGGTACAAGCCCTACATTCAATAATAAAAGAAAAAGACAAAAAAATTATGGACCTGGAGCAACACGGGCGTCTTTTGGAGCAACGCGTTGAGGATCTTGAACAAGGTTCTCGCATTGATGACATAGTTATAAGTGGACTAGACATCAGATATCAGTCGTACGCCCGTGCCGCTACAGGACTGAGTGGTGAACATGCTTCCATAAGTGAATCAATGTCCTTAGAAAACCAAGTGCTTCAGTTCCTTAATGATAAAGACATTAAGGTAGAAGCCAATGCGATCTCAGCCTGTTATGCTTTACCGAAGAAAGATAACAAAACAAAGAAATCAATTGTGATGCGCTTTGTGAACAGGAGGGTGAAAAATGACATACTGAGGCAGGCCAAAAAACTAAAGGAAACTCAAGTTTACCTAAATGAACACCTGACAAAAAAAAACGCTGAATTAGCACGGCAGGCACGGATGCTAAAAAAACATAATAAGATACAGTCAACCTGGACAAGAAATTGTAGAATTTGGATTAAACTAAATGGAACACCTGAGCAAGCAAAAAGTATAATGATCAGAGATGCTACTGACTTAGATAAATACAGATGAACACTGACTATGAAACACAGAGTGAGGAAACTCAAACTCTAAAAATATGCCACTATGCTGAACATAAACCACAAGAGATGGAGAATGATATTGATCCTGATAACCACTTTTTCAATAATATTCATAACCACTGTGAATATTACACTGAAAAGCAATTCAAAAGTCAAGTGCAATTAGATGGTAAACTGTCAATAATACACTTCAATAGCAGAAGTCTTAACAAAAACTTCTCACAGATTCAGGACTATTTAAAACAGCTAAACAGAAAATTCACAGCTATAGCAGTCTCTGAAACCTGGCTTAATGCAGACCAGGCTCCCCTGATGGCAATAGAGGGATATCAGATGTTTAACATTAACAGATCTCAAAAAAAGGGTGGTGGTGTTGCACTGTATATTGATGACCTATATAGATGTAAGCTTGTAAATGAAATGTCCTTAGCACTACCAGGGATTCTGGAATGTGTTACTGTTGAGATTGACCTAGACAAAACAAAAAATCTAATCATAAGCTGCATATACAGAACGCCGGGAACTTGCATTGAGACATTCAGAGATAAATTAGTCGAGCTGTACAATAATATTACTAGTAAGAAAATGGTAGCAATTTGTGGAGATTTCAATATTGACCTACTTAATCCACATCAACAAAATGTAGTTACAGAGTTCATGAACTCTATGTACAGCATGAGTCTATATCCCACAATAACACATCCCAGTAGAATCACAGCTCACTCTGCTACACTTATTGACAACCTGTTTGTCAATGTTCTCGACAAGAAAATAGAAAGTGGATTATTGATAAATGATATAAGCGACCACTTGCCAATCTTTGCACTTATCCATGGCCACACGGGGCCCAACCCAGAAAAAATCTCAAAATCGTTCAGACACAAATCACCAAACGCAATCAGTTCTTTTAAAGAGGACTTGCTGAAGCAAGACTGGACAGAAGTCTATGTATCAGATGTAAATGAAGCCTATGACACATTTACAAACATTGTAACCACTCTTTATGAAAAAAACTGCCCATTAGTTAAAAAAAAGCTTAAACACAAATTTACTGACAAACCATGGCTAACCAAAGGACTACAAAAGGCGTGTAAAAAGAAAAATTTATTATATAAAGCTTTCATAAAGAAAAGGACAAAAGAAGCAGAGCAGCGGTATAAAACATACAAAAATAAGTTAACATATATAATAAGATGTAGTAAAAGAGACTATTACAGTAAAGAACTGGAAAAAAAACAAAGACAATATTAAAAATACATGGACAATAATCAACAGTATCCTTGGAAATAAAAGCAGAAATACCAGCTACCCAACTAACACTCCAAAAAATAACAAATCGACTCCGAATGTGAATATAGCTTCACCTGCAGATGAATTTAATAATTTTTTTGTTAACATTGGACCTAAACTGGCCCGAGAAATACCCACTACAGTGCCAACAGGTGATTCAATATGCAATAACACTGCTGTAAAAGACACCATCTTCATAAAGAACACAGACGAAAGAGAGATCATTGAAATTGTTAAATCGTTCAAAAGTAAAACATCTACTGACTGCGATGGTATTGATATGCTACTAGTCAAAACTGTTATCGAATGCATAGTGAAACCACTGACGTATATCTGTAACCTGTCTCTCCAATCAGGTATATTTCCCAATGCAATGAAAATAGCTAAAGTAATTCCGATTTACAAGACAGGCGACAGAGGGGAACTCTCCAACTACAGACCAATTTCACTATTACCGCAATTTTCCAAGATACTTGAAAAAATATTCTATGAGAGAATTGACAACTTCATACTGAAGAATGATTTATTGTGTGAGCAGCAATATGGGTTCAGAAACAAAAGGACAACAGCATATGCCTTAATGGAATTTACAGAAAAAATATCAACAGCCATTGAAAATAAAGAGTATTCAGTTGGAGTATTCCTGGATCTTAAAAAAGCATTTGATACAGTAGATCACAATCTATTATTAAAGAAACTACAAAATTGTGGTATCAGAGGGGTAGCACTGTCCTGGTTAAGAAGTTACTTAAAGAATAGATATCAGTTTGTATGTGTTAACAACAAAAACTCAGAGCTACTGAAGGTCACCTGTGGAGTCCCACAGGGTTCAGTTTTGGGACCATTATTATTCAATATGTATATAAATGATATATGTAAAGTTTCAGAAAAAATGGACTTAATATTGTTTGCTGATGACACTAACCTGCTATGCAGTGGAAACAACTTGGAACAACTTCTGGATACACTCGGAAAGGAATTAGGAAAGCTGAAACTGTGGTTTGATTCAAACAAATTAACGCTCAGTTTAAGCAAGACAAAATTTATAGTCTTTAACAACCATCACAACTACCCAGTACCCAAACTCAGTGTAAATGGTGTAGAGATTGAAAGGGTATCCGAAACTAAATTCCTTGGAGTAATAATTGATAACAAACTGTGTTGGAAGCCACATATTAATTATATAAAAGGTAAAGTATCCAAATCAGTTGCAATATTACACAGAGTGAAAAATTTGCTGAATCAACCCACACTATACACCTTGTATCATTCATTAATACTCCCATACATGACATATTGTAATGAAGTATGGGGAAATACATATAAAACAAACATATATCCACTCTTTATGCTTCAAAAGAGAGCTATTAGAATAATCAACAAAGCAGCTTACAGGGAACCAACAAACCCACTTTTTCTTAAACAAAAAACTCTCAAGTTGAAAGATCTGATTGACTTTAAAACCGCAATAATAATGTTCAAAGTGAAGAATCTATCACTGCCCGCAAATATCCAAAAGTTGTTCCAAACAAGGGAGAAACGATATCACTTCAGAGGAACATGTATATTTCAAAAGCCTACAGTGAGAACAACTACCAAGCAACACTGTATTTCAGTGCAAGGTGTCAGATTATGGAACGATTTTGGACCTGAATTAAAATCATGTACAAAGCTTGGACAATTTAAACAAAAACTAAAGGAAGAAATACTCCAAACATATTTACAAGACGACATGTAAACTCACATAAGGATTGACATTTCCAGCCTGTGTTGTGTTATAGCTTAGTTTTTCTTTTTTCTCTGTGACACTATGTCTTAGATTTGTTTTTGAATAGTAACCGCTTAACTTAGACTAGCTCAGTTTTCTTTTTCTCTCAGTCATATTTTGTCTTAGCCTTGTTTTAAATTGTAATCGCTCTTGTCTTGTTTTCTCTTTTTTCTCCTTTGAATTCTTGGATGGAATATGGGTGGGCAATATAAGCTGCGGCTTCAGCCATCACCCATTTCGGATAACTCACGTGGAATTGTATAGTATAAGGAGTCTTTGTCTAATTTGACCTTGTTGTTATATTATACAGTTTCTTTTAACCTGTAATGTACTATCCGAAATAAATTCATTCATTCATTCATTCATTTATTCCATCTAGCTGCAATGCTCCGCATCGTGTGTCTATATATTTATGTTTATATGTACATATGTATTCTCGCTGCTCTTGTTTTTTTTCTTGCCTTCTGATTGTTGCTCTGAGTGTTGCTATCCCTGTGCTGTTGCAATCCTGGAATTTCCCCGTTGTGGGACTAATAAAGGCTTATCTTATCTTATCTTAACTAACCCCATGCTGACTGATGCGCTCCTACTTAAGAGATTGTTTGCATAGAAACCTTTCACTACATAAATCCACAATTTATGTTTTCTCCCCTTATGCAAAACCTGAGCTGGGAATTTACCCATTACCTTCACATCACCGCCTGGATTTTTTGGTGTTATACCCATTTCTAATAGAGGAGGGTGCTGTTTCAGGCTTCTGTATGTACTGTGTGACAGTGTAATGTCAGCCCCTGTGTCAATCTTAAATGACACCGTACTGCCCCCTACTGTCAAATCTACCTGCCACTGCTGATCTGTGTCACTGTCTTCTACTCTCCCCAGAAAATAAGGCTCACTCTCATCTGCCCTTTCATTAACAGCTTCCGCTTTGACCACTTTACTCTTGCATACAACTGCAAAATGTCCCAGTTTATTACACTTTCTAAACCATTTGTTGCGTGCTGGGCACTCATTCTGCTGGCTGTGTGTACAATTGCATCTAGTGGATAGAGACTCCTGTAACTGTTTCTCCTTATTAAAATGCCTCTTACCCCTCTAAGGGTGCTCTCCTTGTGTGTAAGGCTTTTTAACTTCTGCTGTCTCTGTTGCAGAAATCTTTTGCATCTTAATCAGTTCAGCTTGGTGGGCAATCTGGAGAGCTTTTTCCAGGGTCAATTCACTCTCCATCTGCAGGTTTTTGGAAATTTTGTGGTCAGCGATGCCTATTACTAGACTGTCCCGAATCTGCTCTTCCTTTGATGTCCCAAACTTAGTGTTTGGCCAGTTCATACAGTCCTCTCACAAAAGATGCTACTGACTCACCAGCCCGCTGAGAGCGCTTATGAAAACAGGCCCTCTCATGTATTACGTTCCTCCGAGGGATGAAATGTTCGTTTAGCTTAGCCACCAGCTGGTCGTAGTTATTAGCATGCTCCGGTTCAGCAAAGTGAGGGAATTGAATATGGCTTTTGCCTCTTTTCCCATGGCATACAGCAGGGAATTCACCTGAACTATGCCGCCTTCTTTGTTCAATTTTGTGGCGATGTGGAAACGTGAAAACCTCTCTATCCATATAGGCCACGCTGTCGGCTGGCTGAAATCAAAAGGCTCTGGTGCGCTGAACTTCAACATGCTGCACTGGTCGGTGGGGCCCTCTTTCAATAAGTGACCGCTTCTGACACCATGACATGAGATGCTATCATGAACGGCTCGGGACAACTTGACTGCAATAACTCAGCTTTAATAACAGCTAATGTCAGGAGCATATTACACGGAACATGTCCCTCAGCCAGCATGCAGGTAACTTCCTGCCTCTTATCCCCAAGGGATTCTGGGTAGTGTAACAAGAATACATCCACTCATCAAAGTAAGGTGTGGTTTTTTGGGTTTTTTTTTGAGTGCGTGCGTGTGTGTAAGTGTAGTAAAGGAGGGACATGGAGGACAACCTCATTTTTGGACCCATGATTTAAAACATTAGGTTTTTGGCAATGAAACACGTGCACAAGAGGTCATGTCAAAATTGACTGCTGAATGCACTGCAACCATGAGGATGGAGAGGACAATGCCATCAACATAACAGGTAACCATTTATTATTCCATATTATTATTGTGTTTTCCAAACTTCTCTAGCAACATGTATTAAAATGTTATCAACTCCACCAGTCAGCAGCAGAGGAAGAACTTGGGCCTTCAGCAGAAGACAACTTGTGGGACCTTTTGGATAGCAGAGTTGGTTTGTATTATGTTATTACTTTAAGCATCATTTTCTTATTATCAAAGATTGCTAAGTACATTTGGGGTTTGTTGTTGTTTAGGTGAAACACGGCACTCTCAAAGTGCAACAGCAGATACCACAGAGGAAGTTCAACGTTATTTGTCTGAGCCCTACCTCTCCAGAGAAGAAGACCCACTCCGTTACTGGACGACACATAAAACCATATACCGAAACCTTTACAAGATGGCAAAATAGAATCTCCACATGCCAGCACCATCAGTGCTATGTGAGAGGGTGTTCTCCAAAGCTAGAGAGGTAGTAAGCCACAAGAGGAGCAGACTGAAACCACACACTGTTTGAATGCTTCTTTTTTCAATAAAAAATCTTTAAACACTCCCCATTTAATAACACTCCCCAGTTGCAGAAGCACCAGATGTTCCACAACATAGATTTTCCCATCTCCCTCTACATACCCCCCCCACATGTGTGTATATATACTGTATAAACACACACACATATATACACATGTATATCTCAGAGGTTTCATTCACTGAAAATTGTCCTTTGACAGAATTTTTCCAGCAATGACTAAAAATTCTGAAAGCTGTCTATCATTTGACAGATTACATGGAGGGTGATCTAATTAAAGTCAATTAAAATGATAGATAACAGATTGACAGAATTTTTACAAGCCTGTCTCAGAAAATGATGGATAACAAAAAAGTGTAGTACAGCCTCTGAAAGTCTCAATAGTCTATGTATTGAGACTTTTTCAGGTCTTCCACTCAGATGTGGTTCTGACACTCAGTCAGCAGATGGCATTCTTATTAAATGTTTCATAACACTGTGTTGATCATGAAGCAATTGTCTCAAAATTGTTCATCGTTTCATAAGGCCTCAGTTTCACCATCACTACTAATTCCTTGTCGTTTTCCTGTATTCATAGTTTTCAATCACGTGACTTCCGGCTGGGTCAAATCAGTGCCGTATAGATATGAGAGCTGCGACACTCTGATCTCGCCGCTGCCCGGTCATGTGGTTCATGGAGCGACAAATGGTTCCAAACAACTGCCTTTCTATAATGGTGTGTGAATGGTAGCTGTGACAATCTGCGGTATTAACAGCATTTTTAACCATATTAGGTAAATATTCAGAATACCTAACGGTAGATACATTGTTTAAACTTAAAATGAACAAATTTAAATGGATTATGATATACTGTAATTTTCCCAGTTTGAGATCAATAAAGTCTATCTATCTATAGAGCAGGTTTAAAAAGACAGTCGGAGTATGTTTTGGAGGGAAGGAGAACTGCTGATTCACACTGATGAAAGCTGCAGTGTAAATATCACTGCCTAGCTGTGTAGCCTTACCCAGTGCCGTATAATATGAGAGTTGCAACACTATAGACTTCTATAGAAACTGTGAAAGGCAGAAGTCATGTGGGTCACGGAGCGGCAAATGGATCTTTCTCCATAGACCACCATTCAGTTCACGGAGTGTCTGCTTAATAATCCTGGGAAAGTTAATGAATGGCCGTTGTTTTGATCATTTTACCACTTAAGTTAACATATAGATTGTGTAGTCTGTGATGTTGTTTTATTTTGCCAGCTTTTTTCTTGTTTATGTGCAGTAAAACTCATAAACTTGCAATTATTATTAGCCTGTGCTAGCTCCACAAGGTAGCCAGTTCAGTCTTTATTTCAAAAATCTGTTGTACAGTTATTGGGTGAAGGCACAGTTTCTGAGAGACATTAGAGATTGGTAATAGCATTACATGATGGGACATGACATGAAAGCCTGTGACAGAGCAGATGTGACTTATTTTGTTCATAGAACTGCCATAGCATTAGCAGGAGTATGGTGGTGGTTTTAAAAGACGGCTTACAAAATGAAATTGTTCTACTTTTTTTTTATAGAGGAAACTATGAAACCATGAGAGACTGACATGTTTACCAGCAAACCTGCTTTCTACAAGGAGGAAACGTGGAACAAGGTAGGAAATTACCAAATACAGTTCTTTACATCCTCAAAAATCCTCATCATCAGTGTCAACCGTGATAATGGCAATGTTATTTTTAACATCCATAAATTAGCACTATTAATATTTTATGATTCTACTGAAATTATTTGAACAAACTGTTGTGAGAAACACGATAAAGGTACCCAGGATGAAGACTGGTTTAATTTTTTAATGTAGTTGTAAACAAAGTGGAAACAATTCAGGTCTACACAACTTAATGGAATGGAAGTAATGTTAATGATGTGTGTTTATTTAAACAGTAAATCAAGAACTGAATGCTAAAACCAATCAAATATTCTGGAAACAACTGGCATTTTTATAAATGTAAAATATTCCCTTGTATCAAATAGCTCACTTGAAATAAATTTTAAAAAACTAATTAACTGAATTATGAATATAGAGGAAGGATATCTATCTTTCTTTTCTATTTTCTTCTATTGTAATCCAGCAAACAGTTAGTTTTGACTGTTTACTTTTTATGTATATATAATTTGAATTTTATGAGACGCTACATGTAGATATAGTTTTCCTCGTGAACACATTTAAAAGAAAAATTAAGTAATTAAAAGTAAAAGAGCAACTGAGTAGCGTTGGAACAAAGAGGCGGTCACTCGTAGTCGAGTATGACTGTCCTCCCTCTTGGTCCTTGTGGGTCTTCAGGTGGGCATAGAGGCCAATTCTGGACCCGATTATTCTGCTGCAATGTGGGCAGGGGAATGTAATGGTGGTGGGTTTGGGTTGGTCCTGATTGTTGGTTGATCTCTCCTTCCTGAGTCTGCGTTTGTCTTGTGCAGCATGATGGAGGTCAGCGTTGTACTGTGCGGCACCCTCACGGACAATGTTTCTCCAGGTCGCCCTGTCGGTTGCCATATTTTCCCAAGCTTTTAGGTCTATGTGGCACTTCTTTAGGTTTGTTTTTATGTTGTCCTTAAATCTCTTCTTCTGGCCTCCTGGAGCCCGCTTCCCTTCAGCTAGCTGGGAGTACAGGACTTGTTTCGGGAGGAGAGAGTCAGGCATTCGAATAACATGACCAGTCCATCTGAGCTGGTTTTGGGCAATGGTGGCAGTGATAGTGGGAAGGTTAGCCTCCTCCAAGACGCTGGTGTTGGTGCGTCTATCCTCCCAACTAATCCTGAGGATTTTTCGGAGGCATCTCTGATGGTGTGCCTCAAGTGCCTTTAAGTGCCTGCTGTATGTAGTCCAGGCTTCTGATCCATACAGGAGAGTGGGGAGCACCATGTCGTCGGCCTCCGTCGGTCTATGATGACCATGGAAGAGAATCCTAAACGTCTACTCTGCTGGAACAGCACCGCCTGTGGCTGAACAGGCCGATGCGCGAATGGCAGTCCCTGTCACACAGGTCACACTTGTGGGTGGTCTCCGTGCTGCTGGGTCTGTGGCGGTTCTTCCTGCGGGTCCTTTTTTCATCTGCAGCAGCAGTCAGTCTCTCTTCACCCGCCTTGAGCTGTCTGGTCAGGGTGCCTCTCTATTTGGAGCGGTCCGTTGCAAGGTCCTCCCAGCGCTCTGTGTTGATCTCCAGGGCCTTCATGTCTCTCTTGCAGACGTCTCTAAAACGCAGCTGTGGGCGGCCAACGTCTCTCTTGCTAGTTGCCAGTTCTCCATAGAGGACGTCTTTGGGGATTCTGCCATCCTCCATACGGTGAACGTGGCCTAGCCAGCGGAGCCTGCGCTGTCTGAGTAGAGTGAACATGGAGGGAAGGCCGGCGCTGGACAGAACTTCTGTGTTGGGCACTTTGTCCTGCCAGGATATGTCCAGGATGTGGCGAATGCAGCGCAAGTGGAAGGAGTTCAGTCTCTTTTCCTGCCGGGCGTATGTTGTCCACGTCTCACTTCCATAGAGCAGTGTGCTGATGACGCAGGCGTTGTACACTGCCATCTTCGTCTTGACAGAGAGTTTGGGATTCTTCCACACTCGTGTGGTGAGGCGAGCAAGTGTGAAGGCTGATTTTCCAATCCTCTTGTTGATCTCTGTATCAAGGGAGAGGTTGTTGCTGATCGTGGACCCCAGGTACGTGAACTGATTCACGACCTCCAGCTCGTAGTCGTCAATGGTGATGGTTGGTGGTGCTTCCGTGCCTTGCGCCAAGACGTTAGTCTTCTTCAGGCTGATGGTAAGCCCGAAGTCCTTGCATGCCTGGGAAAAGCGGTCCATAAGGGTCTGAAGCTCCTGCTGTGTGTGGGTTGCGACTGCAGCGTCGTCTGCGAACAGCATGTCTCTGATTAGAGCCTCGCGTACTTTGGTTCTGGCTTTCAGGCGGGCGAGGTTGAAAAGCCTGCCGTCAGATCTTGTGTGCAGGTAGATTCCCTCTGTTGCTGTGCTGAAGGCATGCCTCAGGAGCATAGCAAAGAAAATCCCAAAGAGGGTTGGCGCAAGTACACAGCCCTGTTTCACTCCGCTGCGTATGTTGAAAGGCTCTGAGACGTTGCCATCGTGCTGCACTATCCCCTGCATGTTGGTGTGAAACGATTCAATGAGGCTTTGCAACTTTGGTGGGCATCCTATCTTTGGCAGGATCTTGAAAAGGCCCTCTCTGCTGACCAGATCGAACGCTTTGGTGAGGTCGATGAAGGCGACGTACAGGGGCATGTTCTGTTCTCTGCATTTCTCCTGGAGTTGGCGGATGGAGAATATCATGTCTACCGTCGATCGCTCAGCGTGGAAGCCACACTGAGACTCGGGGTAGACACGTTCGGCAAGCTTCTGTAGACGAACGAGAACAACTCGTGCGTAGACTTTGCCAACAACGCTGAGGAGGGAGATGCCCCTGTAGTTGTTGCAGTCACTTCTCTCCCCTTTGTTTTTGTAGAGGGTGATGATCTTGGCGTCCCTCATGTCCTGTGGTACGGCGCCTTCCTTCCAACACTGGCAGAGGACGTCATGCAATGGCAGCAGTAGGGCGGTCTTGCAGTGCTTGATCAGGTCGGGGGGTATGCCGTCGTTGCCGGGTGCCTTGCCAGCGGCCAAGCTATCAATGGCCTTGCTGAGTTCATCGATGGTTGGCTCAGCGTCAAGTTCGTCCATGGATGGCAGGCAGTCGATGGCATCAAGGGCTGACGGTGTCACAGTGTTCTGTCTGGAGTAGAGGTCGGAGTAGTGTTCCACCCATCTCTCCATCTGCTTGTTCTTTTCTGTGATCATCTCCCCAGCGGAGGATTTGAGGGGGGCCATCTTGCTCTGAACCGGACCAAGTGCTTTCTTGATGCCATCGTACATACCACGGATGTTCCCTGTTATGGCAGCGGTTTGAATGTCTTGGCTGAGCTGAGTCCAGTACTCGCTGGCACAGCGCCGAGCAGTCTGCTGAACTTTGCTTCTCGCAGCCCTGAGAATCTGGAGATTCTTCTCGTTTGGGTACTTCTTGTACTCAGCAAGTGCTGAGCGCTTGGCTTCAATGACGGGGGTCATCTCGGTCAACTTGGCATCAAACCAGTCCTGTGACTTCGAGGTCTTCCTCCCAAAGGTAGCCAAGGCTGTGCGGTGGATGGTGTTTCGCAGCTCTTCCCACTTCTGCTTTGCAGATTCTCCTTCTTGTGGTACACCAAGTTCCTTCTCAAAGGTGGAGGCAAACTGCTCAACAAGTTCTGGTTGAGCCATCTTGCTGGTGTCAATCCGTGCCTTTCCAGGTTGTCTAGCACGATGGAATTTCTTCAGCTGCAGCTTGACCTTGCAACACACCAATGAATGGTCTGTGTCGCAATCTGCACTCTGGAACGAACGGGTGATTAGCACGTTCTTCAGTGAGGTGCGCCTGATCAGGATCAAGTCCAGCTGGTGCCAGTGCTTTGAGCGTGGATGTTGCCAGGAAACCTTGTGTTGGGGCTTGGTCTTGAAGAACGAGTTTGTGATGCACAGATCGTGATATGTGCAGAACTCGAGCAGCCGCTGTCCGTTGTCATTCATTCTGCCCACGCCAAAAGGTCCAAGACAGGAGGGCCAGGAGTCGTGGTCAGCACCCACTCTGGCATTGAAGTCTCCAAGGAGAATGAGTTGTTCAGAGTTGGGGACGATCCTGACAGTTGTTGCGAGATTCTCGTAGAACTCGTCTTTTGCCTCTGGTGTGGCTGTCAGTGTTGGGGCATACACACTGACGAGGGTGACTGGGCCTTGAGTGGTGTTCAGGCGGAGGGTGAGGAGTCAAGCAGAGCCAGTGCTGCTCGGTTCCACCATCTTCAGCAAGGTGTTCTTCACTGCAAAGCCCACTCCGTGTTCCCTGTGTTCGTCACTGCCCTTTCCCTGCCAGTAGAACGTGTAGTCCTTCTCTCTCAGTGTGCCTGCGTCAGCCAACCGTGTTTCCTGGAGAGTGGCGATATCCACTCCCAGTCTCTTCAGCTCATTATTGATGATGGCAGTCTTCCTGGTGTCGTTGATGTCCTTGAGGTTAGTAGCGAGTCCTGTCATCATAGTGCGGACGTTCCAAGTTCCCAGTTTTAGAGTTGGTCTCTTTTGTTTTATTGTCTTGCCTGGTGCGAAAGTTCTCAGCCTGCTGTTCGGATTTCTCCTCATCCCCATGCACCCAATGAGGAAAGCAAGCTGTGGCGGGACATCACCTTATTGGCTGGGGGCTGCCCAGCTTGAGGCGGGCGGTAGCTGTCCAGTGAGATCCAATGATCCCTCCCACCGTCGGGAATAACCCCTGGCGCCGAGCTCTACGCCAATTGAGCGGTGGCTTATAACCGGTAACTGTCATTCCCCGTGTTTTGTCTACGCCAAAGGCGAAGCTGGAGTGTCCTCTCCAGTGATCCGGTGTTCTACCTTCCAGCGTTGGGCGTTGGTAGGATTCAAGCCTGGGCAGGAAGATATGGAGGATAAGATGTTGCCCATGCAGCATGTCCCCCCTCTCCACGTCACTGATGAATCCAAAGGAACGGCAGGGCTGCTACAGTTTGGCACCAGCGCCGTTGCAGGAGCTGCCAGAACGATGTTGAGCACAACATAGAACTGCCTTAGGGGCTCCGACTCCGGATTTTTCCTCAGGGTTGACTCCCGAAGCCTTTCCCGTGACCGGGTATGCCGCAAGGCAGCGGAGGTTTGAAATCAGGGTTTACCTTCCCCTAGATGGGCTACCTTCCCAGGTTGACGAGCCACCATCTACCCGAAGCATCTGGTTTTAAGGCGCCAGAGATCCGCCCTCGCCCCTTCTCCTATTAGTAAAAGCAGTTCC
Organism: Pholidichthys leucotaenia; assembly: GCA_020510985.1. NCBI lineage: Eukaryota > Metazoa > Chordata > Actinopteri > Cichliformes > Pholidichthyidae > Pholidichthys > Pholidichthys leucotaenia. The sequence goes on along the minus strand of CM035842.1, from coordinate 77,001,600 downwards.
GCCGGGCTTAGAGACTAAACCACACGGGCAGGCTAGGAGTTGGACTTAGTTGTCAGAGGCTTTTCGAGACGCACGCCATAAGGAGCATTTTATGAGCACTGGGAGCTTAACCCGAGTGCCGCTCCTGGCTATGACAACCATATGTAGGGGGAGCACCACCGCTTTATAAACCAGGATTTTGGTTTTCACTTGGAGATCGCGGTTCTCAAAGACTCTCCTCCTTAGCCTTGAGAAAGCCCCACTGGCACTGCTGAGGCGGTGGTGTATTTCATCATCGATGATGGCTTTTGATGAGAGGAGGCTGCCAAGATATAAGAAGTGGTCCACATTTTCCAGTCGGATGTTATCAATGGAGATGTTTGGGGGTATGGCAAGTGTACTGCAGTTTGGTGATGGCTGGTGGAGTATTTGTGCCTTTTTTATATTGACGGCCAAACCGAGCTGTTTGTATGCCTTGGCAAAGGCAGACAAGATGCACTGAAGGTCTTCTTCTGAGAGGGCTACGAGAGCGTTGTCGTCAGCATACTGCAGCTCCATAATGGATATGGTGGTGGTTTGACCTTTAGCTCTAAATCGGTTGATATTGAGAAGTTGACCGTCGATTCTGTACGTGATTTTGACTCCCGGGGGCAGATGTTGGTTCGTGAGATGGAGAATAGCAGCAATATAGATGGAGAATAATGTTGGAGCGATGACACATCCCTGTTTGACTCCTGTGTCAACCCTGAAGGGTTCTGTTTTGTCTCCACTGCCACTGAGTACCGTGGCAGACATATTGTCATGCAGCAGTCTCAGTACCCGGATGTATTTTTCTGGGCAGCCAATCTTTGCCAGAACCAGCCAAAGGGCCTGACGGTTTACTGAGTCAAAGGCTTTGGTAAGGTCTATGAAGGCCATGTATAATGTTAGATTTTGTTCCCAGCATTTTTCTTGCAATTGGTGAGCAATGAAAATCATGTCTGTGGTGCCTCTGTTTGGGCGAAAACCACTCTGGGACTCGGGAAGAATGCTGTCTGACAGGGGGGTGAGTCTATTGGCCAAGACCCGGGCAAAGGCTTTCCCTATGGTGGACAGGAGAGAAATGCCACGGTAATTCCCACAAACTGCCCTGTCCCCCTTTTTAAAGATGGAGACAATCAAGGCATCTCTGAGCTGTGCAGAGATTTCCTCTACTTCCCATATTTTCAGGAGCAGGGCATGGATGTGCTTCAGAAGATCAGGACCGCCTTTCTTCAGGACTTCTGCTGGGATGCCGTCAGGTCCAGCAGCCTTGTTGTTTCTCATCTTCCTGACGGCGTCCTGTACCTCATCCAAGCTAGGTGGTTTTCCCATGCTTTCCTCTATGGGCTGTTGAGGGAGTTGATCAAGGGCCTCCATCTCAGGAGTGGTGTCCCTGTTTAAGAGGTCCTTATAATGCTCTTTCCACCTGTCTGCAATTGCCTCCTTGTCCTTCAGAAGCGAGAGCCCATCTCTGGAGCGAAGGGGGGTTAGGCAGCGGTGGCTGGGGCCATATACCGCTCTTGTGGCATCGAAGAATCCTCTCGTGTCTCCAGAGTCGACAAGCTGCTGGATCTCCAGGGCCTTCTTTGTCCACCACTGGGTCTTCAATTTCCTAACAAGTGTTTGTACGGCTGCCTTCGCTTTGGCATGGGCTGCTCTTTTAATCTTGCAGTGAATGTTGTTTTGCCAGGTGATAAAAGTTTGCCGCTTGATGTCGATGAGCTGTTGGATCTCACTGTCATTCTCGTCAAACCAGTCTTGATGTCTCTGCTTTTTATGACCGAGGATGCTTCTGCAGGAGTCCACGATGGCAGTGGAAAGTATGCTCCAGTGTTTTTCAGTATCCTCTGGGTACTGTTTGGGCAAAGCTGCCCTAAGAGTATCCTGCAGCTGTTGTTGGTAGATAATGTTGTCCAGCAGCACGATGTTAAGCTTTGTCCGGCTCTGTCCTTTCTGCAACCTTCTTTTCCGCATTAAGCGGATAGACATGGTGGAGCGAATGAGGCGGTGGTCAGTCCAGCAGTCATCTGCACTGGTCATTGCTCTGGTTGTAAGGACATCGCGGCGGCCTTTGGAGCAGACTATGATGTAGTCAATGAGATGCCATAATTTGGAGCGGGGATGCATCCATGACGTTTTGAACTTGGTTTTCTGACGAAAAAGTGTGTTGGTGATGACCAGGTTGTGCTCTGAGCACTTGGTTAGCAGTAGTATGCCATTGGAGTTTGTGTTTCCAACCCCTTCTCTCCCTAGCGTGCCGCTCCATAGATGATGGTTTCGTCCCACTCTGGCATTAAAGTCTCCAAGCAGGATTAACTTATCCTCCTTTGGGACTTCAGATAGTATTTTATCCAGGTCAGTATAGAAGGCCTCCTTTACTTCATCCTATGCATCAAGCGTTGGGGCGTAGGCACTAATAACGGTGGCCATTTGACTGCAGGCAAGCATCAGACGAATGGTCATTAGGTGCTCGTTGATGCCCACAGGGAGTTCATGGAGGTGGTTGATGAGGCAGTTCTTAATAGCAAATCCCAAACCATGGATTTGTGGCTCATTTGCAGGCTTTCCCTTCCAAAAGAAAGTATACCCGCCTTTTCCCTCCTTCAGCTGCCCTTCAACAACCAGTCGGGTCTCGGAGAGTGCTGCGATGTCGATCCGGAACTTCCTTAGCTCTCTGGAGATGATGGCAGTTCTCCTTTCAGGTCGATCACTGGCTTGGTTGTCCATAAGGGTTCGCACATTCCAGGCTCCAATATGTAGTTTTGTATGTTTCTGACCGTGTGGTGGTGATCCCTCTGGATGCGGTATTCCAGACAGGATGTTGTGAGGCAGGCTATGTTTGGGGTACCTTTTCTAACCCCCTCCCCTACTGGGGTGAGCAGAGTGGATCCTGAATAGGGCTGCTCAGTCATGAGTGCAGCTGCCGAGAAGCTCTTTCTGCCTCAGTCCAAGAGCTTAATGACTGTATCACGCACCCATCGCCTGTGTGCCAGGTTGTGGCTAAGAACTCCCAGACTTCACTGTCCTGTCCCCGTTACCACTTCCTGATCGCCACAGGACTTTATCTTATCCAAGATGTAAAGTGGATGGGCTCCCTTTGGGAGGACGCCTGCGCGTGACGTCTTTTATCGTGGGGAGACTGATGCGCCTGCAGCCACCACACGGTCCTTGGCAGAGAGGGGCCTGAATCCAGTGGCATGGAATCCAAAACGACTGGAGACCACTCTCTGTTGCAGCCTTCATCCGCCTTCAGTGCCATTGGATTCATTCTCGTCATCCTCCGCCACTCCCACCGTTGAGGTCTTTCTTTCTTTCTTTGGATCGCTCTTGGTCTGGGACCTCCCCCTCGACCTTACCGCCATGGGTGACCCTACCAGGAGCCAAAAGGCCCCCGACGGCATCGCTCTCGGGATCATTGGAACACACAAGGTTCTCCACCGCGACAAGGTGGCGATCCATGGAGAACAATGAATGTACTGAGATGAATGTACTGAGAAAGACAGTATAACTGTTGAAAAGTTATTTCTTTAAAAAAAATGGATAAGTAGCGCAATCATATTCACTGTAGTCACCTCAGTTTTATTATTTTTCTGCCTTATGATCATTGATATTTCTTAAAAGACAGCACATTTATTGAAATTGAAAAAAAATACACATTAAACCAACAATACCCTTGTAAAAATCAGCATGTTGTATACATTTTGTCCACTAGATGGCCTGGTAGAGAAAATGAAGTCCCACATGAGGCCTTGTCTATGTGAACCATTTTGATGAAAGGCCTCAAGTCCTCCAGAAAGCCTCATTTAGCCATCACTAGTGACATGGACATTGGTTTTAGATTGTTTTGTCATTAATTTATATAAGTTGCATTAATTATATTTTTCTCCATTTTGTGAGTTACCTGCTGGTTCACTCCTTCCTGTCTGGTGTCAAAAACGAGGCTGAGGGTGAAGCTGGTTTAAATGCAGAGGCCAATAAAGTGGACTGAACCATCTGCTGTGACAGCATAGGGGAAAATGGAGCTACTTTGTATTGCATTCCACTGTTATTTCTGTAGTTTCTACCTTTTAATTTAAGATGGTTTATTCTGCTGGTATATAGATTGAGTTTTCCCTCATGTCGGCTGGCGGTAGGATTGATTTGTTTGTGGTGGATAGCAAAAACTGTACGCTGTCTGTAACATTATGGCATCTAGCTCAGACGGGTATGATAAAGATGAGGTGGGCTGGACACTTTCCAGGCCTGGGGGCCAGAAAAGAGCAGCTAGGGGGGCAACAAGACCTAGAAGCAGGTCAGATGAGAGTGATGTGGGAGGAAGTAAAAATGCGAAGAAAACACAAACTAGCCAAAATGGATGGCAGTCTGAGGGTGTAGGGGACGACTGGAAGGTTGTTGTTGCACAGGAGCAACAGGATTGTGCACAGGATTGTAGCACAGGACTGTGCCACTGCAAGGAATGTTTGTGTTCACAAATGCAAAATGGATGATGACACATTGATAGTTAAGAGGACAAACTTTATAGCTTTTATCTGTCACACCATGAATGTTGCTGCACAGCTAAAGAAGAAAAGTGAAAGAATCAAAACCATTGTGGAAGCAGCAGGAAGCTTCCTAGATGTAAAAGATATCGCAGCCGACCAGATTCATGCTTTATTGAAAGCTGAAAATGGGGAGACTGCACATGCTGAAACAAGACCTTAATTATGGTACTACACATACTACAGTGGAATGCGGGGTGTCTTATAGCAAACGGACAAGAACTCAAGAAGGATCTTTACGAACTAGAAGTTGTTCCACAGGTAGTGTGTGTACAGGAGACACTGCTTCAACCTCACTTAGATTTTGTTATTCCAGGATACAGTTCAATCAGACAGGATAGAATTAATACTGTAAATGGAGGAGGATGTGCCACTTAAATTAAAGATGGCCTGGCGTATAGGGTGATTCCCTCCCCTGAGGATATAGTACAGTGTAATATTATTGAAATATGTAGGTCAAATGGACAAGGAAATATTAAGCTGATTAATTATTACAACCCATGTAGGAAGTTAACAGCAGATATTTTCAGTGTTATGGCAGGGGAAGGGCATATGAAAGAGGTATGGTGTGGAGACTTTAATGCCCATAATAGCTTGTGGGGAAGCACACATACAGATAACAATGGAAATGTTGTGGAAGAGATGTTAGATGAAAGATCGTTAATTTGTCTCAACAGTGGTGAAGGTACCAGGGTGGATGTGCATAGGGGTACATCATCATGTATTGACCTGACTCTGGTATCTGATTCTTTAGTGATCACCTGTGAATGGACGGTTATGAACAGGACAACTATGGGAAGTGATCACTTCCCAATACTTACAGTCATTAAAATTGGAGTATGTATACAAGAGGGAAGATGTTTTACAAGATGGTATTTTGACAAGGCAGATTGGGGAAAATTTAAGCAATACTGTGTTCAGTCATGTCATTTGGTAACATTAGAAGGTGGCATAGAAGAGTGTTCAAGTCAGGTAACCAATCATATTCTGAATGCTGCAATAGCAAGTATACCTAAGAAAACAACACAGGGTAGGAAGAAGGTTGTACCCTGGTGGAATGACGAATGTAGTATTACAGTAAAAGAGCGAAACAAGGCATTCGGAGAGCTGAGGAAGAATATGACTAGTGAAAACTTAATAGAGTACAAAAAGAAAAGGGCAGTAGCTCGAAGGATTATTAAGAACAGGAAAAGGTCAACATGGAGAGAATTTTGTTCCACCCTTGGTAGGAAAACAGAACTAGGTGATGTCTGGGGTATGTTTAAAAAAAAAATGAGTGGGAAAAGGGTATCAGTTAAAATTCCAGCTTTAGTGGATGGGGACAAGATAGCTGTATCAGACAAAGAAAAGGCAGAAGTCCTAGGTAGAGCATTTGCAGCAGTGCGTAGAGGGGACCATCTTGGTGAGAGTCATAGACAGCAAAGGCAGCATAAACTCAGAGAAAATGCAAACTTAAAAAATGAAGTGAAAGAGGACATGACTGCATTAGACTTCGAGCTCACAATGTCAGAGCTTAAGAGAGCTTGGCAAGATGGTGGATACACAGCTCCAGGATATCATCAGTTAAGCTATGCTATGTTCTGGCAGTTGCCTATGCAATCAATGCAACTGGTGCTGAAATTGTTTAACAGAATATGGAAGGAGGAAGTTATCCCAAGTGGGTGGAAAAAGGCTGCAATTTTACCATTTAATAAGCCAGGAAAATATCCAGCTCATCCAGGCAACTACAGGCCAATAGCATTAATGTCACACTTAGGGAAATTGATGGAGAAGGTGTTAGTTTACAGACTCTCATATGTACTAGAGCAAAGACGATTAATAAACGACTATCAGAATGGTTTTAGAAGAGGAAGATCCACAGTGGATGCTCTAGTTAGGGTAAGTAATGATATTGAAAAGACTCTCAAAATGAAAAAGTAATGGTTATAGTTTATCTGGATATTGAAAAGGCTTATGACTCACTGTGGAGGGATGGACTTCTTATCAAATTGAATAAAATGGGCATTGGTGGTAGGATGTATAATTGGATAATTGTTTTTTTTAACACACAGGACAATTAGGGTTAAAATAGGATCAGAAGTTTCTAATGACTTTGAAATAGAAAATGGTGTTCCTCAGGGGAGTGTGATAAGCTCTGTTTTATTCAATATAATGATTAAGGACATGTTTGCGGATCAAGAGAGATCCATCAAAACAGCACTATATGCAGATGATGGAGCCATATGGACGAGGGGAAGAAATGAGAAATTTGTGTTCAAAAACATCAGGAAAGCAATGGAGAAAGTGGAAAAGTGGTCATATGACTGGTGATTTAAATTTTCAAACAGTAAGACCTGCTATATGACTTTCACAAAAAAAAATAAAAAAGCACTCGGAGAGCGCAGACCTCCGCCAAGCGCCACAGTTCCCCCCCATACAGTGTTTGTGTGTATGTTTTCAGATTCCTTGACCATGAAAACATATGACAAGCAATTGGATTGACAATGATAGGATTGACAATGATAGGATTAGTGGTTTAGTAGTTATTCACGAAAATGGCATTTTGCGTAATGGCGGTTTTCTTGTGGACGGTGATCCAGATCACCACCAAAATCTAATCATCTGTAGGATACCCCATTTCTGACAATCTGTGAAAATTTCATTAAAATCCGTCCATAACTTTTTGAGTTATCTTGCTAACAAACAAACAAACAGACAGACAGACAGACAAACCAACGCCGATGATCACATAACCTCCTTGGCGGAGGTAAAAAACAAAAAAACCGCAGAACTGGTACAGAACCATAAACATTATATAATCAACCAATAGAGAAAGTCAGTGACTTCAAATATCTAGGATTGTGGTTTGATAGTGCATACACATGGAGAGTTCATGTTGAAAATCTGGAGACAAAGTGCAAAAAGGTCACTAATCTCATAAAAGCTGTAGCTGGACACGAATGGGGTGTAGATTAACAGGCATTAATTGACATTTGCAGAGCACTAATGCGATCGGCAATAGACTACGGATGCATGATTTATGGCACAGCAGCAAAGACGACTTGGAAAAAAGACAGAATGCAGCATAGAGCGCTTCGCCTGTGCATTGGATCCATCAAAACAACACCAAACAATGTAGTTTTAATGGAAGCAGGAGAAATGCCAATGGATTTGAGAAGAGATAAACTCACATTATCATACTGGGTCAAGCTGAAAGGAAGTGACGAAGTGAATATTTCAAAAGCAACACTACAAGACTGCTGGGAATACTCTAATTTCCAGGGACACGGGTTTGAGTGGACAATTGAAAGAAAAGCCAGAATGTATGGGCTACACACTACTGATATAGCTAACACCAGTCCAGTGAGTGATGTTCCCTCTTGGCTGTTTCCAGGAATAGAAGCAGATGCTAGTCTGCTAATGAGTAAAAAGAATTGGCATATAAGTAAAGTTGTTGTTAAAACAAGCATTTACCTCAGGAACAATTACTACAACTTCTTACAGCTCTATACTGACAGTTCAAAGAACAAAGAGGGCTCTGTTGGAGTTGGAGTATACATTCCAGTTTTAAGTGACCATCGCAAAAAGACTCTCCAACAATACATCCGTGTTTACAGCAGAGATGGTGGCAATAATTATTGCTTTGCAGTGGGTGGAGGAGGTCAGACCGGACCGGGTGGTGGTGTGCACAGATTCACTTGCAGCATTAAAAACCATACAGACACTAAAATCTCCAAGGGAAGACTTGGTGATTGAGCTATATCACAGTTTATTTAGGGTACACAGGGGTGGTGGAGAAGTTCAGTTTTGTTGGGTTCCTGCACATGAAGGGTTGAAGGGGAATGACTGTGCAGACAAATTAGCAAGAAGTGCTCTTGGAAAAGAGGTAACTATACCATTGTCTCTTGGAAAAGGTGAAGGGAAAGCAGTAATCAAGAAAAAAGGAACTGAGCTATGGCAAAAAAGATGGGTTGAAGATCATAGAGGTAGATTGTATTACAGAATACAAAAATCTATTGCAATAAAGAATTACATAACAACCAAAAGGATTGAAGACATCATTATGGCAAAACTCAGACTGGATCACACAGGTTTAAACTGCACTTTATTCACCATGGGGAAAAGCGAAAGTGACAAATGTAGAGAATGTGGAGTAAAAGAAAATGTTGAGCACATCTTATTACACTGTCACAAATATGGAAATGAAAGACAGATAATGGAAAATGAAGTTTGAGAGGCCGGTACTGAATGGGATTTAACTGGGATTCTAGGAACAGATGGAGATGGAGAGGCAATAAGAATCATGAGAAGGGCTCTTGATTAAGTCATAGAATTTAGGGGTTGGGCTCAGATGACATAATGTTACACACTCTTGTACAGTAGGTGGCGGTATGCACCTTTCAGTTGTTTGGTATCCGCCAGTAACCAAGAGAAGAAGAAGACGCATAACAGAATGGTGGGAGGAAAACGTTTACAGTGGCACCTCTGATTCTAGATGCGATTAACATTGTAGATAGGAGAAACGTAATTTCATTCTACTGTACATGATTGGGTCTATGAATTGAATGACAATAAAGTTGGCTTCTTCATTTATTTGTCAAGCATTAAAACACACAGGATAAAAGGGCTCACATTAATGCGTAAGGACAATTGACATGTAAATAAAACAGTTTGCGTTATTCCAAACACAGTAAGATTAGATTTTAAATTCCATGCAGCAAGGTTAAATCATACAGCAAGAGGTATTTATAAATATCTATACATCTATCTATATAATGTTTTTATTGTAATTCTGTTGTTGCTGTATGTTTACTTTTTGTATTATCATTAAGCCTCTAAAGGATTTTTACTGCCGGTGTGGGGAGCAAGGTGTTAGACTTCTCCACCCAGAGATCAATGGACCAAGAGAGGAGAGGTCGCCGGGGGGTCCAGACAGAACAGTAAAGGCTAGGTACGCCCCGGGGAGAGGAGAAGATGCTGACCGCCAGGAGAGGAGTGAAGTGTGGCACCTATGTAATATCATGTTAATGCACCGCACAGGCTTTGTTATGAAATGAATATGAGGTCGGATCCCCTGGGCCACTATGCATGTAATTAAGAGCATAAAAGTGAGATGCACAGTGGCCTGGGAGTTCTTTTTGTGATCCTGATCTGTTAGAGGGAGAATAAAATCTGTGTTGATCCAGCTCGTTGCCTCACCTGTTCATTCCCTCTACACCATCACTTTTAAAAAGTAAATAAAGTATAATCCAACCAATCTACTGTATATGGCATTTCTTTTTAGCTGCCAGCAGGTGGAGTCACATAATAACTAACATAGTAAGTCCCTGTCAACCCACGGTTCATCCTGTATGAACTATTTGTCTGTTGTAGTATATATAAAACACAATTTTAGGAGGATTTGAAGTTATCTATATTATTCCTTGATAGTTAACTGTGGTTTGGAGATGTGTGGTTTTTTTATTCCATGTTTGTGGTACAAACTTGTATTTTCCAAGGCATTGTTTTCATATATGTACAATAAACAATCTTTAGGATAAAAATACGGAACCTGAGGCAGTTCCGATGGCACCAGTCCACGAAGTCCTGGATAAGCCCTCTGTACTCAGCTTCATCTCCAATGGAGATGAAGCTGATCGGAACTGCCTCCAGATCAACGCGAGGAAAACTAAGGAGCTGGTGGTGGACTGCCGCAGGCATGGACAACCCCTCACAGCACCAGTAAATATACAGGGAACAGACATCGAGATGGTGACATCCTACAAGTACCTGGGTGTTCATCTGAACAATATACTAGACTGGTCACACAATACTGACGCACTCTACAAGAAGGGACAGCGCAGGCTGTTCCTACTGAGGAGACTCAGGTCTTTTGGTGTACAAGGGGTGCTGCTGAAGACATTCTATGACACGGTGGTGGCATCAGCCATCACTTTTGGAGTGGTCTGCTGGGGCAGTGGCATTACCGCAACCGATAGGAAGAGACTGAACAAACTGATCAAGAAAGCTAGCTCTGTCCTGGGGCAGCGCCTTGACCCGGTGGAGGAGATAGGAGAGAGAAGGACGGTGGCTAAACTGTCATCTCTGCTGGAGTCCGAGTTCCACCCTATGCAGGACATACTGGATGCACTGAGGAGCTCATTTAGCAGCAGACTACATCATCCCAGGTGCACAACCGAGAGGTTTCGCAGGTCCTTCCTACCAACGGCTGTCAGACTGTACAACCTAAGCAGGGCTGCTCGCAGAGATAGCAAAAAGACGTAACTACCTAATAGTTCTGAATGCAAAAGATGCAATAGACTTACACAATGGTCCCCTCCGGCATACAACTAGGAAAATACCGGTCACTATGGAGGGTGAGAATATGTATGGGCACATAATCATACCATGTAGGATAACTAAGTAGACGGTTGTGCTGTTTCATCCCATCTAGCAACAATGCTCTGCACTGTGTGTGTTTATATATTTACACATTTATTCCATCTAGCTACAATGCTCCGCACTGGGTGTTTATATATCTACATATTATTCCATCTAGCTACAATGCTCCGCACTGTGTGTGTTTATATATTTACATATTTATTCCACCTAGCTGCAATGCTCCGTACTGTGGGTGTTTATATATCTACATATTTATTCCATCTAGCTACAATGCTCTGCACTGTGTTTATATACTCATATATTTATTCCATCCAGCTACAATGCTCTGCACTGTGTGTCTGTGTATATAAATATATATATATATATATATATATATATTTATAGTAATATGTACATATGTATATTAGCTGCTCTTGCTTTTTTTTCTTGCCTTCTGATTGTTGCTCTGAGTGTTGTTATCCCTGTGCTGTTGCAATCCTGGAATTTCCCCATTGTGGGACTAATAAAGGCTTATCTTATCTTATTAACAAAACAAACACTGGAATACACACAAACATTATAAATCTGGCAAGGTCCCCTTTCTAAGCCGGTGAAGTCCACATAAAGTTATAATCTTGTCTTCGGGAATAAAATGTCTGCTGCACACCTTGGACTGGTTGATGACAGTAAATCCTTCCCTTCTAGTCTTAACTTTCCACTTTTCCCTAAAATCGGCATCTGCTGGAAAAGACTGAAAGCTAACGATGGAGTCCTGAGCTGTTGAACAGCAAAGATGGACTGAGCAATGCTCTGCAGAACTCACCCCATCCTCATAAACTTGACAGCACTTTTTTCATGCTAGTGGCTAATGTTAGCCAAGCCAACAGATGGACTAATCACACTATTTAAAGACAATGATTATTTAAAATGAAACCAAATGTGAAATACAAACTCTCTCTATAAAAAAAACGAACTGTCACTACCTATTCACAAAATGTACAATGATAAGCGTAAACTGATTTAAAGACGAGAGAACACTGTAGTGCCAGCAAATATAATGGGATTTGGCTGTGACTGGAAGTGAGTTGTGGGCAGTCTGGAATGCAGAAGTACGTCACTCTACGTTGTGCAAGAGGTATTGCAGTGAAGGAATTATATGTTGCAGAAGGAGGTTCACATAGACATTTGCATTCACCCTGCCATGTAGCTGCACATGAAGCCAAACTCCTGCTGCAGAAAACATCCCCCAAACTATGACACTTCCTCCTCCAAATTTAACTGACTTCTTTACACACTTTGGGTTCAGTCTTCCCCCAGTTTGATGCCAAACATATTGTTTCCCATCAGACCCAAATAAGTTGAACTTACTCTCATCACTGAAGTGCACTCTGGACCAGTTCTCCTCTGTCCACACAATATGCTCCTCAACATAGACAAGTGTAGCCTTTTATTCTTTCTGCTGATGAGAGGTTCGGTCACTGCAGAGTTCCCTTTGAGCCCAAATTGTCTTAAATGGAGAAACACAGTGTGCTGAGACAGATTGTTGCCCTGTTCAGCAGTGAACTGGTGAGCAATTCCAGCTGCAGTGTTGAACCGATTTCCCATTGAGAGTCTTTGTCTAATCCTGCCCCCCAAACCAGAGCAGAGTGAGAAACTAGTGATGTCCTGGGGGTGCAGATGTGCTGAAGTCATTCAAAGCAAGGACCTCTACAAGTCCTATTAATTTTTTTTTTTTTTTTAAGTTTTTGTAAAGGGTATACATGTCATTACAGCACTGCATTGTTGACATTTTCATCATATGTTCCCTTATTTTTTGTTATTTGACAACACTGGAAGAATAATTATTACAACACCCCTTTTTTTAAGTGAAAGAAAAAGTGAAATTAAAGAGAACAAAAAAAAAAGCAAAAAGGAGCAAAAAACAAACAAACAAACAAACAAAAAAGTAAATAAAAATAAAAGAGCATCTGAGTAGCATTGGAACAAAGAGTGGTGCCATTATTGAAATGGTATTTGTCAAAGATTAGATCTAATGGAAGACACATATGCGATCCAGGGTTTCCAAGAGTTCAAGAACCCATCCATGTCCTGTCTCAGTGCGAATGTCAACTTTTCCATCGAGTAAATGTCTTGGATCACGTTAATCCAATCTTCAGGTGTAGGACAGTCCTTCAACATCCATTTTTTAGTTAGGGCTTTTTTGCTTGCCAATATTAAAACAGTGAATAAGTATTTTTCTCCTCGTCTTTCCAGTGAGTCCGGTAGTAAACCCAAATACAAAGTTACAAAAGAAAAGGGAACTGTTATTTTGAATATTTTCCCCAATATTGTCTGTACATTGGTCCAATATTGGTGGATAACTGGGCATGATCAAAACACATGAAAATGATTTGCAGTCTCTTCACCACACATGCGCCAACAATTCAACCCCTTATGAGTAAATTTGTTTTGTGCAGGCGTTCTGAAAAGTCTTACCAAATTTTTCCATCCAAATTCTCTCCACTGCAGGGATGAGGTACTTTTCCATTGCTGTTTATTTATCTTTTCCCATATTTCCAGTTGTAAAGTGAAATTCCCCTCTTTTTCCCATCTCTCTTTTATATATGATGTGTTGTCTCCTTTTAAGTCTTGAAGACCTTGGTATATTTTTAGAAATGTATCTGATCCCTGGGATCCCTTTATATGCCATTAAGAAGACCTTCAGAACACCTGACTGGGCCCTTTCCAAATCCTCCTTTTTAAGTATATTGTTTATGTGGTGTCTAAGCTGAAAGAACCTGTAAAGGTCTTGATTTATTAGACCTTGTTTTTTCAAATCTTCAAAACTTCTTAAAATTTGCCCTTTAAAAAAATCATAATATTTTATCAGTCCGTTCTCTTTCCACTTTTTAAATCTAGTGTCTGTTTTATTAGGAGTAAAGTCTTGATCATAGGCAATCCATTGCAGAAGTCGATAGGGCTCTTTAGTTTGATTCTCTCTGACTATCTTAAACCAGATTTTTAGCGGGGTCTCTATCCACGGGTTAGTGTTATCCAAAAGTTTAGGTAAGGCATTGTTTCCTATTATCGCCTGTAGGGGGATGTCACTTGTTATTTGGCATTCCATCTCCTTCCATTGTGCAGTGTAGACTGGGTTACATATTTCTACTAAAGTTTTAATTTGTGCGCCTTTAAAATAGTCCCTGATATTTGGCAGCGCAAGCCCACGTTTGTCTTTGTTTAGCTGTAGGGTTCTATATTTGATTCTAGGTCTCTTGCCCTGCCATATGAATCTTGAGATCCTTCTGTCCAGCTCCTGCCATGTTTTTTTGGGAGGTTCTACCGGTATTGTTTGGAAAAGGTATAGAAGACGTGGAAATATATTCATTTTGACTGCTTCAATTCTTTGTGCAGTACCCAAGAATGGTATCATATTCCATCTTGCTAGATCAGATTTTATTTTTGCCACCAGTGGATCATAGTTTAGTGATATAATTTTGTTGAGTTGTTTCGGGATATTGACCCCCAGATATTTCATGGACTCCATCTCCCAGTTAGTTTTGAGTTTACTTAGTAAATATTGATTTGGGTCATAGTTGAATGTTAAAACTTGGGTTTTATGCATGTTTAGTTCGTACCCCGATAAATCTCCGTACTCTGAAAAAACTGAGATTAGTTCTGGAAAAGAGGTGTCCGGCTGCCCCAGGTATATTAAAATGTCATCACCAAAGAATGCTATTTTATGTTCCTTCTGACCAAGTGTAACACCTTGAATTTTTTGATTCTGTCTTATCCATTGGCTCAGAGGTTCTATGAAGATTGCAAAGAGCAGTGGAGACAAGGGGCAGCCCTGACGACATCCTCTTTCCAGCTCAAAAGATGATGATAAATTACTGTTAATCCTTATTTTAGCTGTTGGTTTTTTATATAATGCCTGGATAGTTCTAATGAAGTTGTTATGAAAATTGAAACTGGATAAGATTCTACATAGGAAAGACCAGTCAACCGAATCGAATGCTTTTTCAGCATCTAATCCCAATATGACTGCATTTAAGTTGTATTTTTTTACATGATGAATTATGTGTAAAGTGCGTCTAATGTTGTCTTGTGTCTGTCTTTGTCTTATAAAACCTGTTTGGTCTAAATTAATTAAGTCTGTCAGTATATTTTCTAACCTTTTGGCAAGGATAGTGGTAAAAAGCTTATAGTCCTGATTTAATACACTGATTGGTCTGTAGTTGGAGCAGTCTAGTTTATCCTTTTCAGGTTTAGGTATGACTGCAATGACCCCTTCTCTCCAGGAGGGGGGGATTTCCCCTGTGTGGAGGACATAGTTAAATGTTTTCAGGAGGAGAGGAGATAGTTGCTGTTTAAAGGTTTTGTACCACTCTGCTGTATAGCAATCTGCTCCTGGGGATTTGTTAGCTTTAAGTTTCATAATTGCTTTTTCTAATTCTTTAGGTTGTATTTCTGACAGTAGTGTTTTATTTCGAGACTCAGTAAGTTGGGGAAGGTTTAATGTGTTTAGGAATGCTTCGGATGCGTTTTTATGTTTTTTGAGGGAGTACAAGTTCTTATAGTAGTTCTCGAAGCTTTTAAGAATATCCTGAATTCTAAATTTTATTTCCTTTGATACTGGGTCTCTGATTTTGTAGATTGCTCTTTCCGTTTGTTGTTTCCTCAATTTATAGGCTAGTAATTTTGCCAATTTGCTGCCTGCTTCATAGTATTTTTGTTTCAGAAATGTAAGTTTCTGACTTCCGGTCTGGACGCCATGGCGACTGCAGCTTAACGCTGAAGCTCTCAGACCCAATCCAAGAAAATACCTTGAAAATCAAACTTAACGGATTTTTGGAGGAGTGAAAATCAAAAGACAAAATCATCATGTCTAAAGGAAAACAGAAGAAACTGAAATTTTCCAGGCCAGGACACGTATCGGCCGGAGAATCTGAACTGGAAGATCTCCGTTCAGAAGACGAGGAACTGGTTGTAGCTCAATTCAATTCAATTCAATTCAACTTTATTTATATAGCGCCATTTCACAACAACAGTCATCTCATAGCACTATCAACTGTAGGGAGCTAACAAAAAGGTTAGCTTGAAATCGTTATTTGAAGAGCTACGACGATTTCACTGAGAGGTTACGGCCGAATTTCGGGAATTCAGAGACGAATTGAAAAGGACAAACAGCAGAGTGGACCAGGCCGAGAACCAAATCTTGGAAGCAGAGGAACGAATAAAAGTGCTCGAAGATTCTGTGCTGGACCTACGCAAAAGACAAGCATCTATAGAGGCTAAGCTAACCGACCAAGAAGGAAGACAGAGAAGAGACGATATAAGAATTCATGGTCTGATAGAAGGAGCCGAAAACGGTTTTAACTCAATGGCAGAATGCGTGGAATCTTTACTAAGAGAGAAATTGGATATTCCACAAACCACCGACTTGAAGATAGAAAAGGCACATCGTTCATTAGCCGCTAGGCCAGCGTCGGAAGCGCCCCCACGTTCGGTGTTGGTAAGATTTTCCAATTTCAAAATAAAACAAGAGGTTGTAAGACTGGCTTGGCAGAAAAAAGGATTTATGCACCAGGAGAGAAAAGTCTTCGTGGAACACGATTACACCCCGGAGGTCCTTAAAAAGCGCAGGGAATACAATGACGCCAAAAAAGTACTACGTGAGAAGAAACTGCGCTTTCAGATGCCATTTCCTGCGAAGTTAAGGGTCTTCTACGGCGAAGAAACATGTCTCTATAATTCAGCGGAAGAAGCAACAGCTGACATGGCGAGAAGAAGGCTCCCGGTAACGGTATTTAAACCCGCAGCAGACCCGAGTGAGAAGATCAAAACGCAAACATGGACAACACAGAGACCTTCAAAATCCACGGGCCAGCAGCGGGAAACCCAGCGCCAGAGCGTCGCGGATAAACTGTCCGTTTTCAGGTTGGAATAGCGACCTTTTTTTTTTTTTTGAGTCAATCTGCACATCCAACCCCCCTCGTACAAGGTAACAAACATTAAAGGAGATGCGTATTCAGCATGTGGTAAAACATTTCATGGAACAGTCATAATATTTGAAACAAATAAGTCTTTTTAATAAAAAAAAAAAAAAAAACTTGTTAAAATAGAAATGTGACAATAATCCACATGTTCTCCTCACACTAACAAATACTGTTTTTGCGTGAATGTTTGCTGTGATGGGGGTGGGAGGGTGCACACAATTTCACAGGGTATAGGCATAAAGGGAAAAAAAAAAATCATTACAAGTTCGGATTGGGTTCTGAAACTCACGTTAAAAGCATGGGACAACTTACAGGGGTAGGAGAGGGCCCTCAACATGTAACAGAGTTTGAGGAATTTCCCTCAGAGCCTACACTCCATCAAGGCTCTTCCAGGGTCTTTAAAAAGACCTCAGCTCAGGAAGTTCTTTTGACAGTTTTTTGTTTTAAAGTTTTATACACTATGTTCTTAATGTTTTTCTTGTTCTTAATGTTCTCTCAGCTTCTGAGTAGCACAAAAGAGGGCCACCACACAGTTATACTAAACAAAACAACACAATGGAGAAACAGGGTGTAACCAAAATAATTTCATATAATGTAAAAGGAATCCTGAATCCAGTTAAAAGATCCAAGATTCTAGGCAAAATGAAAAAAGACAAAGCAGGAATAATATTTTTACAAGAAACCCACCTAACAGACGTGGAGCACACTAAACTCAGTAGACAAGGGTTTAAAATGATCTCTTCATCTTCATATAAGTCAGGGAGGAGGAGGGGAGTAGCGACATTGATATCAACCAAAATTACATTTGAAAAAAAAATCAGAACACAAAGATAAAGAAGGGAGATACAGTTTGGTAACTGGGCGGCTAAAGGGAGAAGATATCACCCTGCTGAATGTGTATGCTCCCCCAGGGGCTAACTGGAAATTTTATAAAAATGTATTTGACCTAATGATAACTAAAGCTCAAGGTTTAGTGATATGTGGTGGGGACTTCAATCTTAGACTGAATCCATACTGGGATGCTTCTGGTAATTCTCCACATCAAAATAGACTTACACAGTGGTCCTCTCCGGCATACAACTAGGAGCATGCCGGTCGCTATGGAGGGTGAGAGTGTGTATGGGCACATAATCATACCATGCAGGATAGCTGGGTAGACGGTTATGCTGTTTCATTCCATCTAGCGGCAATGCTCTGCACTGTGTGTGTTTATATATTTGCATATTTGTTCCGTCTAGCTGCAATGCTCCGTACTGTGGGTGTTTATATATTTATATATCTACATGTTATTCCATCTAGCTACATTGCTCCGCACTGTGTGTGTTTATATACTTGCATATTTATTCCACCTAGCTGCAATGCTCCGTACTGTGGGTGTTTATATATTTACATATTTATTCCATCTAGCTACAATGCTCTGCACTGTGTGTTCATATATTCATATATTTATTCCATCCAGCTACAATGCTCTGCACTGTGTGTCTGTGTGTGTGTGTATATATATATATTTTATAGTAATACGTACATATGTTTATTAGCTGCTCTTGCTTGCTTGTTTTTTTTTTTTTTTTTTTCTTGCCTTCTGATTGTTGCTCTGAGTGTTGCTATCCCTGTGCTGTTGCAATCCTGGAATTTCCCTGTTGTGGGACTAATAAAGGCTTATCTTATCTTATCTTATCTTAAAATAACACCCAAAGCAGGAAGACTGGGATGCTACTAAAAGAAATGGGAATCTGTGATGTGTGGAGGAAACTCAACCCCAGTGTAAAAGACTATACATTTTACTCAACTCCACATTCATCATACTCAAGGATTGACTATTTTTTATGTTTAATAGAGACATTGGAAGAGTAGAAACATGTAAAATAGGACTGATGGATCTCTCTGACCACAGTCCGATCTGCATGGACTTAAATATCCAAAAATACACAAATAATACATTTTCTTGGAGGTTAAATTCAAATGTCCTGAAAGGACCATTGAAAGATGAATTGGAATCAGATATTCTCAGATATTTGGAAGAAAACGATAATGGAGAAGTATCCCCTTTAATACTGTGGGATGCATGCAAAGCTGTAATAAGAGGAAAGATTATTGCAAAACTGGCAACCCAAAAGAAACTAAGACAAGAAAAACTATCCACATTAGAGTCAGAACTTAAGAACCTAGAAAAAGAACACAAAGGCAACACTCATTCTACTGACTCGCTCAAGATTAAGGAAATTGAAAACCAAATAAATGAGATCTACACAATAGAAATCCAGAAGAAACTTACATTTTTGAAACAAAAATACTATGAAGCAGGCAGTAAATCGGCAAAATTGCTAGCCTATAAATTGAGGAAACAACAAACAGAAAGAGCAATCTACAAAATCAGAGACCCAGTATCAAAGGAAATAAAATTCAGAATTCAGGATATTCTTAAAAGCTTCGAGAATTACTATAAGAACTTATACTCCCACAAAAAACATAAAAACGCATCCGAGGCATTCCTAAACACATTAAACCTTCCCCAACTTACGGAGTCACAAAATAAAACACTACTGTCAGAAATACAACCTAAAGAATTGGAAAAAGCAATTATGAAACTTAAAGCTAACAAATCCCCAGGAGCAGATGGCTATACAGCAGAGTGGTACAAAACCTTTAAACAGCAACTATCTCCTCTCTTCCTGAAAACATTTAATTATGTCCTCCACACAGGGGAAATCCCCCCCTCCTGGAGAGAAGGGGTCATTGTAGTTATACCTAAACCTGAAAAGGATAAACTAGAGTGCTCCAACTACAGACCAATCAGTGTACTAAATCAGGACTATAAGCTTTTTACCATTATCCTTGCCAAAAGGTTAGAAAATATACTGACAGACCTAATTCATTTAGACCAAACAGGTTTTATAAGACAAAGACAGACACAAGACAACATTCGACGCACTTTACACATAATTCATCATATAAAAAAATATAACTTAAATGCAGTCATATTGGGATTAGATGCTGAAAAAGCATTCGATTCGGTTGACTGGTCTTTTCTATATAGAATCTTATCCAGTTTCAATTTTCATAACAACTTCATTAGAACTATACAGGCATTATATAAAAAACCAACAGCTAAAATAAGGATTAACTGTAATTTATCATCATCTTTTGAACTGGAAAGAGGATGTCGTCAGGGCTGCCCCTTGTCTCCACTGCTCTTTGCAATCTTCATAGAACCTCTAAGCCAATGGATTAGACAAAATCAAAAAATTCAAGGTATTACACTTGGTCAGGAGGAACATAAAATAGCACTCTTTGCTGATGACATTTTAATATACCTAGGGCAGCTGGACACTTCTTTACCAGAACTAACCTCAGTTTTTTCAGAGTATGGAGATTTATCGGGGTACAAATTAAACATGCATAAAACCCAAATTTTAACATTCAACTATGACCCAAATCATTATTCACTAAGCAAACTCAAAACTAACTGGGAGTCGGAATCTATGAAATATCTGGGGGTCAATATCCCGAAACAACTCAACAAAATTATATCACTAAACTATGACCCACTGGTGACAAAAATAAAATCTGACCTAGCAAGATGGAATATGATACCATTCTTGGGTACTGCACAAAGAATTGAAGCAGTCAAAATGAATATACTTCCACGTCTTCTATACCTTTTCCAAACGATACCGGTAGAACCTCCCAAAAAAACATGGCAGGAGCTGGACAGAAGGATCTCAAGATTCATATGGCAGGGCAAGAGACCTAGAATCAAATATAGTACCCTACAGCTAAACAAAGACAAAGGTGGGCTTGCGCTGCCAAATATCAGGGACTATTTTAAAGCCACACAAATTAAAACTTTAGTAGAGATATGTAACCCAGTCTACACTGCACAATGGAAGGAGATGGAATGCCAAATAACAAGTGACATCCCCCTACAGGCGATAATAGGGAACAATGCCTTACCTAAGCTTTTGAATAACACTAACCAGTGGATAGAGACCCCGCTAAAAATTTGGTTTAAGATAGTCAGAGAGAATCAAACTAAAGAGCCCTATCGACTTCTGCAATGGATTGCCTATGATCAAGACTTTACTCCTAATAAAACAGACACCAGATTTAAAAAGTGGAAGGAGAAAGGGCTGATGAAATATTATGATTTTTTTAAAGGGCAAATTTTAAGAAGTTTTGAAGATTTGAAAAAACAAGGTCTAATAAATCAAGATCTTTACAGGTTCTTTCAGCTTAGACACCACATAAACAATATACTTAAAAAGGAGGATTTGGAAAGAGCCCAGTCAGGTGTTCTGAAGGTCTTCTTAATGGCATATAAAGGGATCCCAGGGATCAGATACATTTCTAAAATATACCAAGGTCTTCAAGACTTAAAAGGAGACAACACATCATATATAAAAGAGAAATGGGAAAAAGAGGGGAATTTCACTTTACAACTGGAAATATGGGAAAAGATAAATAAACAGCAATGGAAAAGTACCTCATCCCTGCAGTGGAGAGAATTTGGATGGAAAAACTTGGTAAGATTTTTCAGAACACCTGCACAAAACAAATTTACCCATAAGGGATTGAACTGTTGGCGCTTGTGTGGTGAAAAGACTGCAAATCATTTTCATGTGTTTTGGTCATGCCCAGTTATCCACCAATATTGGACCAATGTACAGACAATATTGGGGAAAATATTTAAAATAACAGTTCCCTTTTCTTTTGTAACTTTGTATTTGGGCCTACTACCGGACTCACTGGAAAGACAAGGAGAAAAATACTTATTCAATGTTTTAATATTGGCAAGCAAAAAAGCTCTTACTAAAAAATGGATGTTGAAGGACTGTCCTACACCTGAAGATTGGATTAACGTGATCCAAGACATTTACTCGATGGAAAAGTTGACATTCGCACTGAGACAGGACATGGATGGGTTCATGGACTTTTGGCAACCCTGGATCGCATATGTGTCTTCCATTAGATCTAATCTTTGACAAATACCATTTCAATAATGGTTCCGCTCTTTGTTCCAATGCTACTCAGATGCTCTTTTACCTTTATTTACTTATTTTTTCTTTTTGTTTGTTTTTTGCTGGTTTGTTTGTTTGTTTGTTTTATTTTATTCTCTTTAATTTCACTTTTTCTTTCACTTTAAAAAAAAAGGGGTGTTGTAATAATTATTCTGACAATGTCGTCAGATATCAGAAAATAAGGGAACATGTGATGAAAATGTAAACAATGCATTGCTGTAACGACCTGTATACCCTTTACAAAAACTTAAATAAAAAAAAAAAAAAGAAATGTAAGTTTCTTCTGGATTTCTATTGTGTAGATCTCATTTATTTGTTTTTTAATTTCCTTAATTTTGAGCGAGTCATTAGAATGAGTGTTGCCTTTGCGTTCTTTTTCTAGGTTCTTAAGTTCTGACTCTAATGTGGTTAGTTTTTCTTGTCTCAGTTTCTTTTGGATTGCCAGTTTTGCAATAATCTTTCCCCTTATTACAGCTTTGCATGCATCCCACAGTATTAAAGGGGATACTTCTCCATTATAATTTTCTTCCAAATATCTGAGAATATCTGATTCCAATTCATCTTTCAGTGGTCCTTTCAGGACATTTGAATTCCACCTCCAAGAAAATGTATTATTTGTGTATTTTTGGATACTTAAGTCCATATAGATCGGACTGTGGTCAGAGAGATCCATCAGTCCTATTTTACATGTTTTTACTCTTCCAATGTCTCTATTAAACATAAAAAAATAGTCAATCCTTGAGTATGATGAATGTGGCGCTGAGTAAAATGTATAATCTTTTACACTGGGGTTGAATTCCCTCCACACAAAACAGATTCCCATTTCTTTTAGTAGCATCCGAGTTTTCCCACTTTGAGTGCTATTTTGATGTGGAGAATTACCTGATGCATCCCAGTATGGATTCAGTCTTAGATTGAAGTCTCCACCACATATCACTAAACCTTGGGCTTTAGTTATCATTAGGTCAAATACATTTTTATAAAATTTCCAGTTAGCCCCTGGAGGTGCATATACATTCAGCAGGGTGATATCTTCTCCCTCTAGCCGCCCAATTACCAAACTGTATCTCCCTTCTTTATCTTTGTGTTCTGATTTTTTTTCAAAAGCAATTTTGGTTGAGATCAATGTCGCTACTCCCCTCCTCCTCCCTGACTTATATGAAGATGAAGAGATCATTTTAAACCCTTGTCTATTGAGTTTAGTGTGCTCCACGTCTGTTAGGTGGGTTTCTTGTAAAAATATTATTCCTGCTTTGTCTTTTTTCATTTTGCCTAGAATCTTGGATCTTTTAACTGGATTCAGGATCCCTTTTACGTTATATGAGATTATTTTGGTTACACCCTGTTTCTCCATTGTGTTGTCTTATTTAGTATAACAGTGTGGTGGCCCTCTTTTATGCTACTCAGAAACTGAAAGAACATTAAGAACATAAAAAACATTAAGAACATTGTGTATAAAACTTTAAAACAAAAAACTGACAAAAGAACTTCCTGAGCTGAGGTCTTTTTAGAGACCCTGGAAGAGCCTTGATGGAGTGTAGGCTCTGAGGGAAATTCCTCAAACTCTGTTACGTGTTGAGGGCCCTCTCTTACCCCTGTAAGTTGTCCCATGTTTTTAATGTGAATTTCAGATCCCAATCCGAACTTGTAATGATTTTTTTTTTTTAATGCCTATACCCTATGAAATTGTGTGCACCCTCCCACCATCATCACAGCAAACGTTCACGCTAATACAGTATTTGTTAGTGTGGGGAGAACATGTGGATCATTGTCACATTTCTATTTTAACAAGTTTTTTTTTTGTTTTTTTTTTAAAGACTTATTTGTTTCTAATATTATGACTGTTCCATGAAAAGTTTTACCACTTGCTGATTCTGCATCTCCTTTAATGTTTGTTACCTTGTAGGAGGGGGGTTGGATGTGCAGAATGACTAAAAAAATCGTTTTCCCTCCTGTAAACAGCCAGTTTTTCCTTGTAGCTCTGACGCTGGGTTTCCCGCTGCTGGCCCGAGGATTTTGAGGGTCTCTTTGTGGACCACGTTTGAGCCTTGATTCTTTCGCTCGGGTCTGCTGCGGGTTTAAACACCGTTACCAGAGCCCTCTTCTCGCCATATCTGCGGTTGCTTCTTCCGCCGAATTATAGAGACATGTCTCTTCCCCATAGAAAACCCTTAGCTTCGCCGGAAATGGCGTCTGGAAGCGTAGTTTTTTCTCTCGTAGCACCTTTTTAGCGTCGTTGTATTCCTGACGCTTTTTAAGGACCTCCGGGGCGTAATCGTGTTCCACGAAAACTTTTCTGTCTTGGTGCATAAATCCTTTTTTCTGCCAAGCCAGTCTTACAACCTCTTATTTTATTTTGGAGTTGGAGAATCTCACCACCACCGATCTTGGTGGTGCTTCCGCCGCCGGCCTAGGGGCTAATGTACGGTGCGCCCTTTCTATCTTCAAGTCGGTGGATTGGGGAATATCCAACTTCTCTCTCAGTAAGGATTCCACGCATGCCGCCATTGTGGTGAAACCATCCTCGACTCCTTCTTTCAGACCATGAATTCTTATGTTGTCTCTTCTCAGTCTTCCTTCTTGGTCGGTTAGCTTAGCCTCTAGTCTTGACTGCCTTTTGTGTAGATCCAGCACGGAATCTTCCAGCGCTTTTATTCTTTCCTCTGCTTCCAAGATTCGGTTCTCGGCCTGGTCCACTCTGCTGTTTGTCCTTTTTAATTCTTCTTTGAATTCACGAAATTCAGCCCAACACTCTCGGCGAAATCGTCTTAATTCTTTAAATACCATTTTCAAGCTAACCTTTTTGTTAGCTTCATTCAGCTCCTTGTCTTCTGAATGGAAATCCTCCGGATCAGATTCTTCGGCCGATGCGTGTCCTGGCCTGGTAAATGTCGATTTCTTCTGTTTTCCTTTAGGCATGATGACTTTGTCCTTTGATTTTCACTCTTCCAAAAATCAGTTAAATCTGATTTTCAAGGTATTTTACTGGATTGGGTCTGGGAGCTTCAGCGTTAAGCTGCAATCACCATGGTGTCCAGACCGGAAGTCCTATTAATTTTTTTAATCCTAAAAAACCATTGTCTAAATCTTCTCTTCTGACAGTGGTGAGTGGTGACTGTTATCTAATTTTGCTGTTTTCTATTTTTTTTATTTATTTATTTATTTTTTTTACAAAATAAATGTTTGTGTTCAAGTGCCTTGGTTATTTAAAAAAATATTCTAGTACAGCAGTGGTACAGCCACAGCTGATATTCTGTCAAATTCTGAACAATGAAGAATAACAATATTTCAGAAGAAACCAAGTATTAATACGTTGTTCTCTAATTTTGATCTCTGCTGTACATTTCAGGGGAATTACTCCTTTGTATGAAATTTCACAGTCCCTTTAAAGTGCTTTGGACATGTGGGAATATCTCATTATTAATATCTGCTGTCATAATAATCCTGGGAAGTGCTCTCAAACCTCTAAACGTCATCTAAATAAAACAAGTAACCCTACACAGGGGAATAACATTAAACCCAATTAGTTCTGTATTAATAAAGAATCAATCATTTGGGACATAATAGCCAGGAGCTGCTAATTGTTGAGTTCATAAACATTTAATCATGCTACCCTCTGATACTTGTGGAACTTATTAACTTTTAATCCCTGACCTCATCTATGATTAATAACTCTGTCTGATCCTGTAAAAATGAGGCACAGCACTACCTCTGACAGATGGGTGGCCCAACTGCTGCCAGCTGCTTTATGCAATATTCAAACATGTACAGTGCGTGCACACACACACACACACACACACACACACACACACACACACACACACACACGGCTCATTTTGGTGTCAAACAAAAGGGTTTGTCTCGCTGCCTCAGAGATTAAAGCTTTATTTTGGGAGAATGTCAGCTGTGCCTAACTGTGGTCCCACTTCTTTGCCTGCATGTTCACTGGTGTAGCTCCAGCTTTGGCGCTTCTGTGGCACTGGGAATCAACTCCAAATAGCTTGATAGTTACCTAGTTACCTGCTTTTGAGTGCCTGTCCAGTTGTCACATCAAAATTCGAATTTCCTAAACTCTAATCTGAGTATGCACTAAGACCCCTGTTATGCACCTTTTCTACCTGATGACACAGCTCCCAAAGGTGTTCATGAAATGTCTGTGACACCCATTGGGCAAAACCCTTCAGGGTTTAATAAGTACCATTTTACACAGGGGAAGGAACTGTAAGTGCAGGAAATGTAAAGTGGCGTACATGGGACAACTTGCCAACATTGTTTAAGTACACTGTAGGGTGACTGTCCCCGGCTGGCTGACCGTGTGTGTCCACTCTCCCAACACTGGTTGTGGAAGTAATGTCGAAATAGCTCTGTTTGACAGGGAAGGTTGAGGGGAAATAAAATGATAACTTCGCCTCCAGAGTTTTCAGAAGTTTACCTATTATCTCACACAGAGCAGCAGTGCTGACATTTCCTTACCATTTCCGGGTGAAGGGGAACATGTCAACGTTGGCACCTTCTAGATACTTTTGCCAGAGGTGTACCTTCAAAAGATAAAAATTTACTTTGTCTGTGCTTGTGAACAGGTTTTCATCATTGCCTTGCATTTGTGTGTTCACTTCATTCAGATGCTAAAATATATCTGCCATTGTCATAAACGCCCAGGCGGGGTGGAAATTGAGACCCAAATGCTGGCTGTGAGTTTGCAAAGGTTTAATGAAAAACACAAAATATAACAAGGCAGGGATAATTTACAGGCAGGAATGATGAAAAAGGTTGAATAGCCTGGCAGGCCAAGGCATGGGACACATGCCGGGATTACGATGAGCAATGAAGCGTGGAACACACGCCAGGAAACAGTGATGACTAGATGTGGGACTCACATCTGAAGACAAAGTGAAGGAAGTTGCCCCGGGCTGGCGGGCAGCATCCCTTAAATAGGACAAAGAGGATTCAACAAATGATGAGCAGGTGTGGGTAACAAGAGCGAGGATAATATTTTGAATCATTAACAGCTGGGATAAACCGCAAAACTAGCTAGAAACGAATGGAAGTAAATAAAAAACCATGTCAAAATAAAAGCACAGGAGGAGTAATGCCAAAGGAAACTAATTACAAAACGAGATTCAAACCAAATGATACAATAGTAGAAAATAATAATAACCCATCCAGGCAAGAACAGGATAGAATACAAAAACCAAGAGCTGCTAATAATCAGTGTTGGGCATTACCTGTAATGCCACTACTTCTGCAGTAACGTGCTGCATAGCGAAATTGCTGTTTAAAAATTCAGTAATGCGTTACAGTTACTGAAATTTGATCAGATGCATTAAGATAAGATAAGATAAGCCTTTATTAGTCCCACAACGGGGAAATTCCAGGATTGCAACAGCACAGGGATAGCAACACTCAGAGCAACAATCAGAAGGCAAGAAAAAAAAAAAAAAAAAAAAAAAAAAAAAAAAAAAAAGCAAGCAAGAGCAGCTAATATACATATGTACATATTACTATAAAATATACAGTATATATACACACACACACACACACACACACACAGTGCAGAGCATTGTAGCTGGATGGAATAAATATATGAATATATGAACACACAGTGCAGAGCATTGTAGCTAGATGGAATAAATATGTAAATATATAAACACCCACAGTACGGAGCATTGCAGCTAGGTGGAATAAATATGCAAGTATATAAACACACACAGTGTGGAGCAATGTAGCTAGATGGAATAATATGTAGATATATAAAAACACAGTGCGGAGCATTGTAGCTAGATGGAATAAATATATAGATATATAAATATAAACACACCCAGTGCAGAGCATTGTAGCTAGATGGAATAAATATGTAAATATATAAACACACACAGTGCAGAGCATTGTTGCTAGGTGGGATGAAACAGCATAACCGTCTATTTAGTTATCCTACATGGTATGATTATGTGCCCATACATATTCTCACCCTCCATAGCAACCGGTATGTTCCTAGTTGTATGCCGGAGAGGACCATTGTGTAAGTCTATTGCATCTTTTTTTTTTCCACAATATCTTTATTGAACCTTTTTTTTTTTTTAACAAACATGATACAAGCAATCAAACACTAACACTAAAGTACTACAAAAAAAAAAAAAAATGCACTAAAAACACCAACAACCACCAACAAAATCAAGTCTTCAACAATGCTCCTCTGTTTAGTCTAGACAATCCAATACATAAGTATACATATTATGTTCACCAGTTTGGAATTTACAAGGTCCACACACATCATTCACCTTCTTCTTCAAGAGTTATGTTTAAATTTTTTACATAATCAATAAAAGGTCTCCATATATTCTCAAACACAATTTCCTTTGATTTCAGTATATATGTTATTCTTTCTAATGGAAGGTTTGTTAACATCTGTCTTAACCACTGAGTCACATCTGGTCTATGAGTCTTTTTCCATAATAGTGCAATACATTTTTTGGCATTAAGCAAACTGAGGTCTATGAATGTTCTTTCACTTTTATTAAAATTATGCTTTTCTGGGTACAGACCCAACAAAAACAGTTTAGGATTCAGTATGATTTGTTTTGAGATTATTTTTTCAATTGTTACCCTCACCTCTTCCCAAAACATTCTTATTAATCTACATTCCCATAAACAATGAAATAGGGTTCCTTTACTTTCCATGCATTTTGTGCATGTATCTGGTATATTTTTGTTATATCTATTTAACTCCTCCGGTGTAACATACATCCGCATTAACCATTTGAAATGTATCAATTTAAGGCGTGCATTTATTGATTTGGTTTGAGCTTCTGTACAAGCCAATTCCCATTGTTCCTCTGAAATTTCAATTTGCAGATCTTCTTTCCAGTAGTTTAATCTTTTCAGTGAATTTTCACTTGAAGATAGTGTCAATGAGTTATAAAACTCTGAAATAATACCCTTTCTTTTACTATCTTTCATCATCATTTTTTCCAAGGATGAATAAATAGGTCGAGTGAGAGCTTTATTTTGATTTGATCGAATAAAGTTTCTAAGTTGAAGATATTTAAAAAAATGTGTTCTATTGAGATTAAATTTGATCCTCAGCTCTTCAAAAGACATTATGTTGTCTGCACATGGCAAATATAAATCCTGAATCTTTTGTATCCCTTTTAAATTCCATACTTTAAATACAGCGTCCGCTCTCCCTGGTTTAAAATATTGATTACCCCATATTGGACTAAATTGTGACAATAACTGTGGTTCTTTTAAATAGTTTTTAGCTTCACACCATATTTTGATCATATGCTTTACAAATGGATTTTTAACTTGTTTTTGTAATTTTTTTGCCGAATCTGAGTATATGAATATGGGAAGAGGTAAAGGTAAATTGTATGATTCCATTTCAGTCCAGTGAGGGAGATCATTTGATGAAAAATAATATGTCATAGACCTCAGTTGTGCCGACCAATAATACAACATAAAATTTGGACATTTCAGACCTCCACGATCAAATGGTAAATATAATAAAGACAAACGTAATCTAGCCCTCCTGTTGTTCCATATAAATTCCACTAACTTTTTTTTTATTCTTGAGAATAGATCTAAAGGTGGTGATAAGGGAATGTATTGAAATAAATAAAGTATTTTAGGTAAAATATTACTTTTAAGTATATTGATTCTCCCGATCATCGACATTGGTAGTGACATCCATCTCTGAGTTAACTCATTGATATCTGACATTAAGGCTTCATAGTTGACGCTGGCGACTGATTCTAGCTTAGGCATAATTTGGATTCCTAAATATTTAAACTGATTTACAACATTGAATTGATTTACCTCAGGGGCTGGGTAATTTCTCTGGGTCTCATTTAGCATTAATATTGAAGATTTAGTTTTATTTATTTTATATCCTGATATTTCCCCAAAATTCTTTATTAAATTCAACAAGGTTGGAATTGATTTTTTTAGATTCGACATAAACAAAATTATATCATCGGCGTACAGGGAGATTTTATGTTCTGTTGGTCCAACTTTAATTCCATATATTTGTGAATGTAAACGTATCGCTATCACTAAAGGTTCAATTGCCATAGTAAACAGTAAAGGTGAAAGTGGACAGCCTTGTCGACATCCTCTATTGATTTTTATTGGTTTTGAAATATTGTTATTTGTTAGGATTTCTGCTGTAGCATTATTGTATATTATTTGAACCCATTTTATGAAATTATTTCCAAGTCCAAACCTTTGTAGGACTTCAAAAAGAAAGGGCCATTCAACTCTATCAAAGGCCTTTTCGGCGTCCAATGATAGGAGAGCTGTATCCGGCGCTTCTTTATTAAAATAAATAATATTAAATAGTCTTCTTACATTATGGAAGCCTTGTCTACCCTTTATAAAGCCATTCTGATCTCGATTAATAATATTTGGTAAAATTTCTTGTATTCGTCTTGCTAAAATTTTACAGATTATCTTAAGGTCGGCGTTTAATAGGCTTATTGGTCTCATATTTTCACATTTATTAGAGGGCTTACCTGGTTTTGGCAGCAGTATAATTAAGGCATTATTTATGTATGATGGTAAATTATTATTTTGAAATGCTTCTAAAACCATTTCCAAAAAAGGTTTTATTAATTTATTCTTAAATTTTTTATAAAGGTCAACTGGAAGACCATCTGGTCCTGCACTTTTTCCTGATTTCATATTATCAATGGCTAGCCCAACTTCTTCTTGACTAATTTTAGACTCCAATATCTCCCTGTTTTCATTTGGAATACACGGTATAGATAGTTCGTTCAAAAACCCATTTAGTTTTGTTAAATCAGGTTCATTTTTGGTATCATATAATTTTTCATAGTAATCTCTCAAGGCTCTATTAATTTCTAAAGGATCTATAACTACCTGTCCGTTACTTATAATACTGGTAATTGGTGTTTTAATTTCCAATTGTTTAATCTGCCATGCTAATAATTTTCCTGATTTTTCACCTTGTTCATAAAAAGATTGTTTCAATCTTAGAAGACTCGAGGCAGCTCTATTCGCTGATTTTTTGTCGTATTCAGCTCTCAAAATCAGTAATTCATTCTCCAACCTTGGGTCACTTCCTGCATACACTTTTTCCTGAAGACTTTTTATTTTATGTTCCAATTTAGCTCTCTCCTCTCGAGTCTTCTTAGATTTTGATCCTGTATAACTAATAATATGTCCCCTAATAAAAGCTTTGAAAGCCTCCCACTTTACACATGCTGATGTTTGTGTAGTATTGATGTCAAAGAACTCGTCTATCTGTTTTTCTATATACTTGACAAATTCCTCATCCTGAAGCCATTTATGCTGAAATTGCCATCTACCTGATTCCTTTGTCAATTTTTTATCTACATATATTAGACAACAGGGTG
Organism: Pholidichthys leucotaenia; assembly: GCA_020510985.1. Taxonomy (NCBI): domain Eukaryota; kingdom Metazoa; phylum Chordata; class Actinopteri; order Cichliformes; family Pholidichthyidae; genus Pholidichthys; species Pholidichthys leucotaenia. The sequence continues at coordinate 76,970,353 of CM035842.1, read as the reverse complement.
CATGATCAGAGATCACGATGTTATCATAAAAGCAGTTTTGAATCTTGGACCTTAATTCTGTGGAAATCAAAAAATAATCAATACGTGAGAATGTCTTGTAGGTACTGGAATAACAAGAATAGGCTTTAACTTGTGGTTTCATTTCTCTCCATATATCTAACAATCTCAATTCTTTCATAAAATGATTAATAGTCATCCTACATCCAATGTGCGTACAATCCAGTCCTGTTGATCTATCCACACCTGGATTCAATGTACAATTAAAATCCCCTGCTATTATATGTTGCCCTGTAAGTGATGATAAGATGAGAAATAAATTAGCAAAGAACTTCTGATCATCTATATTGGGACCATATAAGTTCACAAGATTTATATTTTCTAATAGCAAAGAACCTTGAATGATTACATATCTTCCAAATTTGTCTCCAATTACATTTTTCACTTGAAAAGGAACTGATTTATGTATGAGAGTCATAACTCCCCTGGCTCGGGATGAAAATGAAGAGGTGAATACACTTCCCTGCCATCTACTCCTAATTCTTTTAACATCCTCCTCTATCAGATGAGTTTCTTGTAAAAACACAATTCTTGAACCCATGTCCTTTATTTTATTCATAACTTGTTTAAGTTTTTTTAAATTTTGTAGACCGCTGCAATTCCATGAAGTTAAATTAAGATTAACACTTTGGTCCATGATCAATAGAGAGTTTGGGATTACCTTGCAGTGTAAACATGCTCATACAGAGAAGCAAAAACATGAGTGGTTGAACATTCATCCTACAAACTACACACAAACAAATTTCCCCTTCCCACACTTGTGGCAAACCCCCCAAAATCAAAAGAAAAATTCTGTCTCCCGATATAGCCATCGACCGTTCCACACCCACGGGGAACAGCCTAAGCCACTCCTTCTTCATCCTCCCAATCACCCTAACTCTACTGCTTTTAATGACGTAACATTAACTCTCCTCTGTAGTTTTCCAACTTAACTCCAAAATTTTTAACAACTTTGTACATCATAGTTTTTTTTTTGTTTGTTTTGTTTTTGTTTTGTTTTTTTAATATATAATACAATCTATATTTTGTAAACTTACTATTTACTTCAAGTCAGTCAGATGCCTGTGCAAATGCTTAATTATTCTACCTTATATTTTGTTCATGCTTAGCTCCCACCAGTCTCTTCTTCTTCTTTGATCTTCTTGATGAACTCCTGCGCCTCCTCTGGGGTCTTGAAGATGTGGGTTCTGCCCTCATACGTGGTCAGCAGTCTCGCAGGATAGATTACACCATGACGAATCCCAAGGTTGCGCAGCTCCTTACGTATGGGATCAAACTGCTTCCTCAATTGCTGGATTCCTGTGGCCAAATCTGGGTAGAACCGCACCTGCTGGTCCTGGTGTTTAATCTCTCCTTTTTTAGCTCGTGCAGCGTTGAAGATCTTCATCCTGTCTCTGTTGCTAAGAAACTTCATAATTAAGGTCCTCGGCGGTCCCTTATCTCTCCGTGGGCCAATACGATGTGCTTTTTCCAGAACCACTGCTGATTGCAACTCCTCGCTGCCCAGCACCTCCGGAATCCACTTTTCCAGAAAGGAGCATACGTCCCGACCTTCTGATTCCTCTGGAAGACCCACCAGCCTCAAATTATTCTGTCTCGACCGAGATTCCAAATCCAAAATATTATCTTCCAGAGATTTATTTTTTTTTTCCAAAGTGCGCACCTTTAATTGAAGACGGGTGACGTCATCTTCAGCACTAGCGAGACGGAGCTCCATCTGCGCCGTTCGTTCTACACAGTCACCCAATTCCTTTCTTATTCCTTCCAACGCTGTCATAATCCCATCAAATCTAGAGGAAAAGTCCGCTCTCATTGAACTCATGGCAGCCATCAGCGCATCTGCGCCATTCCCCGCAAATATCGCACCGCCGCCAGCCTCCTCCGCCATATATGGAGTTTTGTTTGCTGCGTCACAGACCTGAAAGTCCGTTAATTTGGACTGTTTTGGCGGCTCGCTTTTTCCTTTTCCTGGTTTTCCAGCCTTAGGCTTCGCCGACATATCCTCGCCCAAATGCTGGGATACGTTCTGTCCCAAATGAGAGAGTTATTTGCCGATTTTTTTTTTTTCCAGGAGCAGAGCAGAGCGAGACACGTCCGTCCTACGTGGCAGCCATAACCGGAAGTCGTCTATTGCATCTTTTGCATTCAAAAAAAAAAAAAAAAAAAAAAACTATTAGTTTGTTACGTCTTTTTGCTATCTCTGCGAGCAGCCCTGCTTAGGTTGTACAGTCTGACAGCCGTTGGTAGGAAGGACCTACGAAACCTCTCGGTTGTGCACCTGGGATGATGTAGTCTGCTGCTAAATGAGCTCCTCAGTGCATCCAGTATTACTTGCGTTACTCGTTTTATTAATATGGATAGATATTTTTAGTACAAATAAATGTAAACTGATCCTACCGTAATGCAGGCGTCAGTCTCCTCCACCGGTGTTATGCCGAGAATTGTCAGTTTCCTGTCCTGCTCACACGCAACCCAGTAGGAAGAAACGCCGTGGCGGAAGCGACTTCTCATATCGAGCCCTGATCACTTGTCCCAGCGGTGAGGAACCCCTAACAGCTCCTACCTCTGTGGTTAAACATGAGTATGTTTTGAGCAAGAAGCTCACATTTGTTGTCAGCAGTTGTGTAAACTGTGTAAATAATTGTGCAAGTTTTCTTACGCACAGAGAAAAAGTGACTGTGATTTTTTAAATTTTTAAAAAAATTTTTTTTGATTTTGTATACTTTATTGATCCCCAGAGGGGAAATTGAGGGCATCCACCTGGATGGATGAAGCAGCCACGGTATGACGCTATCTCTTTACCATTCACACACACATTCACACCTAGGGCCAATTTAGAGTCTCCAATTAACCTAACCTGCATGTTTTTGGCCTGTGGGAGGAAACCGGAGAAATCCCAGAGTAAACCCACGCAGACACGGGGAGAACATGCGAACTCCGCACAGATCACTGTTGGTCAGGGGCTGGGATCGAACCAGGGATCCCATGGCCAAGGGTGAGTTGCTGTGCTGCCGCAATGCTAACTACTGTGCCACCGCACCACCCATTTGTTGCAGTAAGCTTTTTCTAAGCGGTGAACTTTCATTTATCTGTGCTTTCTGTTTTATTTTATCTCATTCATTTACAGGCTGTTGTGATCTGCAACTATTTCATGGAAGTAAATCCTCTAAATACACGTTTTTAATGGGCTGGTCCAGGGGTGTCAAACATATGGCTTGTGGATCCAGGGGATCCAAAATTTTCTCTGTGAAGTTATAGCTTTACTTCTAGTAAATTTCTGACTGTTTACTGATTAGAATAGTTTGTGTAAATCTGAGACATTTTTTTCTCTGTAAGATGAGACTTTTTTTCTGAATCAGTTTTCTTTTTCTTGTTTTTTCTGATGACAACAAGGGGCCCTTGATTTTGCTATGTGTGCAAGAGGATTTAAGTGTGTATTTAAAAGTAACGTGAAAGTTACTTTTTCAAGTAACTAGTTACTTTAATCATGTGCGTGCTGGACTCTGAAGCCAGAGGTCATGAGTTTGAATCCCCCGGTTGGACGTTGCCAGTTGGGGCTTGGTTGCCTGTCCACTTGGTTAAACTTGGTATTGTTGGCAGGACCATATGCTGAGTAGGCAGAGATGTGTGTTCCATTGTTTTTTTTAATTGTAGATCTTTTTTTGTTTTTGTTTTTTCCTTCCTCTTCCTCCATTCTCAGGTCAGTTTGTGTTGTGTTTTGAGGTAAAGCAGCAGGGGATTTTTTTTCTCATCTGGTTTCCCCTTGAAGTCTTTGAATTTGAAATTATGAAAGAATTGCATGAATTTGTCATGGCCGCCAATCACGGCACCTGTGTGCGCACCTGCTGGTTATTTCCTGCGGCCTATTTATTCCCATCAGGACCAGTGCTGGGCGCGGAGTCGTCTGATTCCTTTGGTGAATCACGCCACAACCTGCCTCTGTGCTTCCCTGCACTGAATTCTCCTGCCTCCGGCTTCCAAGCCCAGCAGAACGACGTCCGGGTCGATTTCGCCCGGACCAACAACCAAGTAAGCTCTATAGCTTCTAATCTGTCCATTTCCCCTGTGCACAGGTGGAGCCCGCCACGGCGGACCTCCTTCTCCCTCCAGGCGGCGGACTTATCCCTTTCCTGCTAGTCAGCCCGCAGACACTGTCTCCCTGGCTGCAGCTTCAGTGCAACCTGAAGACTCATCTACATCTGTTGACAGTAAGCCCAGTAACATCAGACGTACTGCATAGGTGTACTGTTGCTAACGGCCCTTGTCTCTGTTTCAGGGTTTCCAGTCTGTACGGTGCTCTGCCGGCCCAGCGGGAATACTCGGATTGCACTACACTACATTACACCTCATAATCGCACTCACGCATCCACTCACTCACGTTAACAAATAAAGTACGTTAATTGTGTTAATCCTGAGTTGTGTCTGTCTGTTGGTCACCTGAACCATGTCAGTACAACTCCGCCAAAGTGACCCGACAGACGGCGCACTCGTGCGCCGCATTAACCATCTCGAGGCTCGGGTAGACCAATTAGCGTACCAGCAACAAGTGATGCTAACCCAGCTAACTCGCATCACTGAAAGGTTAGATCGTTTAACTAACCCACAGGGTTTTTCCACAGCACCAGCTAGCTCCTCAGCTCCCGCTAGTTCTACTGCTAGCTCCACCACTAGCTCTTCGCCTAGCCCTCACTCTACAGGTTCCGCTAGTCGGCTCACTCCCGTCCCTACTCCCGCCCGGTTTAGAGGGGTATTGGGAGAAGCCCGGGAGTTTCTCATGCAGTGTGAAATTGTGTTCCAATGGGTTCCCGGGGATTTTCCCACTGACCAGAGCCGCACTGGCTATTTGATCAATCTGTTAGAGGGGCGGGCTTTAGCATGGGCTTATGCGGTTATGGCTAGGGCCGATTATGCTTCCATGACATATACTCAATTCACACAGGAATTCCAGGAAGTGTTTAGTCACTCGAACCGGGAAGATGTTCTTACCTCTCGCCTGTTAAACCTTCGGCAGGGGTCGAGGCAGTCGCCGATTCTGCTGTTGACTTCCGGGTCGTAGCTACGGAGGTCGGGTGGGAAGACGCCTCCTTGAGTAGTATATTCCTGAGGAGTTTGAGCCCTAGCCTGCAGGACGAGCTGGCCTGCCTGGAGAAACCCTCCACGCTGCATGAGTGTATCTCTCTGGCCATTAGCCTTGACAACCGTCTGAGGGAACGAGCGGCGGAATGTAAGACTTCTGGCCGTACGGAGAATAGGCCACGCCGAGCTCTCCAGCCCCCCCTATTGGCCCTCCCGTCTACTGACCTCTCTGAGGACCAAGTACATATGATAGTGGGGGGGTCGAAACTTTCTGCTGAGGAGAGACAGCGCCGCCGTGAGTTGGGGTTGTGTGTCTATTGTGGGAGCGAGGAGCATGACCTGAATTCTTGTCCCAGGCGGCCAAAAGGGGAAGTCCGTGCGTCAATGTAGGGGGCCTCACGGACGTAAAAGATAGCAATCCCCTCACCTGCTTTCTCATTCCTATTCGGTTTTGCTTTGGTCACAAAGAACATAATACACATGCACTCATTGACTCAGGGGCCGAGCAGAGCTTCATTTCTAGGAGTCTGGCAACCCGTCTGGGTCTACCTATGCAGCCGTTGAAAGCTCCCCTTAAAATTATTGCCCTGTCTAAGGCGGTGCTGGCTGCTGTTACTCATCGGGTTGCCTCGGCGCCAGTCATCATTTTGGGCAATCATCGTGAGGAGCTAAATTTATTTGTCCTACCGGTGTTATCGTCCCCAGTCATTCTGGGCTACCCTTGGCTGCATCTGCACAACCCTACCATTGACTGGCGTTTTGGGAAATACTGTATCGTGTCGTGGAACCCTTTCTGCCTGACTGCCTGTCTGCAGTCCGCTGCATGCTCACCTGCCACACCTTTGGATGTCCCCACCTCTCCTCCCCTGGATCTGTCAAAAGTGCCTCCGGAGTACCATGACCTTGGGGCCGTCTTTAGTAAATCCCAAGCCCTTTCCCTCCCCCCTCACCGACCGTATGATTGCGCTATTAATCTGCGGGCTGGCGCTCCTCTGCCATCTAGCAGACTTTACAATCTGTCTGCTCCGGAGCGCGCAGACATGGACTCATATATTAAGGAGTCCCTCAGTTCAGGTATCATCAGACCTTCATCTTCGGCGGGGGGGCGGGGGTTTCTTCGTGGGGAAGAAGGACGGCTCGCTCAGGCCCTGCATCGACTTCAGAGAACTTAACAACATCTGCATCGTCACTTCCTTGTGGTAACGTATCGTCACTTCCTGTTTTGCTGTCTGCCTGTGCGGTTTACTTTGTGGTTTGCTCTCTAGCCATTAGCTATGGCTACTAGCTCTCCTTCCTCTCCTCCTCTGGTGTGCTCTCTCTGTCAGATGTTTAGCTACACCTCTGCCTCTTTTAGCGATAACGGTAAATGTAATAAATGTTGTCTTTTTGAGGCGCTCGAGGCGAGGTTGTCTGATTTGGAATCCCGGCTCCGCTGCATTGAAACACCGTCTGCGCCAGTTAATCTTGACGGACACCCATTAGCTGCAGCGGAGCTAGCTAGCCTAGGCCCCCCTGTCAGCGGTCCCTCAGCTCTCCTCAGCAGCGAGGAGACTGGGTGGGTGACGGTGAGAAGGAAGCCTAGTCGCAAAGCCCCGGTACACCACCAACCTGTTCACGTTTCTAATCGTTTTTCCCCGCTCAGCGACACACCCGCTGAGGAAAAAACTCTGATCATTGGCGACTCTGTAGTCAGAAACGTGAACCTAGAGACTCCAGCGGCCATAGTCAAATGTATTCCTGGGGCCAGAGCAGGCGACATCGAGTCAAATTTGAAAATGCTGGCTAAAAGTAACTGTAAATATTCCACAATTGTTATTCACGCCGGCATTAATGACATCCGTCTCCGGCAGTCGGAAGTCACGAAACTTAATATAGAATCGTGTGTGACTTTGCAAAAACGATGTAGTATTCTCTGGGCCCCTCCCCAATCTGACCAGTGATGACATGTTTAGCCGCTCGTCATCCTTGAACCGCTGGCTGTCTGTGTGGTGTCCTAAAAATGACGTGGGCTACATTGACAATTGGAGCTCTTTTTGGGGAAAACCTGGTCTTATGAGACGAGACAGCATTCATCCCACTTTGGATGGTGCTTCTCATTTATCTAACAATCTGGCATCTTTTTTATCCAAATTTCCAAAACCATGACTACTCAGAGTTGGGACCAGGAAGCAGAGTCGCAGTCTTACACGCCTCTCTGCAGCTCCTCTTCATCCGCCACCCCTCAGCTTAGCCCCTGTCTTCCCCATCAGAGAATCGTTGTCTGCTCCCTCCAAAGTGAATAAAAATATAATGTATAAGCATCCCAAAGTGATAAAGCAAAATATTGGTAAAACTCAAATTAAACATAAAGCCTCTAAATTGAATGATTTGGCCTCTGTTCCTCCTCATAATTTAAAAATTAAATGTGGTTTATTAAATATTAGGTCTCTAACTCCCAAGTCTCTGTTAGTCCATGATTTGTTAATTGATCATCAGATTGATTTAATTTCCCTTACAGAGACTTGGTTAGGACAAGAGGATTATGTTGGTTTAAATGAATCAACTCCCTCTGGTTATTTAAACTGTCAAAATCCCAGAAGTTCTGGTCATGGAGGAGGAGTAGCAACAATTTACCATTCCAAATTACTAGTTAATGTAAAGCAAAAAACATGTTATAATTCCTTTGAGGGCCTGGTCCTCAGTATTGGGCACTTTAGCAATTTTAGGTTAAACCCAATTTTATTTGCCATAGTTTATCGTCCCCCATCAACCTACTCAGAATTTTTATCCGAATTTGCTGATTTCTTAGCTGATTTAGTGCTGAAATCTGATAGAATAATTATAGTAGGGGACTTTAATATACATGTGGATGTAGATAGTGACTGCCTTAATGTGGCATTCAATTCAATATTCGATTCGATTGGGTTTTCTCAGAAAGTAGGAAATTCTACTCATTACCTCCACCATACATTGGACCTTGTTTTGACATATGGCATAGAAATAGAAAATCTTGTAGTGTCTCCTCATAACCCTGTACTGTCAGACCATTGTCTGTTAACCTTTGATTTTACTATTTCTGACTATTTGGCTCCTAAAGAAAAATATTATTACAGTAGATGCCTCTCAGATGATGCTGTTTCCAAATTTATGCAGATTGTTTCCTCTATGCCATGTGTCAACACAACAGAAATAAGCTATAGACAGCTTGCTCCTTCTGTAATTGATAACATGGTGGATAGTGTTTCAGCTTCTCTGCATCAGACTCTAGACTTGGTGGCCCCCTTAAAAAAGAAAAAGTCTAATCAGAGATTTTTAACTCCTTGGTTCAACACAGAAACTCGTACCTTAAAACAGAAGACTCGTCAATTAGAAAGAAAATGGCGCTCTACTAATTTAGATGAAATCTATTTAGCTTGGAGAAATCATCTTTTAATTTATAAAAAAATCTCTTAGAAAAGCTAGAACGAGTTATTACTCTGCATTAATAGAAGAGAACAAGAATAATCCCAGGTTTCTTTTCAGTACTGTAGCCAGGTTGACAAAGAGTCAGGACTCTGTCAATCCTAGCATTCCCTTAGAGCTTACTAGTCAGGACTTTATGAACTTTTTCAATAATAAAATTTCATCCATCAGAGATAAAATCAATCAGATTCTTCCCACAGTTAACTTAAATACTGTAACTACTACAACTCCTTCTATTGATGTCTGTCTTGATGAGTTTACTCCAATCGACCTTTGTGAGTTAGACAAAATAGTTTCCTCATCCAAACCTTCAACTTGTCTTTTAGACCCTATTCCTACCAGGTTATTTAAAGAAGTCTTCCCACTTATTGGTAGCTTTATTCTTCATATAATCAATTCTTCATTAACTTTAGGCCATGTACCGCAGGCTTTTAAAACGGCTGTAATTAAACCCTTACTCAAAAAGCCAACGCTAGATCCAGGAGCTTTAGCTAACTATAGACCAATCTCTAATCTCCCTTTCATTTCAAAAATCTTAGAAAGAGTTGTTGCTGCGCAATTATTTGACCACCTGCAGGGAAATGGTTTACTTGAAGAGTTTCAATCTGGGTTTAGAATCCATCATAGTACTGAAACAGCCTTAGCGAAGGTCACTAACGACCTCCTCATTGCATCTGATAATGGACTAGTTTCTGTACTTGTCCTTTTAGACCTTAGTGCAGCTTTTGATACTATCGATCATAATATTCTACTTGATAGATTAGAACACTATGTTGGACTTAATGGAACTTCGTTGCAATGGTTTAGATCTTATTTATCTGATAGGTTCCAGTTTGTTCATGTAAATAATGAGTTTTCTTTCAACTCAAAGCTTAGTCATGGAGTTCCACAGGGATCTGTGCTAGGCCCTACTCTTTTTAGTTTATATATGCTTCCGTTAGGCAACATTATTAGAAAGCACTGTATACATTTTCATTGTTATGCAGATGACACACAATTATACCTGTCAATGAAGCCAGATGATAGTAATCAATTAGCCAAGTTAGAAGCCTGTCTTAAGGAAATCAAAGCTTGGATGACTTGTAATTTCCTGCTATTAAATTCAGATAAGACTGAAGTCATTCTTGTTGGTCCAAAAAACCTTAGAAATTCCTTTCCAAATCAAACTTTCAGTTTGGATGCGGTTACTAACTAACTAACCTGCACTTATATAGCGCTTTTCTAGTCACAAAGACCACTCAAAGCGCTTTCATTAATACTAACCCTCTATTCTAAGGGCCTATAGGAAACAGATATCTAGGGACAATTTAGAACAGCCAATTAACCTAACATGCATGTCTTTGGCATGTGGGAGGAAACCGGAGAAATCCCGGAGTAAACCCACGCAACACGGGGAGAACATGCAAACTCCACACAGATCACTGTTGGTCGGGGGCTGGGATCGAACCCACGATCCCACGATCCCCACAATCCCCCGGCCAAGGGTAAACTGTGCTGCCGCAGTGCTAACCACTGCGCCACCGTGCAGCTGTTACTCTTTCTCTTAATAGCTCTGTGAGGAACCTTGGAGTTATTTTTGATCAGGATTTGTCCTTCAATTCACATATTAAATTTGTTTCTAAGACTGCCTTCTATCATTTGCGTAATATTGCCAAGATTAGGAGCATCTTGTCTCAGAGTGATGCTGAGACACTGATCCACGCTTTTGTTAGCTCGAGATTAGATTATTGTAATTCTTTATTATCAGGCTGTCCTAAAACATCTTTAAAAAGTCTTCAGCTGATCCAAAATGCTGCAGCAAGAGTTTTAACAGGTACTAGAAAGAGAGATCATATCTCTCCGGTTCCCATAGAGTTTAGAATTAAGTTTAAAATCCTTCTTCTTACTTACAAAGCTCTAAACAATCAGGCTCCTTTTTATTTAAAAGATCTGATACTACCGTATTATCCTAACAGAGCACTACGCTCCCAAAATGCAGGATTACTTGTAATACCTAGAATCTCCAAAAGTACAATGGGAGGCAGAGCCTTCAGCTATCAAGCTCCTCTCCTGTGGAATCAGCTGCCAATCTGGATTCGGGAGTCAGACTCGATCTCTGCTTTTAAGAATAGGGCTAAAACCTACCTTTTTGATATAGCCTACAATTAGGGAGGGATCATGTGTTTCTGAACCCTCCCTTAGTTATGCTGCTAATAGGTTTAGTCAGCTGGGGGACCTCCAGTAATGCACTGGGCCTCACTCCTTTCCTCACTCTCTATGAAATATTTTTTTTTTTTTTTTTTGCTGGTCATTAACATCTGTTTGTTCTCTCCCATAGATTGAGTCCCCATCGTGCTGTTTGCTCTCTACATGTCTGTTCTTTTCTTCTTCTCTATCCCCTCACCCCCCAGCCAGTCGCAGCAGATGACTGCCCCTCCCTGAGCCTGGTTCTGCTGGAGGTTTCTTCCTGTTAAAAGGGAGTTTTTCCTCTCCACCGTCGCCAAGTGCTTGCTCACAGGGGATCGCCTGATTGCTGGGGTCTTTCTGCAACTGTGGGGGTTCCCCCCTACAGTTGATAGTGCTATGAGATGACTGTTGTTGTGAAATGGCGCTATATAAATAAAGTTGAATTGAATTGAATTGAACATCACTATCAAGGATAAGTATACTCTCCCCCTCCTTAACTCTGCATTTGATTCCCTCCGGGGGGCTTGCTGCTTTACCAAATTAGATCTGTGCAATGCCTATCACCTGGTGCGGATACGTGAGGGGGATGAGTGGAAGACGGCCTTTAGGACCCCTAGTGGGCACTTTGAATGTCTGGTTATGCCGTTCGGGCTGACCAATGCTCCGGCCGTCTTCCAACATCTTATTAATGATGTTTTGAGAGATTTTCTGGGCACCTTTGTGTTTGTCTACCTTGACGACATTTTAATCTTTTCCCAGTCCATAGAGGAGCATCGCGTGCACGTCAGGCGAGTCTTGCAGCAGCTGCTGGAGAACAAACTCTACGTCAAGGCAGAGAAATGTGAGTTCCACGTCTCCAGGACCTCTTTCCTCGGCTTTATTATTGCACCAAAGGAGATCATCCCGGACCCAATAAAGATGAAGGCGGTGGTGGACTGGCCCACCCCCGCATCGAGGAAACAGCTGCTGCAGTTTTTGGGCTTCGCAAACTTCTACCGCCGGTTCATTAAGGACTACAGCCGCATCGCCCTCCCCCTCACCAACTTGACCTCCACCAAGGTTCCCTTTCGCTGGACGGAAGAAGCGGACGCCGCGTTCTCAGAGTTGAAGGTTAGATTTTCATCTTTGCCTATCCTGATGCAGATGGATCCCACCCTTCAGTGCCTGGTGGAGGTGGACGCCTCGGATTCTGGGGTGGGGGCTGTGCTGTCCCAGCGCTCTCCGGCAGATGATAAGATTTTCAAATGTTTCATTTTCAAATGTTTCCATAAATCAGCGCCAGAGCCACTTGCTGGTTTCATCCAAAGACAGGACAGCAGCAGAGCCACCAGGAGTTCTGTTAACAATAACTGTAAAATATTCCACTGCAGAACCACATTTGGACAAACAGCTTTCTCTATAAAGGGCAGTCATATCTGGAACACAATGCCAAATGAAATTAAAATAATAACGGACTTTAAAATATTCACTACAAAAGTTAAAAACTGGCTGAAAAATAAACAAGAATGTACCCATGTATGAAATGATTGTCTGCAGGGTGAGAGTGAATGAAGGGAAGGAATGAATGTGTTTGTTTATAGTGAGTGACGAAGGGAGGGAGGCCTGAAATAGGCAAATGTGAACCAGGTTTTTATATTGTGTATTTATAATCTTGTTTGCATTGATGTATGTGGTTATTGTTTATTCTGTTTTCATTTTTTCTTTCCTTATCCTTCTTTCTTTTTACCTGTTTCTTCTTTCTAAAGCCCATCCAGGGACAAGAGTTGCAAATTAGCTAATAGCTATACACTCTTTGTGCAACACATTAGACTGATTGTCATTTGATTAATTGTCTATGTTTATTGCACTGTCCCTGTCAAATAAACAAATAAAATAAATAAAAATAAGATCCACCCCTGCGCCTACTTCTCCAGCCGCCTGTCCCCAGCGGAATGAAATTACGACATTGGGGATAGGGAGCTGTTGGCAGTAAAACTGGCCTTGGAGGAGTGGAGGCATTGGTTGGAAGGAGCATCGCAGCCATTTATTGTCTGGACCGACCACAAGAACCTGGAGTACCTTCGGATCGCCAAGAGGCTGAACGCCCGACAGGCCCGCTGGTCGCTGTTTTTTGGAGGGTTCGACTTTACCATTACCTACCGCCCTGGGTCAAAGAACACCAAGCCCGACGCCCTGTCCCGTCAGTTCGCCCTGGAGACAGCAGAGAAGGCCGAGCACCCCATCCTCCCTCCAGCATGTGTCGTGGGCGCCCTCGCTTGGGGTATCCGGGATAAGGTTATAAGGGCGCAGTCTGACGAAAGTGACCCGGGGGGGGGGGGGTCCAGCAGGCAAATTATTTGTCCCCACAGCGGTCAGAGGGGAGGTCATCCAGTGGGGGCACACCTCTAAATTCACCTGCCATTCTGGTAGGGCGCACACGGTGGCACTCCTACAAAGGTCGTTTTGGTGGCCATCCCTCCAGAAGGACGTGGGGGAAGGACGTGGGGGAATACATCCGCGCCTGTCCGGAGTGTGCTACTGGGAAGACATCATTGCCGCCGGCTGGGCTGCTCCACCCCCTCTCTATCCCAGGTAGACCATGGTCCCATGTGGCGCTGGATTTTGTCACAGGCCTCCCCACGTCCAACAACTTCACCACCATCCTCATGCTGGTGGACAGATTTTCTAAGGCGGCTCATTTCATCTCTCTGCGGGGGTTACCGTCTGCCAAGGAGACAGCTGATCTGCTGGTTCAGCATGTTATTCGGCTGCATGGCATCCCTCAGGACATAGTGTCGGACCGAGGGCCCCAATTTATCTTCAAAGTTTGGAAGGCCTTTTGCACCGCCTTAAGGGCTACGGCGAGCTTGTCCTCCGGCTATCGCCCGCAATCCAACGGGCAATGTGAACGAACCAACCAGGAGGTGGAAGCAGCGTTGCGGTGTGTCACTGCCGCCAATCCTTCATCATGGAGCACACACCTCCCTTGGACTGAATACGCTCATAACACAGCGGTGTCCACTGCCACCGGAATGTCCCCCTTCGAGGCGTCGTTGGATTACAACCCCCTGCTGTTTCCTGAAGAGGAGGGGGACATTGCCGTCCCATCGGTTCAGGCCCATCTAAGGCACTGCAACGGACGGCAGAGTGCAACACTGCGGTGGCGAATCGGCACAGGGTTCCGGACCTGGCTTATCAGGTGGGTCAGCAGGTATGGCTCTCTACTAAGAACATCAACCTGAAGGCAGAGCGTAAGAAGACCGCCCAGCAGTTCATTGGCCCGTACCCTATACAGTATGTCATATTATCAACACAGTGTCTGTGCGTCTAACCCTCCCCACCCTCCCTCCGCATCTGTCCAACTTTCCATGTCTCTCAGATTAAGCCTGTCTCCTCCAGCCCGTTGTGTCCCCTTCCCAGGTCTCCACCTCCACCGAGGGTGATCGACGGCAACCCGGCGTGGCCCGTCTCGTCCATTCTGGACATCCGCTGCCGGAGACGTGGCTTGCAGTATCTGGTGGACTGGGAGGGCTATGGGCCGGAGTGGAGGTCCTGGGTGCGTCCCTCCCTCGTGCTCGACAAGCAGCTCATCAAGGACTTCCATCGGACGCACCCGGGTAGGCTGGAACGCACACTGAGAGGCATGCCGTGGGGGTGGGGGGAGTACTGTCATGCCCGCCAATCACGGCACCTGTGTGCGCACCTGCCGGTTATTTCCTGCGGCCTATTTATTCTCATCAGGACCAGTGCTGGGCGCAGAGTCGTCTGATTCCTTTGGTGAATCACGCCACAACCTGCCTCTGTGCTTCCCTGCACTGAATTCTCCTGCCTCTGGCTTCCAAGACTAGCAGAACGACGTCCGGGTCGATTTCGCCCGAGCCAACAACCAAGTAGGCTCTATAGCTTCTAATCTGTCCATTTCCCCTGTGCACAGGCGGAGCCCGCCACGGCGGGCCTCCTTCTCCCTCCAGGCGGCGGACTTATCCCTTTCTTGCTAGTCAGCCCGCAGACAGTGACCTGAAGACTCATCTGCATCTGTTGACAGTAAGCCCAGTAACATCAGACGTACTGCATAGGTGTACTGTTGCTAACGGCCCTTGTCTCTGTTTCAGGGTTTCCAGTCTGTACGGTGCTCTGCCGGCCCAGCGGGAATACTCGGATTGCACTACACTACATTACACCTCATAATCGCACTCAAGCATCCACTCACTCACGTTAACAAATAAAGAACGTTAATTGTGTTAATCCTGAGTCTTGTCTGTCTGTTGGTCATCTGAACCATGTCAGAATTAAGGGATTTAGTTGCCCAGTTAAAAGTAGATGATGAGAAGCTATGTTAGGAACAAGCTACTGCTATTCCTGGCTCTTCTGCATCTTTTTCTTTACCACCTTCTGTGTCCACAACTAACATCCCTGTCACTAAGAAGCTTCTTTTGTGCCACAAGATCGTAAATGCTCCATGTTCCGAGGAAAATCTGATATTGGGTTGACTGAATGACTTGTGGAAGTACAGGCTTGCATGAGAGTGTGGCACTTGTCCATAGCCAATCAGGCATTTTTCCTGTTTGATCATCTTGAGGGTGAAGCCCGTGAAGAAATAAAGTACCGGCTTAGTGTGGTTCGTGGGGACCCAGATCAAATAATTGCAGTATTACAGGAGCTTTATGGGTGTTGTGAGTCAGAGGTTTCTTTGCAGCAGGCCTTGTTTTCCAGGAGTCATCAGGAGGGGGAGACCTTGCAAGAATTCTCCCTTGCCCTGATGAGACTTATGGCTTCTGTAAAACAGCGTGCGCCCAATGAAATTCCAAATTCTAAAGTGTTGCTGAGAGATCAGTTTGTTGAACATGTTTTTGACTGTGCTCTTCGTCGTGAGCTTACACAGTTTGTGCGTGGACAGTCTACCGCATCTCTGCTTGATGTTAGGAGTGAAGCTATAAGATGGGAGCGAGAAGGTCTGCCAGGTGGGGTTAGAGGCCGTAGTAACTCAGTTCCCTCAGCATTTTTTTTTTTTTTTTAATGGCGCCGGAGGCAGGGCGGCTGTACCAGCAGCAACTCTCTCATGTCTTTGTGTTTCTATCTGTTTATACCTGTATGTAGTGTGTCTCTTACTAACCAGGGCTCTGTAGGAATACTCGGACTAAGACTGGACCAACTTTTCTCTCTATTTAGCCGGTCTTTTTTTCTAGTTTTCGTTGCTTTTTCTCTTCCTCGGGCAATGGAGATCAACAGAGGTGGGGGCAGACGCATTGTTTACACACGTGAACAGCTGATTGCGCTGAGGAGGCCGGAGCCTGGAACGCTGCGGCCGGCAGTGAAGCCCCTCATCCCGGACGAGCTGAAGAGGAGACACCGCAGGCGAAGGGCTGGAGCGAAGGTTAGAAGGAGGAGGAGGAAGCATAAGCCGGCTGTCCCGATGATCATCACTGGGAACGTGCGTTCCCTGGGAAACAAGACAGATGAGATCACAGCGCTGGTCAGGACACAAAAGGAGTATCGTGAGTGTAGTCTCATGTGTTTTACAGAGACGTGGTTACACTCACAGATCCCGGATGTAAACGTAGAGATACCTGGCTTCAGGACTATAAGGGGAGACAGGGATGTGAAAAGCAGCAGGAAAAAGAGAGGAGGAGGTGTGGCACTTCTTGTTAATGAGCGGTGGTGTCACCCCAGGCACATTTATGTGAAAGAAAAGTGCTGCAGCCCGGACATTGAACTGCTGGCTGTCAGTGTGAGACCTTATTGTATACCGCGAGAAATGAAGTGCGCTTTAATTGTTATTGTCTACGTCCTTCCGTCAGCTGACGCAGCGGTGGCCTGTGACGACTGTGGCCTGTGACAAGCCCAGCAAAAACCGTCTCCAGTGTATTTCATCTCCACAATGCAAAAGCTGCCAGAGAACTAAACATTGCCCGCTTGCCCGCTCCAAAGACTGGAAGGAGGATTACACACCCTCCATACAGCAAACCAGGAGGCAACTGCTTGGCTTAAGGACTTTGCATTCGCTAAATAAATCGGCTCCACTGCGGCCATATTACTGGAGAAGCACCCGGATGCATTCATGGCCATTACAGGTGATTTTAACTATGTCTCAGTGGGAAAAACTTTACCCAACTTTCACCAGTTTGTTGACTGTCCCACCAGAGAAAACAAAACACTGGATCTACTGTATGCCAACGTCAGGGATGCATATAGTGCCACAGCTCTACCCCCCATTGGTAAATCAGATCACTGCATGGTCATGTTAACACTCAAGTACGTCCCCCTTGTGCAAAGGCAGCCTGCTTATACACGGACTGTGAGGAGGTGGACACAGGAGGCTGCTGATGCACTGCAGGACTGCTTTGAGACGACGGACTGGAGTGTACTCTGTGAACCACATGGAGTGGACATAGACAATATGACCGACTGCATCACAGAATACATTAGATTCTGTGAAGACATGACCATGCCAGCTCAGACTGTACACTGCTTCTCCAACAACAGACCATGGGTCACCAGTGACCTGAAAGCACTTCTGAACAAAAAGAAGAGAGCTTTTAGGGCTGGAGACAAGGAGAAGCTGAGGGGAGTGCAGCATGAGCTGAGAGAGATGCTGAGGAGGTGCAAGGACAATTATAGGAGGAAGTTGGAAGAAAAACTCAGGCAAAATAACACTAAAGATGTGTGGGAGGGAATGAAACAAATCACTGGGTACAAGGGGAGAGTCAGGCAGCCATCTGGGAGCCAGGAGAGAGCTGAGGAACTGAATCTGTTTTTTAATAGGTTCAACTCACAGTCTGTCACCTGAGCAACACAACCAGACCCCCACGCACCCCTCCCTACCCATGCTCCCGTGCAGAACCTCTCTCCATCTCCCTCCTCCTCCTCCTCAGGGGGCACCAGGACCCTCCCTCACTTCACGGTGACTACAGATCAGGTGGAGAAACAGCTGGAGAGACTCCGTCAGTGGAAGGCTTCGGGCCCGGATGGCATCTCCGCTAGGATCCTGAGGACCTGTGCCAACCAACTAGCTCTGGTACTGAAACACCTGTACAACCTGAGCCTGAGTCTGGAGAGAGTACCGGTGCTGTGGAAGACATCCTGCCTGGTTCCTGTCCCCAAGAAGTCATCTCCATCAGATCTGAATGACTACTGACCAGTCGCACTCACATCTCATGTGATGAAGGTCTTGGAGAGACTGGTCTTAGCCCACCTGAGGCCGCAGGTGGAGACGTGGCTGGACCCTCTGCAGTTTGCATATCAGCCCCATTTAGGAGTTGAAGATGCTGTCATCTACCTGCTGCAACGAGCCCATCAGCATCTGGATGGTGGAGAAGATACTGTGAGAATCACTTTTTTTTTATTTCTCCAGTGCCTTTAACACCATCCAGCCACTGCTGCTGGGCGAGAAGCTGCGGGGGATGGGGGTGGACAGCTCTGTGATCTCCTGGATTACTGACTACCTGACAGGCAGACCACAGTTTGTCAGTCTGGGCAGTGTCTTGTCTGGAGTGGTGGCTAGTGATGCAGGAGCTCCACAGGGGACTGTGCTCTCTCCTTTTACTTTTTACCTTATACACCACGGACTTTCAGTACAACACTGAGTCATGTCACCTGCAAAAATTCTCTGATGACTCAGCTGTTGTGGGGTGTATAAGAGGAGGCGAGGAGGGGGAGTACAGGGCACTGGTAGACTGATTTGTGGAGTGGACGGAACAGAATCACCTGAGGTTGAATGTCAGCAAGACCAGGGAGATGGTGATTGACTTCAGGAAGAGGAAGGCTCCTTCTCAGCCACTGCAGATTAGGGGGGAGGATGTGGGAGTGGTTGAAGACTACAAATATCTGGGTGTCAGGATCAGCAGTGGGTTGGACTGGAGATCCAACACTGATGCTGCGCACAAGAAGGGGATGAGCAGACTCTATTTCCTGAGAAAACTGAGATCCTTCAATGTGTGCAGCAGGATGCTGGAGCTTTTCTACCAGACTGTTGTCGCCAGCGCCATCTTCTTTGCTGTGGTCTGTTGGGGTAGCAGTATCAGGGCCAGAGATACCAACAGACTTGACAAGATTATCAAGAGGGCTGGCTCTGTAATTGGTCTAAGACCGGAGACCTTTGAGACAGTGGTGGATAGGAGAACACTAAATAAACTGCGATCCATCATGAACAATCCTGATCACCCCCTCCACCACACACTAGATAGGCAGCGAAGCACTTTCTCCAGTAGACTACTACAGCTTCGTTGTCGAATGGCCAGGTACAGGAAATCTTTCCTGCCACATGCAATTTCACTGTACGATAACTCACTATGATGTTGTATTCTGGTCATAGCTATGCTGCCACACTGCACCTTACAGACTAACTGGTACCTTGTAGCGTTCATAACTGTAACATTATGTAGCTCACATATTCCACTGCAGGGACCCAAGCATAGAAGGACTTTAAGCTTGCGGTGTGTATTGACATCACGCCTCAGATGGACAATGAGTCTGGACCACCTGCGGACTTGGGAGGAAGTCAGAGGATCCGGAGCGAGGGCCTGAAAGGACTGTCTGACCTCCTGGAGTCAGACAGAAGAGCCAAGAGGACTCTGGAGTGATTAAATGTAAATAGGAGTGATTAAATGTAAATGTGATTCTGTGTTTGATGTAGGGGTATAAATGTATGTGGTTTACTGCAGCTCTTCCTCTTCTTATTTCCTGACTGAGAGAGAGAGAGCTGTGGGACGTGAGATGGAATAAACCAATACTGAGAAATCATTCAGCCTCATCATTTCATGATTCCCACATTGGTGACCGACACGTGAGATACATGGAAAGGCTTGGAGACCGTTTCTCCGACCCGGATTCACCGGGGACCGCCCGCACGGGCGCAAGCTCAGTTAAGCTCCCCGAGTTCTGGCAAGATGACCCGCACTCATGGTTCCAACACATGGAATCGCGGTTCGTGCTCGGGGGAATATCAGCAGATGACATCAAGTTCCATAATGTCATCGCAAGACTCGGCAGCCGCACAGCTCGATGTGTGCGGAGCCTGGTGCAGCAGCCGCCCGCTGCTGGCAAGTACGACGCGCTGAAAGCTGCCCTCATTGGGAGTTTTGTGCCATCAGCCGAGGTGAGGGCTAAGCGGCTTCTGGACCTGTGCGACAGAGGAGGACGCAGGCCGACCGTCCTCATGGAGGACATGCTGCAGATGATCGGGACAGACAACAATGCGTTTCTGTTCAAACACATCTTCCTGAGGACCCTCCCAGCACACATGAGGGGTCTCCTGTCCGGCATGAGGTGTGTGAACCAGCAAGACTTCCGCGCGCTGGCCAAGGAAGCAGAGCGGCTCCTCGACGCCTGCGACGAGCAGGAGACTTCAGTGGCAGCAGCAGACCTCGGCGCGGCGGCCGAGGGCGCTGGAGAGCCAGTGGCAGCATAAGCAACCCCAGCGACGACGGCAGCGGCGCGGTCCCGAAGCAGAGGAGGGGACGGCCTCTGTTTTTACCATCGACGCTTCGCTGAGAAGGCGCACAGATGCATCCCGCCGTGCAGCTTCAAGAAACAGGGAAACGCACGAGCCGGGGGTCGTTAGCAGCGTCGACTCTCGGTGAACAGAACAAGCTGCTGTTCCTGACAGACGCCGGCTCCGGATGGCAATTCCTCGTAGACACCGGAGCCCAGAGGAGTTTCATCACCGCGACCTATGCAGATCGTGTGGCTGGCCCCTGGGGAGCCGGGGCAACAGCTGCAAACGGCTCATCTATCAAAACTTTCGGTGAAAGGACTCTGCGCCTGTCATTGCACGGCCGCACCTATGAATGGACTTTCATAGTAGCGGCGGTGAGTTTCAACATGTTAGGCGCTGACTTTTTGTGCTCACATGGCTTGTTAGTAGATCTGGTTAATAGACGCCTGGTTAATGCACTTTCTTTTTGTTCCATCCCTTGTGCAGCTCGAGTGTCCCCGCCGCCAGTACAGACCAACGTCGCCACAGCAGGCGGTAAGTTTCACACTCTTCTAAACCAGTTTCCAGCACTCACAGTTCCCACGTTTTCAGCTAAGGTGGCGAAGCACGGGGTGGAACACTTTATCACCACAAGTGGCCCACCAGTTTTTGTGAAGGCTCGGCGTTTGGATGCAGCTAAGCTCTCCATTGCGCGCGAGGAGTTCGCCAACCTGGAAAGGTTGGGCATAATTCGCCGCTCGAAGAGCGCCTGGGCTTCCCCCCTGCATATGGTGCCTAAGGCTGACGGCTCGTGGAGACCTTGTGGCGATTACCGCAGGTTAAACAATGCCACAGCGCAGGACCGCTACCCAATTCCGCATATCCAGGATTTTTCAGTGCACTTAGTGAAAGCGCGCATTTTTTCTAAAATAGACCTGGTCCGTGGTTATCATCAGGTCCCGGTCCGACCAGAGGACAGTCCCAATACAGCGGTAATAACCCCGTTCGGGCTTTTTGAGTTTTTACGCATGCCTTTTGGCCTTAAAGGCGCCGCGCAAACCTTCCAACGAATGATGGATGCCGTGTTGCATGACCTCCCTTTCGTTTTTGTCTACTTGGACGACATTTTAGTCACCAGCGCCTCTGAGGAGGAACACGAAAAACACCTCACGACAGTTTTTCAGAGGTTGGGAGCGCATGGGTTGATAATCAACCCGGCCAAGTGCCATTTTGGCGCAGCGCAAATCGATTTTTTAGGGCACCGCGTCTCCCCAGAGGAAGCAGTCCCTCTGCCGGGCAAAGTACGCGCAGTGGCGGAGTTTCCCCAGCCACAAACAGTAAAAGCGTTGCAAGAATTTTTAGGAATGGTAAATTTTTATAACCGTTTCATACCCCACGCAGCGCAGCTCATGCAACCGTTATACGCCGCGCTTAAAAAGCAGAAGCCCTCCAATGTGGTCGAGTGGTCCCCGGAGCGGGAGCGCGCATTCACAGAGGTTAAAAAAGCACTGGCAGGACTTCCGGGAAGATGGCGGAGAGACATAACGCTTAAACAGAGAGCTCTCCCTAGCCGGATTAAAAATCATCGGTAAATGGCCAACTCGACATAAGTGGATCAATAAACTAAGGGATGAAAACACGAAGGAGCCGGGCACAAGGACAAAAGCAGGGTAAAATTGAAGAATTCCTCTCCAACAACGCAGGAAAAACCGCTGAACGCGAAGCCCAAAAAAACGAGGTGTCTACAGCAGAGAAAATGGAGGACGCCAGACTCGAAAACATGAACGCTGGCATCGCCAGTTTGGGTAAAGAGTTAAGAGAATTCAAGCGGCAGCTACAGGAGGATTTAGCGGCTCTTAAGGAGGAGTTGAAAAAAGAGATTAAGGAGGAAATTATGGGCCTCCGAAGAGAAATGGAGCGCAAGCTAACAGAAAACATGGAGGAGCTGCGCTCCCAACGGGCGTGTATGACAGAAGCGCAGGCCCGAATATCGGAGCTGGAAGATTGGAAAAGCGAGGCAAACGAACAACTACAGACCCTGACGACGCAAACGCAGAGGATGCAGGAGAAAATAAACGACTTGGAGAGCAGATCCAGACGAAGCAATATGCGCATCTTTGGAATTCCGGAGGGCATTGAAGGCAACTCGATGACGAAATTCATGGATCAGTTCTTAAAAAAAGAGCTGGAACTGCCCGGAGAAACGGATCTGCAGATTCAACGAGCGCACAGAACCCGAAACCAAACTCTACACCCAGGTCAGTTGTGGTAAACTTTGTGAAATATGACATAAAGGAAAGAATCCTGACGCAAGCATGGAAAAAAAAGATACGAATCGGCGACAAACAGGTATTCTTTGACCATGACTACCCGACAGAAATTGTGCAGCAGCGGAAGAAATATGCCAACATTAAAAAAACGCTGAAAGAGAAAAAAATTAGATTCCAAACGCCGCTAACGAAAATGAGGATTCATTGGGAGGACGGCGTAAGAACCTACAACACGGCCAGAGAGGCAGCACGGGATATGATGGAGCGGGGCCTTGAGGTGAGCGTGCCGGAGGAAACGGCTGGAGCAGCGGCGGCCCTGAACGCATCACGACAGCCGGAGTGGAGACGAGTGAACGGCGGAAGAAGGGGGAGAAACGTGGCGCAGCGAGCCCAGGACAAGCTACAAGGCTTTCAACTGAAAGCCTAGATCATAACAAAGATTAAGAAAGGCACAGAAGAAATGAAGGCCAAGAAGACAAGGTAAAAGAGAAACAGACGGCTAGGAGAGGTTTAAGTGATATTTGTTGGACATTTCTAGACTAATGACTATTACTTGGATAGTAAATATAGGTCTAGGGAGGGCCCCTCACTCTGTGAAGACAATCCCCCCACCCACCAACAGGGACCAATGGGCAGAAGAAAGGCCCAAAGTACGGAGGTCGAGATTTTTTAATGTGTTTTTATATAAATATGTTATTTTTGTTGTTAAAGGGGCTAGGAGCACAAGTTAAAAAAATGGAAAAACATGAATATTGGTAAAAATCTTAAGATAATGACACTAAACGTGAATGGTCTGAACTCACCTGTTAAAAGGGAAAGAATAATAAGAAAATTCAAAAAGGAAAAAGCTGAAATTATATTTATGCAAGAGACACATTTGAGCAAGACAGAACATGTGAAACTAAAGAGATTTGGCTATAAGAACTCCTACTACAGTTCATTTAAGGGAGGAGCTAAAAGGGGGGTTATGATACTAATTTCAAACAAAATACAATTTGAAAGTGAACAGGAAATCCAGGATAAAGAAGGCAGGTATGTAATAATAAAGGGAAGAATAGATGGTATGCAGATTACATTAGTGAACATCTATGCCCCACCAGAAAGTGACAAGGGTTTTTTTCAACATGTTTGATCTCATAGCAACACACAGTGAAGGAGTCCTAATTTGTGGAGGAGACTTAAATGCTGTCATGGATCATGAAGTTGATACAACAAGTGTTAAGAAGACAAAAAAACATGTAACAAAGTTCATAAGAACCTCACTGGCAGAAATGGGTATGGTAGACATATGGAGGGACCTACACCCACTCGAAAAAGACTATACACATTATTCAGCAGTCCATAAAGTACACTCTAGAAATGATTACTTCCTTATGAATGAAGGTGACAGACACAGGGTGAGAAATTGTTGGATTGGAGGGGCAGAAATATCAGATCATAATCCTATATACATGGAAATATATTTAAACAATAGAAAACGACAAACAACATGGAAACTTAGCGTAGGACTGTTAAATGATGAGAAAATGAAAGAAAGAATAAAAATAAACATAAACGAATATATCCAAGAGAATGACAATGAAGAAGTGGACCCAACAATACTATGGGACGCACTAAAAGCTGTGTTAAGAGGAAAATTAATTGTTGAAACAGGAAAAGCAAATAAGACTAAACTGGAAGCGTATGAACAAAGATGTGAGAGACTGAGGGAATTAGAACGTAAACATCAAAGCACAAATGATCCAAAAATATATCAAGAAATTAAAGAAGAAAAAACAAAGATAAAAGAAACACAAATGGATGAAATTGAAAGGAAAAATAGATATCTAAAGCAAAAATATTATGAAACGGGACCAAAAGCCACAAAACTGCTGGCAAAACGGTTAAGAAAACAACAAACAATGAATAATGTATACAAGATTAAAGACCCCACCACAAATAAAACCACAGTTAACCCAGAAAACATCGAAGAAATATTCCATAATTTCTACCAAGAACTATACTCGCAACCTGAAGAAACAAATACTAAAGATATTAAAAAATTTCTAGGCACATTGGACTTGCCATCAATAGGAAATCAACAAAATGAAAAGCTAACAGCAGAAATAACAACACAAGAGATCAGAGATGTGATTAAGTCACTTAAAAACGGTAAATCACCAGGTAGTGATGGATACCCATCTGAGTTTTATAAACTGTTTATAGAAGAACTCACGCCACAACTCCTAAAGTCATTTAATTGGACGTTGAACAACAACAAAATACCTCCATCATGGAACGAAGCTATCATTTCAGTTATTTTAAAGCCAGGGAAAGATAAAGAACAATGCGGAAACTATAGACCAATCTCTTTATTAAATGTGGATTATAAAATATATACAACAATTATATGTAAACGAATAAAGACATTCTTGACAGAATTGATAGAAGATGATCAAACTGGTTTCATAGAGGGACGCCAAACACATGACAATATCAGGAGAACAATACATATAATTAACCAAATACATAAAGAAAAGAAAAGCGCAGTAATAATGAGTTTAGATGCAGAAAAAGCATTTGATAGGGTTAACTGGAAATTCCTATATAGTGTGCTGGAACGCTTTGGATTTAACGAAAAATCAGTACAATGCATAAGGACGCTATATCAAGAACCTGTGGCAAGAATCAAGATAAACGGTAGCTTAACAGACAAAGTAAATATACAAAGATCAACTAGGCAGGGATGCTGCTTATCGCCCACCTTGTTTGCTCTGTTCATAGAACCATTGGCTCAAGCGATACGACAAAATAAGAAATTAAAAGGTGTAACAATAAAGGGGGCGGAACACAAGATTGGACTATTTGCAGACGATATTATAGTTTACCTTGAACAACCAGATGAATCAATAATGGAAATGATGAACTTGATAGAAAATTTTGGAAAATTATCAGGATACAAGATAAACATAACAAAAACACAAATACTGACATTCCACTATAACCCTCTAAACCAGATAACTGATAAGATCAAACTAAACTGGAAACAAAAAGAAATAAAATACCTTGGAGTGAACATACCTAAAGACCTAAGCAAAATATATAAAGCAAACTATGATAGGTTGGAACAAGAAATAAAAAAAGATATTGATAGATGGTCAATCTTAAATATGGATCTGAATTCAAAAATTGAGACAGTCAAAATCAACATACAACCTAGATTACTTTACCTCTTCCAGGCTATACCAACAGAGATTCCAGATGCCCAATTCTCAAAGTGGGACAGGATGATATCGAGATTTGTTTGGGGAGGTAAAAAACCAAGAGTGAAATATAAAACCCTCCAATTACCAAAAGAGAAAGGAGGCATGGGCCTACCGAGTCTAAAGGAATATTACTACTCAGCACAAATAAGATATATCATATGTTGGTGCGACGAGGGATATGAGGCAAAATGGAAAGAAATGGAAAAGGAAATTGAGGGACTCCCAGTACAAAGCATAATAGGAGATAAAGATGCATATAAGCAAATCAAACAAATAGACCCAATCACTAAATTTACTTTAGAACTGTGGTATAAAATAGTACAAAAATATAATATAAAGGAAGACATAAAACTATTGAAATGGGTAGCATTTGACAGTCAGTTTGAACCGGCAAAACAAGATAGGGGATACAAAAATCTGGTGAACAAGGGAATCACAGCATGGGGCAATATCGGAAAAAAAGATCTTGGGAGCTTTGTAAACATCAGGAGAAAATTTAAACTAGAAAGATCGGAATTTTTCAGATATCTGCAGATGAGAGATTATTATATGAAGAAGATTAGGCATAACCTCCAAACAGATGTGAGCGAGATTATACAACTCATTTTAAGCTCATATACAGGAAATAAAATAAGAATTATTTCAAAGCTATATCAGAAACTTATGACAAACAATCATACAAGTAACTATATAAAGGAGAAATGGGAGAAAGAGCTCAATTTAAACATAACAGAAGAAAGCTGGCAGGAAATATGGAAAACACAACACACATCAACAAATTCAAGGACATGGAGGGAATTTGGATGGAAAAACCTGATTCGCTTTTTCATTACACCACAGATTCAAGGAAAATATACAAATACCCAATCTTTATGCTGGAGGGAATGTGGGGCTCAAAATGCAGACCACTCACATATGTTTTGGAAATGCTGCAAAATCTCATCATTCTGGAAATCTATACATGTGACAATACAGAGGATATTAGGATATAATATACCAATGAACTGTAACCTGATGAACTTATGTGATCTTAAAAGAGACAATGTTATACAGGCTGAGGACAGATATCTAGTTAAAATCTTGTTGATTGCATGTAAAAAAAACTATCACAAAAAAATGGCGATCAGAAGTTCTTCCTGACCAAGAACAATGGACTGACATTGTTGAGGACATACGTATGATGGAAAAACTAACATATCGACAAAGAATGCAAGAAGGACTATGGGGAAAAAAAACGGCGGGAATGGACACACTACAAAGTGCAACAACGAGGCAGAAATTGAAAGAATAACCAAAGACACTGAAAAAACCAGAAGAATTAAGAGATGGAAACTAAAAACTTGATGCTCCAACATTTGTCCCCCCCCCTTTTTTTTTTCTTTTTCTTTTTTTTTTCTTTTTCCCTACCCTAACCCCTTTGTTTTTTAAATGTAGAATGTGATCTGAATGCATTATATATGATGAAAAATGAATAAAAATCTAAGTTACAAAAAAAAAAAAAAAAAGCACTGGCAGATGCAGCACTGCTGGCTCACCCAGACCCATCAGCCCGCATAGCGCTAACCACAGACATGTCAGATGTGGCCATAGGGGCCGTTGTGGAGCAGCAGGTCGCCGGAGTTTGGCAGCCACTCACTTTTTTCAGCAGGTCCCTGCGCGATGCTGAGCGGAAATACAGTGCGTTTGACAGGGAGCTGCTAGCGCTCCACCTGGCCATTCGCCATTTTCAGTTCTGGTTGGAAGGGCGGCGTTTCACCGCGTTTGTCGAACACAAACCGCTCACTTTTGCAATGTCCAAAATGTCAGAACTGTGGTCAGGCCGACAACAGAGGCAGCTGGCCGCAATTTCAGAATTCACCACGGATATACAGCACGTAGCCGGTAAACTCAATGTAGTAGCGGACTGTCTCTCACGAGCGGTAACAGCGCCTGTCCGCGAGGAAGCGAACTGTAATGCCGCAGACGCGGGGCGGGGTAACAGCGCGGACGCGCATGCGGCTCCGGTGCACGTGGGGATAGATTATGCAGCCATGGCAGCGGAGCAGAGCGAAGACACAGATGTGCGCGCACTCCTGTCCGGACCAATAGGGTTAAGGCTGGAGAGCAAAAGTTTACAAACCGGTTCGCCCCCTCTAATCTGCGTCGTGTCCACCGGGCGCGGTCTCCCGGTGGTACTGGCCGCGTGGTGCCGTCGCGTTTTTGATGCGGTGCACTCCCTAGCGCACCCGGGAGTACGCGCTTCGGTGAAAATGGTAGCAGAGAAGTTTGTTTGGCCAAGCCTGCGCAAGCACGTGAAGGAGTGGGCGAAAGCCTGAATGGCTTGTCAGCGGGCCAAAGTTCACAGGCACACGAAGGCCCCTTTTGAACCATTCTATATTCCGGCTAAGAGATTCGATCATGTGCACGTAGACCTAGTGGGCCCCCTACCGCCGTCACAAGGGTTCACACATCTCTTGACAATGGTGGACCGGACCACACGTTAGCCGGAAGTGGTCCCATTGCAATCGACCACAGCGGCAGAGGTGGCTCGCGCTTTTTTAACAGCCTGGGTAGCGCGATTCGGGGTCCCGTCAGATATTACGTCCGATAGGGGTCCTCAATTCGTGTCAGAGCTGTGGTCAGCAATGGCCAGCGGCTTAGGAGCGGCAGTCCACCGCACTACCACTTATCACCCCCAGGCCAACGGTTTATGCGAGTGTTTTCACAGGTCGTTGAAGGCAGCACTCAGAGCGTTGCTCACGGATGCAGATTGGGTAAACAAACTACCATGGGTTTTATTGGGGTTGCGTTCGGCACCCAAAGAGGATTTAGATGCCTCACCCACTGAATTAGTTTTTACACAACCTCTCAGGCTGCCCGGCGAGTTCCTGCCAGCCCATGTGGCACCAGGGCCCCCCCCCCGGTGCAGGGACCTCTAAGTGGCACGGGGGCAGAAATGCTCCCAGGCCCCGCTCATCACACTTTTCCGCGTGTTTTTGTTCCCAAGGCTTTACAAAACGCAGAATTTGTTTTTGTCAGGCACGACGCTCAGCGTCACAGCCTCCGCCCACCTTACGATGGTCCATTTCGAGTGCTGGAAACCGGGGAGAAAAATTTTGTGCTAGATTTGGGGGGCAGGAAAGAAACAATCAGTATTGACAGATTAAAGCCTGCTTTTGTGTTGTGTGACGAATCTGTACGACCGGCGGGGGCGCCTCGACGTGGCAGACCTCCCAGGGAATGGACCCCGGATCCCCCACAGGGGGCAATTAACCCTTCACCCCCTCATTCCACAGGTTCGCCGCAGGACGGCACAACACAGACTGTGAAACCTGCGTACAGCAGATTTGGGAGGAGGTTGAAACCTAGACTACGGGCAGAGTGATGTGTGTTGTGATCAAACTGTGTAGATTGTGCTGTGGATTCTACAAAGGGGGGGGGGGTGACATATGCTGTATGGCCGTTAGGATGTTGTTGGTATGTGTCCATTCTTTGGCGTTTCGGGGGGAGTGATGTGGCGTTCATAACTGTAACATTATGTAGCTCACATATTCCACTGCAGGAACCCAAGCATAGAAGGACTTTAAGCTTGCGGTGTGTATTGACATCACGCCTCAGATGGACAATGAGTCTGGACCACCTGTGGACTTGGGAGGAAGTCAGAGGATCCGGAGCGAGGGCCTGAAAGGACTGTCTGACCTCCTGGGGTCAGACAGAAGAGCCAAGAGGACTCTGGAGTGATTAAATGTAAATAGGAGTGATTAAATGTAAATGTGATTCTGTATTTGATGTAGGGGTATAAATGTATGTGGTTTACTGCAGCTCTTCCTCTTCTTATTTCCTGACTGAGAGAGAGAGAGCTGTGGGACGTGAGATGGAATAAACCAATACTGAGAAATCATTCAGCCTCATCATTTCATGATTCCCACAACCTCACATTTTCACTCTGCTCCTGATAGTCCTTCTTTGTGCAATGGGATGATTCATGTGTTTTTACGGGTCATCATATATTAAGCTATGATGTATATAGGTTCTATAGTCGTGTTAGTTTCTTTTTTACTTTCCATGGGTAATCCCTTTGTCTGTCGTGTGTGTTTCTGTTGTTTGGCTGTCAACTGTCATGCTGCTGTTACACTGTAATTTCCCAGTTTGGGATCAGTAAAGTACATCTATCTAGCTATCTATCCATCTATCTATTTGGTACTCTGTGCAGTGTACAGACTATCTCACAGGGGTCGATTGGTTCACCCTGGATGACTGAGATGAGTGAGATGAGGGAAATGTTGAAAGCTCAACAAGAGCAGTTAAGTAAATTAACACAAAGTATGACTTTATTGCAAAATTCTTATCAGTCTACTCGCCCGTGTCACAGTGGCCAAATTGTATGCAGACGTTGCCAACAGCCAGACCACTATGCAAGCGATTGTGATGGTGTGCGTGTTGTGCGTGGTCAGTCTCCCCCATCTGTAATCCTGTGGCCTGGACAGACTCCTCCATCTCAGCCGTCGGAAAACTAATGCCCACCGGATTGCAGAACCACAGTTCGGGTGGGGTACCTACTGGCTCAGAGGTTGGTTTGAATAATGTTGGGGCTGCTTCTAAATTGGTGTTTTTATGCCCATGCCTAGACGTAAACATGGGTGGCATTACTGTGCCTTGTCTGGTGGATACTGGGTCAATGGTGTCCACCCTTACAGAGAGTTTCTTTCAACAGTATTTTGAGTCCCAGGGCTTGGAACAACTTCAGTCTTGTCACTGGTTGCAGCTTAGAGCTGCCAATGGATTAGCAGTTCCCTATATTGGCTATCTTGAACTTGACGTTGTGCTCTGTGGTAAGGTAATGCCCCTATGTGGTATGTTGGTTGTAAAGGATCCTCTTGGTGACGTGTCTTTTCAGGCCCCTGGTGTGTTGGGGATGAATATCATTCAGTGGTGTTACAAAGATCTTTTTGGCCAGCATGGTTTGGCTTTCTTTGAGTTACCTGCTGCATCAGATGCCCCTGAGTTTGTTGTGAGGGCTCTACAGACATGTCATCAGTTAAGCATGCAGTCTTCCAATAACATTTGTTGCATGGTTAAGATCTGGGGTAACAAAGCTGTTCGTATTCCAGGTGGGGTAATGAAAATTGTACCAGCCACATGCTCTGAATAATATGCTGGGACTACTTTGCTTTTTGAGCCTTTGGACACTGGTTTGCCAGCTGGTCTACTTGCTTCACCTGCATTGGTTTGTGTGGAAAGGGGCAGAGCCTTTGTTCCCATTGTTAATGTAGGTGTCACGGATGTGTTTCTATACCTCTGCACCACTGTGGGTACACTGAATAGTGTTCATTTAGTGAGTCTTCCCACAGGTGTTGCTGAGGTGCCAGCTTGTATAGCCACAGTAACATCTCAGACCGTTGCATCAGTGCAGGATCAGATAGAGGAGCTAGACTTGTCTCGGCTGTCAGTACAAGAACAAGGGCAGGTGCTGGCTCTTCTTCATGAATATGCGACTGCCTTTTCATCTCATGAGGGAGATCTGGGGTGCACAAACCTGGTGTCTCATGATATTCCTCTTTTGGATGAGGTGCCTGTCAAACAGTGTTACTGACGTATACCTCCATCTGAGTATGAGGTTGTAAAAGAGCATTTCAATCAATTGTTGGAGGTACAGGAAATTAGGGAGAGTTGTAGCCCCTATACTTCACCCATTGTCCTTGTGAGAAAGAAGGATGGCAGCCTGTGGATTTGTGTCGATTATCGACAACTTAACAGCAAGATTCATAAGGATGCCTTCCCTCTGCCACATATCGAGGAGTCCCTCAATGTCCTCACTGGTGCACGCTGGTTTTTTACCATGGATCTGGCCAGTGGGTGTAATCAAATTTCAGTCACCTAAAAGGACAGGCCCAAGACAGCCTTTTGCACCCCATTTGGACTATTTGAGTGGAACCAGATGCCCTTTGGACTCTGCAATGCCCCCAGCACATTCCAGCACCTGATGCAGTGGATATTTGGGGATCAACAATGCCAGTCTCTGCAGTTATACTTTGATAACATTGTCATTTTCTCATTCACAGTTAAACAACATCTAGAGCGGCTGGAGGTGGTACTGAGGTGAATGCAGCAAGAGGGGTTAAAGGCAAAGCTCACCAAATGTGCCTTTTACCAGCAGGAAGTGCATTATTTGGGTCATGTCATTTCTAGCGCAGGCGTTTCTACTGATCCCCGAAAAATTGAGGTGGTGTCGAACTGGAAGCCTCCCCGGACTGTTACAGAGTTGCGGGCTTTTCTTGGGTTTGCCAGTTACTACTGTCACTTTGTTGAGGGGTTTGCAAAGTTGGCTGCTCCCCTGCACAGACTGGTTGCTGAGTTGGGAGACACACACCGTAAGAAGAGGGAGAACATTGTGGCTGCGAATTGGACTGAGCAATGCCAACAAAGTTTTGAGGCACTCAAGACCAAGCTAACTACAGCTCCTGTTCTTGCTTATGCAAACTTCTCCTTGCCTTTCATTTTGGAGGTGGATGCAAGTTATGCAGGCCTGGGTGCAGTGTTATCCCAGGAGCAACAAGCAAAAGTGAGACCAATAGCCTACGCTAGCTGAGGTTTGAGACCCTCAGAACGTAACATGACCAACTACAGCTCAATGAAATTGGAGTTCTTAGCCCTTAAGTGGGCCATGACCCAGAAATTCTGAGAGTATTTGTTGGGTCATAAGTGTGTGGTTTATACGGACAATAATCCACTCAGTCACTTGTCTTCTGCAAAGCTTGGTGCTACAGAGCAATGATGAGCAGCCCAGCTTGCCTCTTTTGATTTTGAAATCCAGTATCGTTCTGGTAGAACAAATAGGAATGCAGACACCCTGTCCCGACTGCATCCAGCTGGGGCACAGGATATTGGCCTTTTCATTCCTGGTACTTTGGTTCCTAAGTCTTTACAGCAAGCCCTGCAACCCAGTAAGGTGGAAGGTATTCAGTCTGCTGTATCTGTCTTGCCCTGTCACATGCCTTCTGATATCCAGAAGCTTCAGCTGGCTGATCCACTCATTTAGGAGGTTCTAGTGTTCTGGAGAAGGCAGCAGTGTCCCACCAATGAAGAGCGAATACAGATGTCTCCAGCTGCCTTGGCCTTACTTCATCAATGGATTTGGCTATTGGAGAAGGATGGAATCCTTTATCGCAGAGTGTTTTGCCCAGATGGTGGAGAGGCAGTTTTCCAGCTTGTCTTGCCTGCTGTATTGAAGGAACAGGTGCTGGTCCAGGCTTATCGGGACCATGGCCATCAAGGAGTGGACAGGACTTTAAACTTGCTGCGCCATAGGTGACACTGGCCAGGTATGTCATCTGAGGTAGCCAAATGTTGTCAGGCCTGTGAAAGATGCCAATTTGCAAAAGACACTCAGCCTACTATTCGCGCATTTATGGGCCATCTGTTGGCTTCACGGCCGAATGAGATCTTGGCCCTCGACTAAACATTACTGGAACCTGCCCATAATGGTATGGAAAACATCTTGGTTATGACAGATATTTTATGCAAGTACACTTGGGCAGTTGCCACCCGAGATCAGTGTGCCTCTACGGTGGCCCAAGTTCTGGTAACAGAGTGGTTTTCGAGGTATGGTGCCCCCGCCCGCATTCACTCCGATCAGGGCTGCAACTTTGAAAGCTCTCTTATTCAGCAGCTTTACAGTCTGTATAACATCAAAAAGTCTTGTACTACTCCATACCACCCTGAGGGCAATGGGCAGGGTGAGCGCTTTAACAGAACCCTTCACAACTTGCTGCGCACACTGCCTGTGTCCCAGAAGAGAGACTGGAAAGCCTGTCTGCCTCAACTGCTGTATTGTTATAATATTACCCCACACCAAGCCACTGGCGAGTCTCCATTCTTTTTGATGTTTGGCCAAGAGCTGAGACTGCCCGTTGACTTTCTGTTGGGCCAAGTGCAGGACCCTTTTAGAGGAGAAGTCCTTGATTGGGTTCAAGAGCATTAGACCTGAGTGCAGATTGCCTTTGAGGGGCCCTGGAACGCCTGAAGGCTGCTGCAAAACAAAGGAAGATGAGTCATGACCAGCAGGTGCGAAGTCCATCACTGGGAGAGGGCCAGTTGGTGTGGCTGCGTGACTTCAGTACAAGAGGGCGGCATAAGATTCAAGACGTGTGGAGCTCTGTGGTATATAGAGTTCTGCAAGTGCCCCAGGATGGTGGTTCTGTGTACGCTATTGCACCAGTTCATGACCTAACTAAAAAGAGGAATGTTCATCGTACCCAGCTGAAGGCAGTAATAGGTCCATGTTCATCAGAGTGCCCTACCGTGGATGAACTGCCTCCCACTGTTGCTTTACCATTGGAGAGTGAGCTGTCTTGTGATGCTGATTTACTGGTCCTCAGGCATGAAACCGCTCAGGCTGTCCCCCTGAGGATTGGTACCAGGGAGGAAACAATCAGCCTGCCTTACACAGAATCAAATCCTCCAACTCTGAGTGTGTCAACAGGTCAGTCAGAGGCTTCTGCTGCTATATCGTCTACACCCTGTGATGGCGTCGTAATCGTACAACGAAAAAATAGATCAACTGCTGGCCAGCATTCGAACATCCATCACCTTCCAAGGGCAGTGGGTGGTCTAGCTTGGGGAAATGCAACCTCTTCTGATCCTGTGTCAAATGCAGTTTCTGCTCTTTTTAGGCCATGGAGTTAGTGTTGGTTGTTCTGTTATCGTCGGGCCGACGATTTAAGAGGAGGGGGTAGATGTAGTAGGATGGAATTGCTGCAGGGTCTCTGTGCCTTTAAGTGGCAGACGCTCATGGGTAATTTACTATAAAGGCAGGTGCGTGTGCCTGGTCTGCTCTCTTTCTGATACTCTGTGTGCACTGCGCTTCCTGGTAAGGCATCATTGTCATTACTGCTGCAGGTAAGCGTGTCAGTGGGATTCTGATTCTTTCATTAATTTGGCAGTTTGTTAGATTGTTTGGTCTTTCTTTAGGCTGTTGCCCCCTGGTCTGCTCTCTCTGCTATTCGGCCTGCATTGCACTTCCTGGTCAGGCGTTGCTGTTGTTACTGCTGCAGGTAAGCGTGTCAGCCGGATTTTGATTCTTTTGTCAACTTAGCAGTTTGTTAGATTGTTTGGTCTTTAGGCTGTTGCCCCCTGGTCTGCTCTCAATGAGGCTCAGCGTGCTTTGCACTTCACTGTTAAATGTTGTTACCACTACTACTGCAGGTAAGCGTGTCGGCGGGGTTTTGATTTTCTTGCCAATTTAGCCATTTGTCACTTGTTATTTAGCCTGTTGCTGCCCGTCGTGAATCACTACTGGGTCAGCACAGTAACAAACTGCTGGTGGACTCGCACTAAAGTCTTGTTGGCGCAGCAATTCTACTGCTGATTGGTGCTGCGGGTCGTTACCTGTGACGCTCCCCTGCGCTGCGTGCCCATCCACCGGTGGCTCACATTATTAACACTGCTGTTTTACGTCTTGGAGATTTATATTTTTAAGATTTATCTGTGTGAGACCCACCTTGATACGGGTGGTTTCTTATTCCATTTTAGAGGTTTTATATTATTAATTGAGGTCACTTTTATTTTGGGACTAGTTTGGAGGAATTATTTTGGAGGGAGCTTAATGTGTTATTTATTTTCAGTAATTATTTACTTGTTCTTTTGGTTTGAACATTTTTTCTATGCCCTCTCAGTAATTTTATGTCTTTTTTCCTTTAGAACTGAAGGCCTACGGTAGTGGGATTGGTTGCCATTGGTGGTCGCATCCTTTTGTGTGCTGTGTGTTGCACCTTGGGCTTCACTCTCACAATGTGTGTGTCATGTGATTTAGGTTGCCTTATTTGATGCCACTCCCCTGTTTGACACCCACTCACTGTCGGTAGGCCACAGTTTATTTTATTGATATTATTACTGGATGGCCCAACTAAGGTTTTTATATTTTATTATTGTGCTAATAAAAAATTCTGTGAACTTTGGAACACGTCTCTTGCCTCCTGAGTATAACGAACCTGTGTGCCCAAAGTTAAGGTTTGGGGAATAATTCTCTGGGTGAAATTCCCAGGGTGGCGTTGTTGGGTTTTTATTTTGTGACATTAAGATCAGTAAGGTCAGTGTCTGTGCCGCAACACATGCAGTAACTCAGAAGTAACTCAGTTACTTTTGAAAAGAAGTAACTAGTAACTGTAACTAGTTACTATTTTTTAGTAACTTGCCCAACACTGCTAATAATACAGTACTAATAAATATCGAAATTACAAAAGGAGAACTGAAAGCAGAGGTGGAGAAGGCTCAAATATAAACACAGGAAGATATATAAAATACAAAATGATTCAAAAACACATAAGAATAAACACAACTATAATGACAAAACTAAGATACGATAACAAGACAACTCAAAACAAACAGAAACAGAGCAAACTCAGATAACATCATACAGACAAAACCATTCACAAATACAATAATAAAACTGAAGTGAGAAAAGTACAGAAAATAACTAGAAATAACTGAAAGCACGAACACGGTTCTTTCTCAGCGTCATGACAGCCATGTATGCCACCCTAGCACACCACTCATCACTTGCAAGCAGCTTTGCATCATTACACCTCTCATCAGTCAGAATCACTTTTAATTCCTCTCAAAGCTCATACATGGTGGTCAGCAATTTGCCGTACGACAACCATCGGACCACCGTATGGAGCAATAGAGGGGTTGCACCGACGTCGCATGGATCATGTGTCTTTTGTTTACTATGTAATTTTGGACTGCAATTGTAAAATGGTAAATGGCATTCACTTATATAGCGCTTTTATTCTCATCTCTTGATGACCAAAGCGCTTTACAGATCCTGCTATCCACCCATTCACACACACATTCACACACTGATGGTGGCATGCTGCCTAACATGGCGCTTCCAGACCTACCAGGAGCAACTGGGGGTGAAGTGTCTTGCCCAGGGACACAACGGCAGGATATCTGGGGAGAGCGGGATCCGAACCGCCAACCATGTGGTTATTGGACGACCTGCTCTACCTCCTGAGCCACTGCCGTCCCCAATGAACACAAATCACCAACAGCAAGCGTGAGTGAGTGTTATCAACGAGATAAATGGCTACACACTTATCAACACCGTGGTCCAACGATGAAGTGCAGACTTTTCTGTGCTTGGTAGCTGACTAAAGAAATCCAGAGGGAGCTGGACGGAGTGAACTGAAAAGAATTCACAGCGACCGACCGGCAAAAGCAGAT
Organism: Pholidichthys leucotaenia; assembly: GCA_020510985.1. Lineage (NCBI taxonomy): Eukaryota > Metazoa > Chordata > Actinopteri > Cichliformes > Pholidichthyidae > Pholidichthys > Pholidichthys leucotaenia. The sequence goes on along the minus strand of CM035842.1, from coordinate 76,933,502 downwards.
GAGAGGCAGAGTGGCGTCGACCCAACCACTGCATCATCATTGTTGAAAACAATGATAGAGGATGGTGAGTGACGTGATATTATGCATCTTTGCCGTTATTTATCCCAGATGTGGAAAGTTCACTTTAAACAAACAACACCATTGTCTCCTGTGTGCAGAGAATGAGCTAGCTAGTTAGCCATCAATGCTAACTCCGTGCTCTGCTTGTATTTTGCGCTTGTGTCGACAGCATCTGACGAAATAAGCTAGTGTTTATCCTGATTAAAAAGTAGTTTTTTACATGTTGCACTTTCGTGCTGTGCATGTACTTAAGTTGTGTGTGTATTTTCATTCTAGAGTCCCACCGCAGGCTGAAGATCTGCTGAACCGGGACCAGCAGCACATCCAGTTGCTTCTCAGTGAGGCAAGAGAGCATGAAACGGGAACAGGTCAAGTGGACCCTGTTTTGTGTGAGATTTGACTCTCGGGACGTGCCATAGCCTGGCCGAGGGGCTTGGGGTAATGGCGTCAGGCGGGCTACAGCTAGAGTGTATATTGAGTTGCCCTCGATAATAAAGTCAGTTCATTGTTCAGTTGAGATTGGCTCCAATCTCATGTTATTCAGACAAAACATTTGGCGATGAGAATAAACCATGGGAGCGTGTATCAGACAACCACCTCAATTTTTACAATCTCTGGGCATACCAGCTATGCCACGGGTCCGCTGGAGGGAGACGTTCGACGTGTATGTGGCTGCGGCTGGCCTGAGCGCCGTTGATAAAGAGAGACGGAGGAGCCTAATGGTCCACTACCTCGGTGAGGAAGGCCAGCGGATATTTTTTGGGCTGTGTGGCAGCGAGTTCACTGAAAGACGGTTTGGAATTAATGGACTGTGTTTTCGGAGACCATTCCACTGTCACGGCACGGAGATATGAGTTATTTGACCTCCAGCAGCAAGCGGGTGAGTCCATTCAGTCTTTTGTTACGGAGCTCTGTAGCCTAGCAAGAGAATGCGCTTTTGGGCCTATCGAGGAGGAGCTGGTCCAGGATAAACTAGCCCATGGTACTAGCAATGTGTGGCTGAAGAGCAAGCTAAAGCTAACTAAAGATGCTCTCTCTTTGGAAAAGGTGTTCAAACTGGTCCGGCAGATTGAGACCACAGTTCAGCTGAGTCTGCCGGTGTTGGCTAAAAGCAGTATAGCCACCTAAGCTATCCCACCAGGCGCAGCCATTAGCAAGGCAGTTAATTCTTCAGGGCAGATTCCCAGGAGGCAACGGACTGTGGTGCGGGACAGGGCCCACACTATCACTGCTAAGTCATCGGCGGTGGAGTCCAGAGACACGGCATGGGTGTGCGTGGCATGTGCAAAGAAGGGACCGTTGAAATGGTATGTGCTAAAACTCGATGGAGTCAACGTGCCGCTTATGGTGGACTTAGGGGCCAGTAGGTCCATACTGAGTATGGCTACTTTGAAGAGACTTTTCCCAAATAAAACCATCAATGCTGGAGCAGTGAAAATATTTGGATACGGCCACACAGAAATTGAAATGGTGGGCACGGTTGACTTTTCAGTGAAATGTGGGTTGAAGACAGTTCCTGCGTTCACTTTCCAAATTTCGCACCAGGGGGCGGACTTGCTATGAATAGATTTACTGGGTGAATTGGGATTCTCCATCAAGGACCCAGAGGGCTCAGTGGTACTGACAGTGTACCCCGAATGGCATGTCTGCTGGCCGGCGCTGTTCAGAGGCCTGGGATGCATCAGCTTGTTCCACCACCGCCCGCTCATAGAGTCAAGTGTGACGCCGAAAATTCAACAGCTACGACGGCTTCCCCTTGCCCTATGGGACAATGTCACGGTGGAGTTGAACAAACTGCTGGAAGCAGGCATCATCGAGAGAGTGGATGCTTCACCCTGGATATCAAATATCGTGGTGGCCAAGAAAAAATTGGGTAGCATCCGACTGTGTATCGATCTTAGGATGGTGAATAAAGCAATCGTCCCGGACAAGTACCCACTCCCCACAATGGAGGAACTCACCGCAGCATTCAGCGGTTCAAAGGTATTCATGAAGCTGGATCTTCACCAGGGTTACCTGCAGGTGCCCCTCCACCCAGCCAGCAGGAACCTGACAGCGTTTGTGACCCACATGTGTTCAGGTACACCCACATGCCTTTTGGTCTGAGCTCAGCACCCAGCTGTTTTCAGAAAATAATGTCCATGATTCTGGCCAGCCTCAAGGGTGTGGTGGCATACCTGGATGACATTGTGGTACATGGTACATCACGGGAGGAACATGATGATCGGTTGGGACAGGTACTGACGGTACTACAGGAACACAGAGTCACCCTAAATGGGGAAAAGTGCATCTTTGCAACGGACTCCATCGAGTTTGTGGGGTTCCAATTGACGGCGGTGGGGCTGAGGCCCCTGCATTTGAAAGTGGAGGTGGTCCTGTTCCTCCCAGTCCCTTTGACACCTACACAGATTTCCTCATTTCTGGGTATGGTGAACTTTTATGGGTGTTTCATTCCCCGCTACTTGGAAACGATTGGACCCCTCCGGGCCCTGTTGAAACAGGATGCACCGTGGCAATGGACCCCAGCCTGCTCAGCGGCATTTGCTAAGCTGAAGTTTCAACTCACTTCCCCTCCAGTGTTGGCCCATTTTGATCCAAAGTGGCCAACCATTTTGACCTGTGACGCATCTGGCTTGGCGGTGGGGGCGGTTATGTCCCAGGTACAAGATGGTACAGAGCGCCCGGTGGCATTCGTATCGAGATCTCTCTCAGCAGCTGAACAAAAGGTGCTCGCCTGTGTCTGGGCATGTGAACAGTGACATATCTACCTCTATGGGCATCATTTCACTCTGTGGACGGACCACCGAGCGCTGACAACATTATTGGAGACCTCAGGTTTAGGACACAGACCTTTGTGGATCCACAGATGGATGGAGCGGCTGAGGCCCTATAATTTTTACCACCCAGTTCACTCCTGGTAAGGATAACGTAGTGGTGGATCTCCTGTCCCGTGCCACGGCCAACACCGTACAATCGGATGATGACAATGACGACGATCCCACGGAGGCAGATCTGGTCAATGCACTGCACGGGGCCCTCCAGGATATAGTATCCCTCCAAGAACTTCGGGTGGAGTCGGAACGAGACCCCGTGCTGTCACAACTGTGCTCGGTGATTAGGGAGGGTTGGCCCGCAAATGTGCAAGGCGGCTGGCACCCTTCCACTGGTTTAAAGACGAACTGAGCTATTGGAATGAGGTGTGTGTGGCGAGGGGACACTGCACGCTAATCCCGGTATCGCTGAGATCACGTGTCCTAGCGATGCTCCACGAGGGCCACCTGGGCGTGGTCAGGGTAAAACAGCGCTGCAGGGATTCACTTTGGTGGCCGGGTATTGATGAGGACATTGAAGCTATGGTGAAAATCTGTGTTCCGTGCTTGGAGAGCGGGAAGACCGGTGGACCACCCCCTCCACCCCTGCGGCCGCTGTCGTACCCGGAGGGCCCTTGGAAACACATACAGTTGGACATCTGCGGCGAGCTACATACAGCACCCCCGAGCAGCCAGTTCCTGCTTGTGATCTACGACCTGTTCTCAAAGTGGCCAGAGGTGTTACCCACAAATTCAGTCATGACGAATGTTGTTATGGGTTTTCTCTCGTCATTGTTTGCCAGGTGGGGGTCCCGAATGTAATCACGACTGACAATGGCCCGCAGATCACCTCTGGGGCGTTTGAGGTGTTCTTGAGCGCTAGGGACGTGGAACACATTAAAACCACGTTCCACCATCCCCAGGCCAATGGGGGCGTTGAACGTTTTAACAAGACCCTGAAAAACGAACTGAGAGCCCACTTGGCAGATGGCTTCGTATTTCCAGACGCCCTCCAGAGCACACTCCTCCACTACAGTGCAACAGCCCATGCTACGACATGTATGCCATGCTATGCTTTTGGATCGACTGAGACCCCCCATGAAACCTCCTCCAAGAAATATGGACTCTCCATGGGACTGGGTCGTTGTGCAACAGCGTAAGATGAAGTGGCGATTTGAAAGGAAGCACAGGGCGAGAGCAGATGGACTGAAGGTGTTGGATCAAGTTTGGATCAAACACCCTAACCGCACGCATAAGCTGCAGCCATTCTGGACAGGGCCCCTGTGGATCATGAGGCGATGGGGCCAGGACACGTTTGAGCTTGCGGATGGGTCGTGGTGGCACTCCAGTAGACTCAGAAAGTCGCCACCGGAACAGAGGACTAGAGCTATGGCAGGACAAACTGATGTGAGGTGGAACTTGTTGGACTGGGGTGGTGAGAACTCACAGGTGTGGCCAATGGTGCCTGGTGCAGAGTCCCCGCCTAGGGGACACCCAGCTAGAGTTCGTCAGAGGCCCAGGTACCTGGAAGACTATGTATTGAAGACAGTACTAGCTAATGCGTGTTGGGACTAAGCAGCAGAATAACTCTCTCCAACACGGTGGGGCGTTCTGATAGTGTACCCAGACGTCCGTTTGGTTGGCTGAGTTTTGCCTACTTAGTTTAAAAAAAAGGGAGACAACACTGTGTTTGTTTTTGGGTTTTTTTCTGTTCTGGGTGTGGTTCTTTGACTTTTGGGGGTGGGGGGGGTGTTATGTGTGAGATTTGACTCTTGGGGCTTGCCGTAGCCTGGCCGAGGGGGTTGGGGTAATGACGTCAGGCAGGTTACGGCTGGAGTGCATACTGTGTTGTCCTCGATAATAAAGTCAGTTCAGTGTTCAGCTGAGAGTGGCTCCAGTCTCATGTTATTCGGACATAACAGACTACTGACCAAGTGAGCACCCAATGTGAGCACCCCAAGTGGACCCCGGAGTCCAGCCTGTACATGTGTAAGTACATTTTCAATCATTATCATTCATTACATTTCAATCATTACATTTTCATATCAATCATCATTGCCCACATATAAAACTGCTCTCAGAAGAGGCAAGGTGGAGACCAGAGACATAGATGTATGGACAGAGGATTCAGTGCACTGCCTCCAGGAATGCTTTAACTGTACAGACTGGGAGATGTTCACACTGTCCTGCGGGGATGATTTGGACTCTTTGGTAGACGTCACATGCTCATACATGGCTTTCTGTAAAAATACGATCGTTCCACGTAAACGTGTCAAAATATATCCCAACAACAAGCCATGGGTTACAAAATCAGTTAAATCCTGCTTACAGAGGAAAGCACTTGCCTTTAAACAGGGGTCTGTTTCTGAGCTACAGGTTGCCACAAAAGAGCTGAAGGCCGAAATTTTAAGAGCAAAACAGAATTATAAATCAGAATTGGAAAGCAAGATGGCAACAAAGAAACTTGGTTCAGCCTGGGCCAGTATGAAAACTATTGCAGGCCTTCAGAGCACAGAACGCAGCAATCGTGTGTTTTTAGATGGTTTTAATTCAGACACAGAGCTGGCTACACAGAGCTGGCTAATGCTCTTAATTGTTTTTATGGTCGTTTTGACTCCTTTGATTTTAGCACTGAAACCCAAGATTTGAAACAGAAACTCAAAGACAATCAGCACTTTAATATTGAGGTGCAGGATGTTAAAAGCGAGTTCTGCGCTGTAAAAGTGAACAGAAGTCAGGGCCCTGGTAATATATGTGGCCGCTTGGTAAAGTCCTGTGCACATGAACTGAGTCCTATATTTCATTACATTTTCAATAAGTCCTTACAGACACAACATGTGCCTAAGATCTGGAAAGAAGCCGTGGTTGTTCCCGTTCCAAAATCCACCTTTCCTAAAACGGTAAACAACTTTAGACCAGTTGCTTTGACTTCAATTTTAATGAAAATTTTTGAAAAACTGGTCAGATGTGAGGTCCTAAAGCAGACTGAGCATGCATTGGATCCTCTGCAGTTTGCCTATAGGCCTCACAGAGGAGTGGAGGATGCCACTGTCACTCTGTTTAACATGCTTTTTAAACATCTGGATTTTAATGGGACACACGCCAGGCTTTTATTTGTGGACTTTTCCTCCGCCTTTAATACAATCCAACCTCATATTTTAGTTGAAAGGCTCCTGCAACAATTTGATTTGAGCAATAATCTGGTGGGTTGGATTCTGGATTTCTTAACCAACAGGACACAGAGAGTAAGGGTCAATGGTACATTGTCTGACCTAAAGTGCTCTTCTACTGGCTCTCCTCAGGGGTGTGTGTTGTCACCACTACTCTTCATCCTGTACACAAACATGTGTCGGAGCAGACATGACAACAGACACATTATAAAGTATGCTGATGACTCAGTTATTGTCAGTCTCCTCCAGGATGGTGAGAGTGGCCACGGCCCAGTAGTTGATGATTTTGTTCACTGGTGTGAGGATTCCTACCTGCAGCTGAATACGACAAAAACTAAAGATATGATTATTGACTTTAGGAGGAAAACTCCCAGGCACAAAGTCACCGTACTAAAAGGCCAGACCACCGAATGTGTGCAATCCTACAAATATCTTGGGACGTTTATTGATAGTAATTTAAACTTTGAAGAGAACTGTGAAAGGGTGTGCAAAAAGGGTCAGCAACATTTGCATTGCTTGAGAAAACTTGCACGCTTCCAAATTGACCAAACCATAATGACTGTAGAAGAGCTGGAAATAACGAGGCGGTTTTGTATCACAAAAGCAGTGTCTTTAATGAACAACTCTTCTATCTTGTCTCATCATGGTGCAGAGCTTGGCAGAAGGCAAAGAGGAAGAATTCTGCCCAGCTCGCTGGTTAAATACAGGCACACATCCAAGACATGCAAAACACAAGCTGAAATCCCCCGTTATCTAAATCCCCATTAGCCCTGTTAACTCCTCCCTCCGTCTTGGGAGGTGATGGGAAAACCTCTCCTCGCCTAAGGGGGTGAAGGTGTCAAGTCTGTTGCCATGGCGTCCTGTGACGTCATTGGTCTTCACACGGCGGTGAGATTCCTTTGTCCTTTCAGAGGTGTGAAATTCCTTTGCATATGTTGCCCCACACATTTCCACATGCTCTAACATATGCAGGTATGGAATATATGAGTAATATATACCACAGGCCCCCCAAACAACTAGGAAAGGACACAGAAAGATTCACAGTCTAGGGTAATTACTAAGACATACTACGTGTTACAGCTGTTGTCACAGAAGAAACTTCCAAGCAGCCATGCTCCTAAGAGAGTTCAGTGAAAATATAACAGCATAGTATAATCATAAGTCAGTCCTAAACTGTTGCGGCACAATTAGCGAAAAATTGCAGAGTGGTGTAATCAGTCCTTGTGCTGTCTGGGTTTCAATCTTCTCCCAAAGCTGCTGTAGGCTGGTTTAGGCGTCCTGCTGGGACCTTGTTGTGAGGAATCTGCAGTGTGGGAAGGAGAGGTTCAGGTTCAGGTTCAGGTTACTTTATTTGTACCCGTAGGTAGATTTGTTTTGCAGTTGGTGACATCCATATTTACAAGCCACTAATTACATTCAACATAGACACAAACACAGGCACACATCTTACAAAATAGGTAAATATAAAATATGTACAATATAATTTTTATAGCTTGTTCAACTCTTTGACAGCAGCAGGGACAAAGCTGTTTTTGTAGCGCTGGGTTCTACTTTTTGGGACAGCAAACCTCCGTCTGGAGGGAAGAAGCTGAAAGTTGCAGTGCAAAGGGTGGGAGTCATCATTTAAAATCGAGTCGGCCATCCTCTGTACTTGTCTGGTGTACAGGGATGTCAGGCTCAGCTGTGACTCACCAAGCAAACGACTGGACCATCTGACTACATGATCCAAGGATTTCCTCTGTTTCAGTTTTATCTGACCAAACCATGACATTAAAGAAAAGGATAAAACAGATTCAATAAAAGCCCGATAGAACATAGTCATTATGGTTCGGTCAATTTGGAAGCGTGCAAGTTTCCTCAAACAATGCAAATTTTGCTGACCCTTTTTGCACACCCTTTCACAGTTCACCTCAAAGTTCAATCCACTATCAATAATTGTCCCAAGATATTTGTACGATTGTACACATTCGGTGGTCTGGCCTTTTAGTATGGTGACTTTGTGCCTGGGAGTTTTCCTCCTAAAGTCAATAATCATATCTTTCGTTTTTGTTGTATTCAGCTGCAGGTAGGAATCCTCACACCAGTGAACAAAGTCATCAACTACTGGGCCGTGGCCACTCTCACCATCCTGGAGGAGACTGACAATGACTGAGTCATCAGCATACTTTATAATGTGTCTGTTGTCATGTCTGCTCCGACACATGTTTGTGTACAGGATGAAGAGTAGTGGTGACAACACACACCCCTGAGGAGAGCCAGTAGAAGAGCACTTTAGGTCAGACAATGTGCCATTGACCCTTACTCTCTGCGTCCTGTTGGTTAAGAAATCCAGAATCCAACCCACCAGATTATTGCTTAAATCAAATTGTTGCAGGAGCCTTTCAACTAAAATATGAGGTTGGATTGTATTAAAGGCAGAAGAAAAGTCCACAAATAAAAGCCTGGCGTGTGTCCCATTAAAATCCAGATGTTTAAAAAGCATGTCAAACAGAGTGACAGTGGCATCCTCCACTCCTCTGTGAGGCCTATAGGCAAACTGCAGAGGATCCAATGCATGTTCAGTCTGCCTTAGGACCTCACGTCTGACCAGTTTTTCAAAAATTTTCATTAAAATTGAAGTCAAAGCAACTGGTCTAAAGTCGTTTACCGTTTTAGGACAGCTGGATTTTGGAACGGGAACAACCACGGCATCTTTCCAGATCTTAGGCACATGTTGTGTCTGTAAGGACTTATTGAAAATATAATGAAATATAGGACTCAGTTCATGTGCACAGGACTTTACCAGGCGTCCACATATATTATCAGGGCCCTGACTTTTGTTCACTTTTACAGCGCGGAACTCCCTTTTAACATCCTGCATCTCAATATTAAAGTGCTGATTGTCTTTGAGTTTCTGTTTCAAATCTTGGATTTCTGTGCTAAAATCAAAGGAGTCAAAACGACCATAAAAACAATTAAGAGCATTAGCCAGCTCTGTGTCTGAACTAAAACCATCTAAAAACACACGATTACTGCGCTCTGTGCTCTGAAGGCCTGCAATAGTTTTCATACTGGCCCAGGCCGAACCAAGTTTATTTGCTGCCATCTTGCTTTCCAACTCTGATTTATAATTCTGTTTTGCTCTTAAAATTTCGGCCTTCAGCTCCTTGGTGGCAACCTGTAGCGCAGAAACAGACCCTTGTTTAAAGGCAAGAGCTTTCCTCTGTAAGCAGGATTTAACTGATTTAGTAACCCATGGTTTGTTGTTGGGGTATATTTTGACACGTTTACGTGGAACAAACTTATTTTGACAGTGAGCCATGTATGAGCATGTGAGCTCAGCCAGAGAGTCCAAATCATCCCCGCAGGCCATTATAAACATCTTCCAGTCTGTACAGTCAAAGCATTCCTGGAGGCTGTGCTCTGAATCTTCTGTCCACACATCAATGTCTCTGGTCTCCACTTTGCCTCTTCTGAGAGCAGTTTTATATGTGGGCAGCAAATGAACACAGTTGTGATCTGATGATCCTAAAGGAGGAAGGGGGAGTGATTTATAGGCCCTCTCTATGGATCCATAGCACAGGTCCAATGTCTTTTTTCGCCTGGTTGGGCAGGAGACATACTGATGAAAGTTTTTAAGTGTCTTCTTTAAAGAAACATGGTTAAAATCCCCAAGAATGAAGTTTGGCGCCTCTGGAGAAATTGACTGCAGCCGCTGCACCACATCAGAGATGGTGCTGGAGGTGGAGTCAGCGTCTGCCCTCGGATGAATGTACACAGTTGTGATGAAAAGCTGGGGAAACTCTCGAGGCAAATAAAAGGGGCGTAGTGACACAGACAGCAGCTCCACATGGGGTGTACAGATGCGCTCTCTGACCGTGACAGATGTGCAGTACTGCTTATTAATGTATAAACATACTCCGCCCCCCTGACGCTTCCCAGTTACCTCTTCCTGCCGATCCGAGCGCAGCGGAGCTCCAAAGCCGTCAATCCACAGGTATGCATCCCGATCATGTGCAGTAACATGCATGTTAGGTTAATTGGCTGTTCTAAATTGTCCCTAGATATTTGTTTCCTATAGGCCCTTAGAATAGAGGGTTAGTATTAATGAAAGCGCTTTGAGTGGTCTTTGTGACTAGAAAAGCGCTATATAAGTGCAGGTTAGTTAGTAGTTAGTTAGTAAGCCAAGATTCAGTGAAAGCCATGACGCAGCAGTTCTTAAAATCCTTCTGGTAACGTACATTGCCTTGAATTTCCTCCACCTTGTTTCTCACAGACTGTGCATTCCCAAAAATGATCGAAGGAAGAGGAATGTTACCAAACTGACGTCTCCTAAGGCGCAATTTCACACCTCCACGTCTTCCACGCTTCCTCCTGCCGCTTCTTTTTTCACCGCTGTGACCGTCTCTCAAAATAAAGTCCGACAGCTGAAATTTGGGCGCAATCAGAGACTCTGCACCAGCTGTGTTAAAGCGCAGCAACACGTCCCTGGAATATTGTATTCTGCCCGCTATTCTGCTCGTCATGGAGCCGAATGCGTTTACCTCAGAGACAAAGAGCCACAGCACAGAAAGCAGCAGTGCGAGATATGAGAGGAAATCCATGTTGCAGATACTAGGGAGCTGTTCGCCATATATTCCACAAACGCTCCAGGGCAGAAACGACACAGAAGATTTTCTAAAAACGTAAAAAAGTACAAAAAACACACACACGCACTATATCACCAAGCTGCTGGTCACTGCGTGCGCATGCGCCCTGCGCCCGGAGAGAGATTATCTGTTCCCTGCCTGGGGGCTGAGACTTTTTCCTTGGGGGGTCTACCTCACCGAGGTGCTCGCGCCAACTGTGCAGGTTCGTCTCTCAACAAGAAGGCAGGTTTGAGTCTGTCAATGCTGACCGTTTCATTTCTATCCCCATAATCAAGCACAAAGTGTTTGTCACCATTTTCCAGCACTCTGAACGGGCCATCGTATACTGGGCGTAACGTTGGTTTAAGGGCTTCATGCTTAACAAAAACAAACTCGGCGTTTTTTAAAGTTTGAGGAACAAAAACTCGCGGAAAGGAGTGATGAGCTGGACCGTGTAGAGAGTCCGGTCCGTTACTGCCTAAAAACCTTGGGACTGGGAGGTGCCCTGGTTCTGGGTTTTCTGGTAAAAATTCACCTGGTAGTCTGATAGGCTGAGCAAAGACTAATTCTGCAGGGGAAGCGTCTAAATCCTCTTTAGGTGCCGCACACAACCCCAATAAAACCCAGGGAAGTTTATTTACCCAATTTGTGTCTGTTAATGAGGCTCTGAGGGCGGCCTTTAAGGACCTGTGAAAACGCTCGCATAACCCATTAGCCTGAGGGTGATAAGCGGTGGTACGGTGAATTGTTGCCCCTAAACTGTTGGACATGGCTGACCAGAGCTCTGAGACAAATTGAGGCCCCCTATCTGACGTGATGTCTGATGGGACGCCGAAACGTGCCACCCAGTTTGTTAGAAAAACGCGAGCGACTTCCTCCGCTGTAGTTGCCGCTAGAGGGACTGCCTCTGGCCAGCGCGTGGTGCGGTCTATCATTGTTAGCAGGTGTGTGAAACCCTGGGAGGAAGGCAGCGGCCCCACGAGGTCGACATGAATGTGGTCGAACCTTCTAGCAGGGATGGGAAAAGGCTCCAGAGGGGCTTTTGTGTGTTTGTGTACTTTGGCGCGCTGACAAGGAATGCAAGTTTTTGCCCATTCTTTTACGTTTTTGCGCAGGCCTGGCCACACAAACTTTTCGGCAACCATTTTGACCAAGGCGCGCACACCTGGGTGCGCGAGGGAGTGAATTGCGTCGAAAATACGGCGGCGCCAAGCAGCCGGTACTAACGGGCGAGGTCGGCCGGTTGAAACATCGCATATTAGGGGGGGCACGCCGTCGCGCAACCCTTTTTCCTCCAGCCTTAACCCTGTTGGTCCAGACAGGAGCGCGCGCACGTCCGCATCACTACCTTGTTCTTCCGCCATGGCTGCATAATCTATCCCTTCATGGATAGGTGCTGCATATGTGTTTGCGTTAGAGAAAAGCTCAGCTGCTGAAGCAGTGTAATCTGTCTCCTCGTGCTCTGGCGGTGCCACAGCGCGAGAGAGACAGTCCGCTACTACGTTAAGTTTGCCCGCTACATGTCGAATGTCTGTGGTGAACTCTGAAATCGCAGCTAGCTGTCTTTGTTGTTTGCCCGACCAAGGTTCTGAAATTTTAGCCATAGCAAAAGTGAGCGGTTTATGGTCCACAAAAGCCGTGAAACTCCGCCCTTCTAACCAAAACTGGAAGTGGCGGATGGATAAATGGAGCGCCAGCAGCTCCCTGTCAAAAGTGCTGTACTTGCGTTCCGTCGGGTTTAGCGATTTGCTAAAAAATGCTAAAGGTTGCCAGACCCCCTTGACAAGTTGTTCTACAACTGCCCCTATGGCCAAGTCTGAAGCATCTGTAGTTAGAGCAATGCGGGCCGAGGGATCTGGATGGACTAACATTGTGGCGTTAGCTAGGGCGTTTTTAACTTCCGCAAAAGCGCGTTCGCGTTCCGGGGTCCATTCGACCGCGTTGGAAGCGCTCTTTTTTTTTGAGCGCATCATACAGGGGCTACATGAGCTGAGCTGCATGAGGGAGGAAACGGTTGTAAAAATTAACCATCCCCCAAAATTCCTGTAGCGATTTGACCGTTTGGGGCCGTGGAAAACCTTCTATCGCATGAATTTTGTCTGGAAGCGGAACTGCCCCTTTCGGGGAGACTCTGTGTCCCAAAAAATCAATTTGCGATACGCCGAATTTGCATTTGGCTGGATTAATTATTAATCCGTGCTCTTCTAGCCTCTGAAAAACGGCAGTGAGATGCTGCTCGTGCTCTTCCTCCGATGAGCTGGCTACCAGCATGTCGTCGAGGTAGACGAAAACAAAGGGGAGGTCACGTAAGACTGCGTCCATCATACGCTGAAAAGTCTGAGCAGCACCTTTGAGGCCGAAAGGCATTCGCAGGAATTCAAAAAGGCCGAAAGGGGTTATAACCGCTGTTTTAGGAATGTCTTCAGCTCGGACTGGAACTTGGTGATAACCGCGGACTAAGTCTATTTTTGAAAAAATGCGCGCACCCGCTAAATGTAGTGAAAAGTCCTGTATGTGAGGAATGGGGTAGCGGTCATGCGCTGTAGCGTTGTTTAATCTGCGGTAATCTCCGCACGGTCTCCAAGAACCGTCGGATTTCGGAACCACGTGAAGTGGTGAAGCCCAAGGGCTCTTTGAACGTCGGACAATGCCTAATTTTTCAAGAGCTGCAAATTCGTCCCTTGCTATGTTGAGCTTGGCCGCGTCTAAGTGGCGAGCTTTGGCAAAAACGGGAGGTCCCGTTGTTGGAATGAAGTGTTTAACCCCGTGTACACACAGAAAATCTGCGCCTAACAAGTTAAAACTCACCGCCGCTACAACAAATGTTCATCTGTAGCTGCGGCCGTGAATGAGGAAATGCAGGCTCTTTTCCCCGAACGTGTCGATGTCCGAGCCGTTGGCTGCCACTGCTCCATTGCCCCGGGTGCCCATGGCTCGATCTGCGTGGGAGGGCATGACGAAACTCAGCTGGGCTCCTGTGTCGATGAGGAACTGCTTGCCTGTGTGTCCATCCGTCACGTATAACAGCTTATTTTTCTCGCCGAGAACCGCTGCCGTTAACGGCCCTCGGCTTTGGTGTTTCCCGACATCGTAAACTTGCAGGGGGGGAACACATTTCCGGGCTTTCTTGGCGAAGCGGTGATGATAATAACAGACATCATTCTGTTTGTTGCGCTTGGGCCGCGCTGCTGTCACCGTGGGTTGAGCCTGCTCCGTGGTTTGTGACTCTCCAAGGTTCGGGGCGTCAGTTTTGAGGTCTGCGGATGCCGCTGTGGGTGTCCAATCTCTGCAGGCGTTGACGAGTCGATAAGCCTCTTTGGCCAGCGTGCGGAAGTCCTGATGATTGTTGCACTTCATACTGGCGAGTGTCCCTCTCATGTGTGGTGGTAGCGTGCTGAGGAAAATAAATTGAAAGAGGAAATTATCATTGTTCTCCTCCTTGAGCTGCAGTAAATCCTCCATGAGGGTCTTTGGATTGCCCCCTCTGTGGCCGTAGACTGCCAGGATTTTTTCGGCTCTTTCTTCCGCCGACGGGACGTAATTCGCCACGATGGTTGCCTTGAGTGTCTCATACTTGTCCCGGGCCGGTGGTCGCTGGATCAAGCTTCGCACACACCTCGAAGTGGCGGAGTCGAGTTTGGAGACGATATGGTAGAACTTAGTATCGTCTGCCGTGATGCCCGCCAGTGTGAACTGGGCTTCGGCTTGGAGAAACCAAGAGGCCGGGTCTTCTCGCCAGAAATCTGGCAGTTTAACAGCGACGGCGTTTGTGCACATCATCACTGTTGTGCCCGCCAGGTGAGAGTGCCTTGCCTCGGCTCTCACGGCGGTGCTGGAGCTCGGTTGAGCTCTCTCGGTACCCTCTGCCGGGGGGAACAGCTGTCTGCTTGTTCCCTCGTCTGCGTTGTTGCTGCCGTAAGTCAGATTCGCCGCGGATGAGTCGCTTGAAGAACGCCTCAGGTCCATACTCGCGTCAAGGTCACCAGTGTAGAAGAGCTGGAAATAACGAGGCGGTTTTGTATCACAAAAGCAGTGTCTTTAATGAACAACTCTTCTATCTTGTCTCATCATGGTGCAGAGCTTGGCAGAAGGCAAAGAGGAAGAATTCTGCCCAGCTCGCTGGTTAAATACAGGCACACATCCAAGACATGCAAAACACAAGCTGAAATCCCCCGTTATCTAAATCCCCATTAGTCCTGTTAACTCCTCCCTCCGTCTTGGGAGGTGATGGGAAAACCTCTCCTCGCCTAAGGGGGTGAAGGTGTCAAGTCTGTTGCCATGGCGTCCTGTGACGTCATTGGTCTTCACACGGCGGTGAGATTCCTTTGTCCTTTCAGAGGTGTGAAATTCCTTTGCATATGTTGCCCCACACATTTCCACATGCTCTAACGTATGCAGGTATGGAATATATGAGTAATATACTGTATACCACAATGACAATGTTTTATCGGGCTTTTATTGAATCTGTTTTATCCTTTTCTTTAGTGTCATGGTTTGGTCAGATAAAACTGAAACAGAAGAAATCCTTGGATAAGGTAGTTAGATGGTCCAGTCGTTTGCTTGGTGAGTCACAGCTGAGCCTGACATCCCTGTACACCAGACAAGTACAGAGGATGGCTACCTCCATTTTAAATGACGACTCCCACCCTTTGCACTGCAACTTTCAGCTTCTTCCCTCAAGACGGAGGTTTGCTGTCCCAAAAAGTAAAACCCAGCGCTACAAAAACAGCTTTGTTCCTGCTGCTGTCAAAGAGTTGAACAAGTTGTAACAATATATTGCACATAATTTAGGTACCTATTTATTAACTCCATTTTATATTTACTTATTTTTGTAGGATGTTATTTGGGTTCTAAATATTTTATTGGGTTTTAGACCACGAGTTTTTAACCTCTTTGACTAGTTTTTAACTTTTTAATATGACCCTTCTCTCTTACCTCTGGTTTTTCTCTCATCTCTTTGTCTTTATACCCTGACTGATGGAGCCTTGAGTATTTTTATCATGTTTATAGTCAGCTTCATGTGTGCCTGTGTTTGTGTCTATGTTGAATGTAATTGTGGCTTGTAAATATGGATGTCACCAGACTGCAAAACAAATCTACCTACGGGAACAAATAAAGTAACCTGAACCTGAATCCAGTGATTTACAGACTGATTCAGAGCTTTCTGAAGCCTCATTCAGAACATTCTAGTCTCACATACCTATTCTGTGCTCCACATACATATTCATTGCTCAGGAAATGTAGCATTTCTTTACTGTGCACATGATAATAAAGCCTTTGAATCTTGAATCTGTGGATTTTCATCTGGGGTAGGCAACGGTGACGATCAGCAGCGGTGGAGAAGAAAAGTCTTTCGAAAGCAGAAACCGAGCCAAAACCTTCTCCGGGTCAGCTTAGTTGTCATCTTATATACATATATTTTTTACACTTCTTGGTGACCGGGAAATGTCTTTCCAACAGTTTTACACAAATTCTTGTTGTTGTTCTCCTTCTTCAAGTTTACAAATCACTGGATTGAGAATGTACTTGTACAGTGGGGCAAAAAAGTATTTAGTCAGCCACCAATTGTGCAAATTCTCCCACTTAAAAGATGAGAGAGATCTCCAATTTTCATCATAGGTATACCTCAACTATGAGAGACAAAATGGGGAAAAAAAATCCAGAAAATCACATTGTCTGATTTTTAAAGAATTTATTTGCAAATTATGGTGGAAAATAAGTATTTGGTCACTTACAAACAAGCAAGATTTCTGGCTGTCACAGACCTGTAACTACTTCTTTAAGAGGCTCCTCTGTCCTCCACTCGTTACCTGTATTAATGGCACCTGTTTGAACTCGTTATCAGTATAAAAGACACCTGTCCACAACCTCAAACAGTCAGACTCCAAACTCCATTATGGCCAAGACCAAAGAGCTGTCAAAGGACACCAGAAACAAAATTGTAGACCTGCACCAGGCTGGGAAGACTGAATCTGCAATAGGTAAGCAGCTTGGTGTGAAGAAATCAACTGTGGGAGCAATTATTAGAAAATGGAAGACATACAAGACCACTGATAATCTCCCTCCATTTGGGGCTCCACGCAAGATCTCACCCCGTGGGGTCAAAATGATCACGAGAACGGTGAGCAAAAATCCCAGAACCACACGGGGGGACCTAGTGAATGACCTGCAGAGAGCTGGGACCAAAGTAACAAAGGCTACCATTAGTAACACACTACGCCGCCAGGGACTCAAATCCTGCAGTGCCAGACGTGTCCCCCTGCTTAAGCCAGTACATGTCCAGGCCCGTCTGAAGTTTGCTAGAGAGCATTTGGATGATCCAGAAGAGGATTGGGAGAATGTCATATGGTCAGATGAAACCAAAATAGAACTTTTTGGTAAAAACTCAACTTGTCGTGTTTGGAGGAGAAAGAACACCATACCTACTGTGAAGCATGGGGGTGGAAACATCATGCTTTGGGGCTGTTTTTCTGCAAAGGGACCAGGACGACTGATCCGTGTAAAGGAAAGAATGAATGGGGCCATGTGTGGTGAGATTTTGAGTGAAAACCTCCTTCCATCAGCAAGGGCATTGAAGATGAAACATGGCTGGGTCTTTCAGCATGACAATGATCCCAAACACACCGCCCGGGCAACGAAGGAGTGGCTTCGTAAGAAGCATTTCAAGGTCCTGGAGTGGCCTAGCCAGTCTCCAGATCTCAACCCCATAGAAAATCTTTGGAGGGAGTTGAAAGTCCATGTTGCCCAGCGACAGCCCCAAAACATCACTGCTCTAGAGGAGATCTGCATGGAGGAATGGGCCAAAATACCAGCAACAGTGTGTGAAAACTTTGTGAAGACTTACAGAAAATGTGTGACCACTGTCATTGCCAATAAAGGGTATATAACAAAGTACCGAGATGAACTTTTGTTATTGACCAAATACTTATTTTCCACCATAATTTGCAAATAAATTCTTTAAAAATCAGGACAATGTGATTTTCTGGATTTTTTTTTCCTCATTTTGTTTCTCATAGTTGAGGTATACCTATGATGAAAATTGGAGACCTCTCTCATCTTTTAAGTGGGAGAACTGGCATAATTGGAGGCTGACTAAATACTTTTTTACTCCACTGTACATGTACAGATTGGATCCTGGGGTCCACTTGGGAGTGCTCACTTAGTCAGGGGTCCACTTGACCTGTATCCCATGAAACTACCTTGTGAAGGGAGGAGATGGCTCAGAATGCTGCCTTCAATCAAGCGTTCCTTGGCATGCTGGGCCACTTTGCGAAGGTGAGGAGTCAGCGTGTGTGGCCGGTGTGTGTGACCCATTCTGATTTTTTTTTACAGTTTAAAGTTTGAATTTTGCACATTTTAAATAATCTGGATTTTGCTGGTGATTGTAATAAACAATTTAGTGACTTATGTATTTGCATCATGACTTTCTATTTTGTCTGTTAAGACACCGGTGGGAAGAGTCAACAGTACAAACCAAACATTTGAATGAATGAATGAATGAATGAATTTTATTTATTTCGGATAGTATATTACAGGTTAAAAGAAACTGTATAATATAACAACAAGGTCAAATTAGACAAAGACTCCTTCTACTATACAATTCCACGTGAGTTATCCGAAATGGGTGATGGCTGAAGCCGCAGCTTATATTGCCCACCCATATTCCATCCAAGAATTCAAAGGAGAAAAAAGAGAAAACAAGACAAGAGCGATTACAATTTAAAACAAGGCTAAGACAAAATGTGACTGAGAGAGAAAGAAAACTGAGCTAGTCTAAGTTAAGCGGTTACTATTCAAAAACAAATCTAAGACATAGTGTCACAGAGAAAAAAAGAAAAAAAGAAAAAACTAAGCTACAACACAACACAGGCTGGAAATGTCAATCCTTATGTGAGTTTACATGTCGTCTTGTAAATATGTTTGGAGTATTTCTTCCTTTAGTTTTTGTTTAAATTGTCCAAGCTTTGTACATGATTTTAATTCAGGTCCAAAATCGTTCCATAATCTGACTCCTTGCACTGAAATACAGTGTTGCTTGGTGGTTGTTCTCACTGTAGGCTTTTGAAATATACATGTTCCTCTGAAGTGATATCGTTTCTCCCTTGTTTGGAACAACTTTTGGATATTTGCGGGCAGTGATAGATTCTTCACTTTGAACATTATTATTGCGGTTTTAAAGTCAATCAGATCTTTCAACTTGAGAGTTTTTTGTTTAAGAAAAAGTGGGTTTGTTGGTTCCCTGTAAGCTGCTTTGTTGATTATTCTAATAGCTCTCTTTTGAAGCATAAAGAGTGGATATATGTTTGTTTTATATGTATTTCCCCATACTTCATTACAATATGTCATGTATGGGAGTATTAATGAATGGTACAAGGTGTATAGTGTGGGTTGATTCAGCAAATTTTTCACTCTGTGTAATATTGCAATTGATTTGGATACTTTACCTTTTATAACGTCATTTATCAATGACGTTGAAAATAATGGCTCATTTTGAAGAAAAAGTAACCAAAAACAATTATTTTATTTACTGAAGACTGTATTGTTGGATGTGCCAATGCAGAAGACACTGCACACTTTAGTGATAGTACCAGTATATGGAGGAATTCTGTGCCATATTAGCATCTGTATTTCCTAATAATGGGTTAGGGTTTAATGAGATTTAACATGTTTTAACACAAACTACTTTATGGTTCATAATTCTGTTGACAGACTTACACCAAACTCAGACTCAAACTGCTGGATTATTTAGAGTTATGTTCAGGTGACCGCACTCCCCCTCCTTTTCTGTGGGAGGTTCGTCATCAAGACCCCGGCTCCACAGGTGGTCAGTACACCAGCGTGAGTGGACACACCTGCTGCCTCTTCCCTACCTGCGGCTGGGAAAGACTGTCTCAGACTCTACTAGCATCAGCACCGGATCACCCCAGGGCTGTGTACTTTCCCCCCTGCTCTTCTCCCTGTACACCAACTCCTGCACCTCCAGCCACCAGTCTGTCAAGCTGATCAAGTTTGTGGACGACACCACCCTCATTGGGCTCATTTCCAACGGCGACGAGTCCGCCTACAGGAGAGAGGTGGTCCAGCTGGCGTCCTGGTGCAGCCACAACAACCTGCAGCTGAACGCTCTGAAGACAGTGGAGATGATCGTGGACTTCAGAAAAGTCACAGCCCCTCTGCCCCCCCTTACCCTCACAGACTCTCCCATCACCACTACGGATTCCTTCCGCTTCTTGGGCACCACCATCACCCGGCACCTCAAGTGGGAGCCGACCATCAGCTCCCTCATCAAAAAGGCCCAGTAGAGGATGTTCTTCCTGCGGCAGCTGAGGAAGCTCAAGCTCCCCACCAAGATGTTGGTGCAGTTCTACACAGCCATCATCAAGTCCATCCTCACCACCTCCATCACCGTGTGGTATGCAGGAGCCACTGCCAGGGACAGACTAAGACTGCAGCGCGTTGTGCGCGCTGCTGAGAAGGTGATCGGCTGCAAGCTCCCATCCCTCCAGGACCTGTACACCTCCAGGACCCAGAGGCGTGCAGGTCGGATCATAGCCGACCCTTCACACCCTGGACACGCACTGTTTGCCCCCCTCCCTTCAGGTAGAAGACTTCGGTCCATTCAGACTAAAACCTCCCGCTACATGAACAGCTTCTTCCCCTCTGCCATCAGACTGCTGAACACTAAGTGACTTATTAGACTCTCGTGCACTACGTACAGCAGCTCAACCGGACTCATGACAATTATCACTGTTTTTGTAGATTAGTATTACTCATTCATATTTTACATTTTATTGCATGCATAGTTTTTTATTTTAAAAATGTTTAATGTTTAATGTTGCAGCATTGCACCGAGACAAATTCCTAGTTTGTGTACTACATGAACAATGGCAATAAATCTCATTCTGATTCTGATTCTGATTCTGCCAGCACTTATGACCATTTTGTGATTGCTCCAGCGCTGGCTTGTTGGGTATAGCTGCCATCTGTATAAAGTGCTGTATTAGTTATTAAGGAACCCAGCCATTAACTCCTTTTCTCTTCACCCCTTTTCAGGTTGCTGCCATCTCCACGGTGCGTCTCCGGGGGTTGCTGTGCGCTCACCTGCTCCATCGACGTCATTTTCACTCCAGACAGCTTCCTCCACCTGGTCAGACACTTCTCCCAGCTCAACTCCCTGCCGGCTACTCCTCGCTGGTTCATCTTTTCCCTTGCTGGGTTCCTCTGCCGGGCTCTCTGCTCCTAATTCATAAGAATATCCCTGTAATTCTTTATTCCCGGTCTCCCTACTTATAGCTAACCTGCTCTCGTCTCCCTCTCTTACAGGCTGGGTATTCTTTTGGCGAGTGACGCTTTTTCCCTAATTTTTGAGCTCACTTTGTTCAATAAATCTGTGTTTAAACGTTGCTTCTCTGTGTCATGTTCATTCACTGGTGTAGCATCCTGCAAATGAGCTGATCATTCTCTTAAGCATGACATAGACAGCTTTTCCAGTCTTTTAGCATTTAATTTATGTCACTAAATCTTGGTAACCTTTCCAAATAAAACATAAACAAAAGTGGAGACATATCTGCAAAAGGCACAAAAGTTTATTGTAAAAATTCCTAGTGCGATACAAAGGAGTACATAGTACATTATTCACACATAGGATATATATTTATACAGTACATGTATATGTCCAGTAAATCCATGTATTTTCCATGCAACCTTGTGACTGTATTATTTTAATTGCTTTTCATCCTAGATGAAGTTTGTTTTGGGTAAAAAATGCATCATAATTGTTAAATATATTTTATTATACCTAACTCAGTACTGTCTACCTGTTGAAATTTATGTTTTATGACTAATATAACCCTATAACTATAATATGGCGCCTGGCAATCAATTTTTGGCAGCTGATCACTTTTTGCCACGACACCACCGGCTGGAGCAGATACATCCCATGGTGCCTCAAAAGTCTCTCCATGATTTTCACACAGATCAGAGCTCTGATCTAATCAAAGCTAAGCATTTCTTCAGACATTCTGAAGCTCTGCAATCACTGCGGTTTGTGAAGCTGGGGTAACATCTCACCACTGGCTTGGTTGAATGCTCAGACCGACAGTTTGAAGCAATAATTTTGCCACAAGAGTGCCATCTGAAACACACACACACAGCATACATATTTTAGTACCTAATAGCGATAGCTTGCCATGATTACAATGTAGTACGGAGGACTTATTAGTGCTTAACTAACATTAGCAATCATTAGCTTACCTTCATATGCGATCTAGCTCATATCCTCACGTCTTCCGCTGCCCCATGGCTTCCTGAACTCTCCAGTACTTTTCCATAGTTTTGTCTCGCTGCCTGTAGCCTTCTCTGGCTCTCCTTTTTTGCCTTTCCTCTGACAAAAAGCCAGTGAGCAGCAGGCTCGCCTCTATATCCATCTTGTGTTTTGCTTGTCACATACAAATGATGTCGTAGGAGTGCTGGGCCGCCTTGCTGTAAAGATCTCACTCACTTAAGGTGGTATTCAGTCATAATGGATAACGATGTTGGGATGAGTAGGTGCTAGGGGAATTAGTATTATTCTCAACACAGGGTCTACAGCTATTTGCCATCCAGAATGGCAGAAAAACAATGTAGCACGTGACCACTGACGTCATGTGCAACCCCTCTATAGGGCTTTATGCTCCACTCCTATTTCCTCACATTGTGGAGTGTGTAAATGAAGAGGCAGCTTCATGTCAGACGATTTATTACACACTCACATCTGACTGGTTACAGCAAGCACTCCTCTTTATATCCCAAGTCACCTTCACAAGCTTCAAGGCACTTCCTCATACACAGCATGATATTTACTCTACACTTCATTCAACCCCCTTTCACCCTCTTGGGCATTGTTCTCCCATGTGTATTCATTGTCTCTGTCTGAGGTGTGAAATAACCTGACTTCCATAACATAATCATCCAAACATGCAGCTTTTCAGCTGGTCGTGTCTTTACAAAATTTACCATCCGCACGTCATCATCCAACACATGAGCTAGGTCTGCTGGTAAAGTCTTGGCAACGAGCGCCTCATGATGCAAAAACTTGCAACTAACACAACACTGAATGAGAACCCCCCCCCCTCAAAAAAAGAAGAAGATCATCATTATTATGTTCAGACTCCCACCCACTGACATGAAAGAGCCACCATATTGCAGGCACAGACATGTAACAACGGCAAATAATTTGCCACAACTAAATAATCATTTTTTTACTAGTTAAGTAGAATTAGACAATTTCCAGTGGCACACCTGACTATCTCTCATGGCACGGTGGTTGAAAATCACTGTCATATAGTGTTTTTAAATTTAAAAATAACAATGTCATCCATACTGATGAATAAATAAGTGAATATTAATCTTTTGAAAAGTTTGTTGATGTTTTAATTTAAAATTAAATGAGGACATTATTGATTGTGTTGACAGTTACTTCAATCCTTTGAAACACAAGGGCTATCACTGTTGTTACCTCCGCCAAGGAGGTTATGTGATCATCGCCGTTGGTTTGTCTGTCTGTTTGTCTGTTTGTTTGTTTGTTTGTTTGTTTGTTTGTTAGCAAGATAATTCAAAAACTTATGGACGGATTTTCATGAAATCTTCACAGATTGTCTGAAATGGGGTATCCTACAGATGATTAGATTTTGGTGGTGATCCGGATCACCGTCCGGAAGAAAACCGCCATTACGGATAATGTCATTTTCGTGAATAACTACTGAACCACTAATCCTATCATTGTCCATCCAATTGCTAGTCATATGTTTTCATGGTCAAGGAATCTGAAAACGTACACACAAACACTGTATGGGGGGGAACTGTGGCCGCCATTACGGAAAATGCCATTTTCGTGAATAACTACTGAACCACTAATCCTATCATTGTCAATCCAATTGCTAGTCATATGTTTTCATTGTCAAGGAATCTGAAAATGTACACACAAACACTGTATGGGGGGAACTGTCGCCGCCATTTCGGAAAATGCCATTTTCGTGAATAACCATTGAACCACTAATCCTATATCATTGTCAATCCAATTGCTAGTCATATGTTTTCATGGTCAAGGGATCTGAAAACGTACACACAAACACTGTATGGGGGGAACTGTGGCCGCCATTACGGAAAATGTCATTTTCCTGAATAACTACTGAACCACTAATCCTATCATTGTCAATCCAAGTGCTAGTCATATGTTTTCATGGTCAAGGAATCTGAAAACGTACACACAAACACTGTGTGGGGGGAACTGTGGTGCTTGGCGGAGGTCTGCGCTCTCCGAGTGCTTTTCTAGTTTTAAATGTGTTTCCTTGATGTTTATAGTCATTAGGCTGCTCTAGATTTCATAATAACAAAGATTCATTACATGCAACCACCGTACCCCCCAGCAAATACTGTATGTTATGTTAGCCCATTAATGTTAGCTAACTGAGAAGTAAGTAAGTAAGTAAGTAAGTAAGTAAGCTTTATTTATATAGTGTGGAGTGTGTGGCTTATATTATTCATATATCCATACCTACATATGTATAGACACAAGAGGAATGTTTAGAGATTGCATATGTAGAATGACCTCACGTCTCAGAGCAGGACAATAGGTCTCGACCACCGGCGAAGATCAGCGAGCAGACGAAGACTCAGCGGTGGAGACCTGAATGGACTTCCTGACCCCCCAGGGTCAGGTGGAGGAGAGAGAGAGGACAATAGAAGGAGATAACGCGGATGTGTGATGTCGGCTTTTGTTATGCGATGTCTTTTGTTATGTGATGTATAAGTACGAAGGTCTGACTGCGCTCAGCCTCTTTTCTGCTTCTGCATTGAGATGAGACATGTTGGAGAGTGGAAGCCGACAATAAACCTGATGTATAAAATCACTTCGCTTCCTTATTTCAAGCTCTCTACATTGGTGACCAGACGTTGAGAATGGACGAAAGACGTTCTCCCACTACAGGCTCGTCAGAGGCGACCCAAACAAGTGCCGTCGCCAACCCTGACATGGGAACGGACGGAAGACGTTCCCCCACAGCAGACTCGTCGGAGACGGCCCAAGCAAGCGCCGTCCCCAACCCTGTCGTGAGAACGGAGGAAAGGCGTTCTCGCGCTGCAGACTCGTCAGAGGCGGCACAAGCAAGCGCTGTCGCTGTCAAACTCCCAGAGTTCTGGCAAAATGACCCGAAGTCGTGGTTCCAGCAGGCTGAGGCTCAGTTTGCACTCGCGGGGGTGACGGCTGACGAGACCAAATTTTACCACATCGTCGCCAGACTCGATGCCGCCACAGCACGATGCGCGCGGAGCGTTATACAACAGCCGCCCGCCAACGACAAATACAAGGAACTGAAGGCGACCCTCATCGAGAGTTTCGTCCCCTCGGCCGAGGAAAGGGCCGGGAGGATACTGGCGATTTACGGCCACGGGGGGCGCAGACCGATGGCCCTCATGGAAGACATGCTGCAGCTGAGGGAGGCAGACAACGACAACTTCCTCTTTCAACACATCTTCCTCAGCACTCTGCCGACGCACATGAGAGGGATCCTGGCCAACATGCGGTGTAAGACCCAGCAGGACTTCCGCGTGCTTGCCCGAGAAGCACAGCGGCTCATCAACTCCTGCGGCGAGCAGATGGCCACAGCAGCATCGGCAGATCTCGGCGTGGCAGCCCAGAGCATCGGAGAAGCACAGGCGACGGAGCAGAACCCGCCCACCATGGCAGCGACGCGACCAAGGCGCAGCAAACGGGATGACCTCTGCTACTACCATCGACGTTTCGCAGAGAGGGCATACAAATGTGTGCCCCCCTGCAGTTTCAAGAGCTCGGGAAACTTCAAAGCCGAGAACCGTTAGCAGCTACGGCTCTCGGCGAGACAAACAAGCTGCTCTACGTGACTGACGGACACTCCGGGAGACAGTTCCTCATCGACACCGGAGCTCAGGTGAGCTTCATCACCCCGTCCTACGCAGACCGGGCAACAGGACCCCGTGGAAACGGAGCGATGGCAGCTAATGGCTCGATCATCGACACCTTTGGTGAAAGAAACCTGCCTCTGTCCATTCACGGCCGCAACTATAGGTGGACCTTTATTATAGCGGCGGTGAGTTTTAACTTGTTGGGCGCTGATTTCTTATGTGCACATGGGTTGTTAGTCGATCTTGCAAACAGACGCTTAGTTAATGCGTCATTTTCTTCTATCCCCTGTTCAGCTCGAGTGTCCCCACCACCCGTGCAGGCCAGCGTCGCCACAGCAGGAGGTAAGTTTGACCAACTCCTCACCCAATTTCCAGCACTCACAGTTCCCAAATTTTCAGCAACAGTAGCGAAACACGGCGTGGAACACTTCATTCCCACAACGGGCCCACCTGTTTTCGCTAAAGCTCAGCGCTTAGACGCGACCAAGCTCGCCATAGCACGCGACGAGTTTGCCAGCCTGGAAAAACTGGGCATTACTCGGCGCTCGAAAAGCCCTTGGGCATCACCACAACATATGGTCCCGAAAACCGACGGTTCCTGGAGACCTTGCGGTGATTATCGCAGATTAAACAATGCGACAGCACATGACCGCTACCCAATCCCTCACATTCAGGATTTTTCACTACATCTGGCGGGTGCGCGCATTTTTTCTAAAACAGACCTGGTCCGCGGCTACCACCAAGTTCCGGTTCGACCTGAAGACGTCCCTAAAACAGCTGTAATAACCCCTTTTGGTCTTTTTGAATTTTTGCGAATGCCGTTTGGCCTCAAGGGCGCTGCTCAAACTTTTCAGCGTATGATGGACGCAGTATTACGCGACCTCCCCTTCGTGTTCGTCTACCTTGACGATATTCTGGTAGCCAGCACGTCGGAGGAAGAACACGAACAACACCTCACTACGGTTTTTCAGAGGCTAGAAGAGCACGGGTTAATAATTAACCTGGCCAAATGCCGATTCGGCGTGTCACAAATTGATTTTTTGGGACACAGAGTTTCACCAGAAGGGGCAGTTCCATTGCCGGACAAAGTGCGCGCGGTAGCAAATTTCCCCCGACCACAAACGGTCAGATCGCTACAGGAATTTTTAGGAATGGTAAATTTTTACAACCGTTTCCTCCCTCGCGCAGCTCAACTCATGCAGCCCCTATATGCCGTGCTCAGAAAACAAAAGCCCTCCAACGCGGTCGAATGGACCCCGGAGCAGGAACGCGCCTTCGCGGAAGTAAAAAGAGCACTAGCGGATGCCGCATTGTTAGTCCACCCCGATCCCTCTGCCCGCATAGCGCTGACCACAGACGGGCGGTTGTGGAACAACATGTCGGCGGAACCTGGAAACCGCTAGCGTTTTTTAGCAAATCCTTTAACCAAACCGAGCGCAAATACTGTCATGCGGTCATCCTCGCGGATCACCAAGAGACGCCACAGAGTTCACCAGAGAGTTTGGCTAAGATGTTATTTATTTCCAGACGTGACAAAACACAACTATGAACCCCTATAGGGCAAACACACACATAACTGAGACTTGGGCTCGTAGGGCTAACCCAGCCGCCACGAGCTAACTGTGACAAAACTATGATCAGAACGAGACTTGGGCTCGTAGGGCTAACCCAGCCGCTACGAGCTAACTGTGACAAAACTATGAAGACAAACCTGACATGAAGGTCTACGGCACTCTCTAACATGACGAGGCGTAGACCCAGACTTGACAAGACAAATGAGACGAGACGTTGACAGAATGTAGACCAATAATCCTGCGTCTTACCGTCGTCAGTGCTGGGCTTAAAAGGGCGAAGCACTAACGACGGTAATGACAAACAGCTGACCGGCCGTTGACAGGCGGAAGCCCCACCGAGCACTTTCACAATAAGAGCCCGGTGGGGCCAGAATACAGCCCGCAGCTGTCAAGGCCGGCAGCGAGAAATAACTTAACCTGAGCGCGATCAGAACCGGCGCTCGGGTCATAACAGTTCCCTCCCTCCATGGGCGGAGTCCGAACGCCCCAAGGAACCACCCTGCCCCCCCGCCCCCCCCCCAGGGTGGGAGGTTGGGGGACAGGTGCGGAGGGAGAGAAACCAACCCATGAACAAGACAAAAAAACCATACAAGACAATGACAAGACTAACAAGAAAAAATGTACAAGGGAAAACAAAAACCAGAACTACAGGTTCAGAAAAAAAATTAAATGCAAGAATAGAGCATACTCGCTCATACCAGACTACATGAAAAAACAAAAAACAGAGCATTACTCGCTCATACCAGACTATACAAAACAGAAACAGAGCATTACACGCTCATACCAGACTACATGAAGCAAAAAAAAAAACAAAAAACAGAGCACTACTCGCTCATATCAAACTATACATAAGCCAGCAGGGCTACTACAAGGCATGAGCACTAGATACAAAATAACCAGAACTAAGAAAAAAAGCACAAATACTGAGACAAACCCAGGGACCACTACCACCCCCCGACAGTTTATGTCGACCGATGGTCAAAGGAGGCGGACCAGGCGGCTCACCAGAGTCCAAAGTCCCGCACGTCCGCTTCTCCGGTGGTCGAACTAGGTAGCCCCATGGCACACATAACAAGTCGGGTGGCCGAACCGAGGCGCCGAACTGGCGAAACAGTCCCTCCGGCGGCCGACCCGTGTCCCTCAGCCACCAGTCCAGGGCATCAACAACCCGCAGCGGCCTCCCTGATGAGAACAAAACTCGGGAGAACCGGGGCGAGCGAACAGGGACCCCCATGGCCCCCGGCGATGATGAATAGGGGCGGTGACTCATAGGGAATTGATGAGCAGGGCGAGCCAAGAATCCGCTCCGCGAAGAAGGGTCTGCAGCTCCTCCTCCGCCAATGGACCACGCTCGAGCTGCATCACCACTGGACCCAGATTGGGTCCCAGCTGCACCCTCGTTGGGCCCCGATTGGGCCAGAACCGCACCTGCGGTGGACCCAGATCGAGCCTCCGGTGCACCCTCGTTGGGCCCCGATAGGGCCAGAACCGCATCCGCGGTGGACCCCGATCGAGCCTCCGGTGCACCCACGTTGGACCCCGATCGGGTCAGATCCGCACCTGCGGTGGACCCCGATTGGGCCTCCGACGCACCCACGTCGGACCCCGATTGGGCCGAAACCGCCTCTGCGGTGGACCCCGATTGGGCCTCCGGTGCAGCTCCGCTGACGAACTCCACCCCCGAACCTGGGACCTCCACCTTGGTGACACCGACCCGTTCCCCGCCGGCAACACTAGAACAAAGCTCAGGGACAGGAAAACCGGGATCAGTATCACCGGTAGCAACGGAACCCAGCGAGACGAGCTCAGGCGCAGCAGACAGCTGCTCCTCACTGGCTTCCCCGAGAGGCAGGCAAAAATGCTCAACAGGGGACAGAGACAGAAAAGGGAGCACTTGCCTGCACTCGGGTTCCGTTGCCACCCAGGACTCCGACGATCCGGGTTCAGGGCGACTCTCGTCAGCTGGCTCGGACTCAGCTGCGTCGGGCTCCGCAGCTGGCACGGTGTCATCTGCAGCCTCAGGTTCCTCCCACGCTACTATCCACGCTGACGACCCGTATGGCGTGGGGGCAGGGAACCCTTGACACACTGGCTCGGACCGCTCCGGCGAGGAGACCCGGGGACGCTTCTTTGTCGGCTCAGGCTCCGGGCCGCAGTCCGCTCCTCTCCTCCGTCCAAGACGTGACTGCAGGGCCGGATGCAGGCTGTCCAGCACTGCAGGGGCCCTCTTCGTCCGGCGACGCTGGCCTGGCGTCGCGGACCGCTCGACGAGGGAGAACACAGAGGCAGTAAGTTTAATAATTTCATCCACAGCAGGTGGAGGGAGCTCGGGGGGCTGCGAACCCCGAACTCCATCCCCAGGAGTCAGACAAGGCAGAATAATATCATGATGTGAGAAATTATCGTGCACTTGCCTTCCTCCCGGGGCAGAGATGGTTCCTGCTGTGGGGGACGTCGTTCCTCCTTCTCCCCGCTGGATGGCGACAGAGGGCCCCCTGGGAAGACGAGGTGGGGCCGCTCTCGGGGATTCGCTGACGGGATACGCCGGCAGCGAGTCCAACCGGGGATTCCGCTGAGAGTTGCCCGCGCCGTTACGCCAATGTCCTCGCCGGCCCCCAGACGGCGCGTACTCCTGGACCTGCTCCGGGACGGGACACCAACGCGGGGAGCGGGGATCCCTCCTCCCCTGCTTCCTGCTCTTCTCTTCCAGCCCACGAAGTAACTCGCGCTGAATGGCGTTGTTCCTCCCACCTCGTTATCACCTCCAGGTGGTCATAACTATCGAGGGGAAGGTTGTCCAAAAGCTCCTCAGCGTAGTCCAAATGCCTGCACACATCGCTGGGAGTGTCCCACAGCGTAGCGGAGAATAACGTGAGGTCCACGTACTCCAGGACCTCCGCTAGCCTTCTGTCCATGCGCCGACCGCGACCCCTGGATGATGGCATTCTCCCAGCAGCAGGCATCCAGACAGGGAAGAACAAACAGTCCAAAATGGCACAAACTCACGGTGAAACGGCGTCTCGGTGCGGCGCCTCCGTTTAGGCGACCTGGCAGGAGTATACTGTCATGCGGTGATCCTCGCGGATCACCAAGAGACGCCACAGAGTTCACCAGAGAGTTTGGCTAAGATGTTATTTATTTCCAGACGTGACAAAACACAACTATGAACCCCTATAGGGCAAACACACACATAACTGAGACTTGGGCTCGTAGGGCTAACCCAGCCGCCACGAGCTAACTGTGACAAAACTATGATCAGAACGAGACTTGGGCTCGTAGGGCTAACCCAGCCGCTACGAGCTAACTGTGACAAAACTATGAAGACAAACCTGACATGAAGGTCTACGGCACTCTCTAACATGACGAGGCGTAGACCCAGACTTGACAAGACAAACGAGACGAGACGTTGACAGAATGTAGACCAATAATCCTGCGTCTTACCGTCGTCAGTGCCGGGCTTAAAAGGGCGAAGCACTAACGACGGTAATGACAAACAGCTGACCGGCCATTGACAGGCGGAAGCCCCACCGAGCAACAATATTCTACTTGATAGATTAGAACACTATGTTGGACTTAATGGAACTTCATTGCAGTGGTTTAGATCTTATTTATCTGATAGGTTCCAGTTTGTTCATGTAAATGATGAGTTTTCTCTCAGCTCAAAGCTTAGTCATGGAGTTCCACAGGGATCTGTGCTTGGCCCTACTCTTTTTAGTTTATATATGCTTCCGTTAGGCAACATTATTAGAAAGCACTGTATACATTTTCACTGTTATGCAGATGACACACAATTATACCTGTCAATGAAGCCAGATGATACTAATCAATTAGCCAAGTTAGAAGCCTGTCTTAAGGAAATCAAAGTTTGGATGACTTGTAATTTCCTGCTATTAAATTCAGATAAGACTGAAGTCATTCTTGTTGGTCCAAAAAACCTTAGAAATTCCTTTCCAAATCAAACTTTCAGTTTGGATGCAGTTACTCTTTCTCTTAATAGCTCTGTGAGGAACCTTGGAGTTATTTTTGATCAGGATTTGTCCTTCAATTCACATATTAAATTTGTTTCTAAGACTGCCTTCTATCATTTGCGTAATATTGCCAAGATTAGGAGCATCTTGTCTCAGAGTGATGCTGAGAAGCTGATCCACGCTTTTGTTAGCTCGAGATTAGATTATTGTAATTCTTTATTATCAGGTTGTCCTAAAACATCTTTAAAAAGTCTTCAGCTGATCCAAAATGCTGCAGCAAGAGTTTTAACAGGTACTAGAAAGAGAGATCATATCTCTCCGGTTCTGGCCTCCCTTCATTGGCTTCCCATAGAGTTTAGAATTAAGTTTAAAATCCTTCTTCTTACTTACAAAGCTCTAAACAATCAGGCTCCTTTTTATTTAAAAGATCTGATACTACCGTATCATCCTAACAGAGCACTACGCTCCCAAAATGCAGGTTTACTTGTAATACCTAGAATCTCCAAAAGTACAATGGGAGGCAGAGCCTTCAGTTATCAAGCTCCTCTCCTGTGGAATCAGCTGCCAATCTGGATTCGGGAGTCAGACTCGATCTCTGTTTTTAAGAATAGGGCTAAAACCTACCTTTTTGATATAGCCTACAATTAGGGAGGGATCATGTGTTTTCTGAACCCTCCCTTAGTTATGCTGCTAATAGGTTTAGTCAGCCGGGGGACCTCCAGTAATGCACTGGGCCTCACTCCTTTCCTCACTCTCTATGAAATATTTTTTTTTGCTGGTCATTAACATTTGTTTGTTCTCTCCCATAGATTGAGTCCCCATCGTGCTGTTTGCTCTCTACATGTCTGTTCTTTTCTTCTTCTCTATCCCCTCACCCCCCAGCCAGTCGCAGCAGATGACTGCCCCTCCCTGAGCCTGGTTCTGCTGGAGGTTTCTTCCTGTTAAAGGGAGTTTTTCCTCTCCACCATCGCCAAGTGCTTGCTCACAGGGGATCGCCTGATTGCTGGGGTCTTTCTGCAACTGTGGGGGTCCTCCCTACAGTTGATAGTGCTATGAGATGACTGTTGTTGTGAAATGGCGCTATATAAATAAAGTTGAATTGAATTGAAATTGAATTAAGAGCCCGGTGAGGCCAGAATACAGCCTGCAGCTGTCAAGGCCGGCAGCGAGAAATAACTTAACCCGAGCGCGATCAGAACCGGCGCTTGGGTCATAACAAATACAGCACTTTTGACAGAGAGCTGCTAGCGCTTCATTTATCCATCCGCCATTTCCAGTTCTGTCTGGAAGGGCGGCATTTCACGGCTTTTGTAGACCACAAACCACTCACTTTTGCAATGGCTAAAATTTCAGAACTGTGGTCGGGAAGGCAACAAAGACAGCTGGCTGCAATTTCAGAGTTTACCACAGATATTCGACACGTGGCAGGCAAACTTAATGTGGTGGCAGATTGCCTCTCCTGCGCCGTGACATCGTCAGGGCACGAGGAAGCAGATTATACTACCGCAGCCGCAGAGCTCATGGCCAACGCGGACGCGTACGCGGCCCCAATTCACGTAGGGATAGATTACGCGGCCATGGCAGTGGAACAAAGCAGTGACGCAGACGTGCGCGCGCTCCAGTCTGGACCAACAGGGTTAAGGCTGGAGGAAAGGGGTTTGCATGACGGTGTGCCCCCCCTAATCTGCGACGTGCCAACTGGTCGACCTCGCCCGGTAGTCCCAGCCGCGTGGCGCCGCCGCGTTTTTGACTCGGTGCACTCCCTCGCGCACCCAGGGGTGCGCGCCTCGGTGAAAATGGTCGCGGAGAAGTTTGTTTGGCCAGGCCTGCGTAAAAATGTAAAGGAGTGGGCGAGAACTTGCATGTCTTGCCAATGCGCCAAAATTCACAAACACACGAAAGCTCCTCTGGAACCCTTCCGAATCCCGGCCAGGAGGTTTGACCACGTACACGTCGACCTTGTGGGCCCACTGCCATCGTCTCAGGGGTTCACACACCTTTTAACAATGGTAGACCGGACCACACGCTGGCCAGAAGTGGTCACGCTGGCCAGAAGCGGTCACGCTGGCCAGAAGCGGTCACGCTGGCGTCAACCACAGCCGCGGAAGTCGCTCGCGTTTTTTTAACAACCTGGGTGGCGCGTTTCGGCGTCCCATCGGACATCACATCCGATAGGGGGCCTCAGTTTGTCTCAGAGCTGTGGTCAGCCATGGCCAGCAGCTTAGGGGCGACAATTCATCGCACCACCGCATATCACCCTCAGGCTAACGGGTTATGCGAGTGTTTTCATAGGTCTTTAAAGGCCGCCCTCAGGGCCTCACTGACGGATACAGATTGGGTAAATAAACTTCCCTGGGTTTTATTAGGGTTGCGTTCTGCGCCTAAGGAGGATCTAGACACCTCCCCTGCAGAATTAGTTTTCGCTCAACCTCTCAGGCTCCCGGGTGAGTTCTTACCAGAACATCCAGAGCCCGGGCGCCTCCCAGCCCTGAGGCCCCTAAGCAGCACGTGTCCGGTCCACCATATGATGGACCATACAGAGTGCTGGAACCTGGTGATAAGCATTTTGTGCTTGATTTAGGGGACAGAAAAGAAACAGTCAGTATTGACAGACTTAAGCCTGCTTTCATGTTGAGCGACGAACCTGTACAGGTGGCGAGAGCACCTCGACGGGGTAGACCCCCCAAGAGACACACCTCAACCCCCCCCCCCCCCGCCCCCACAGGGACCAAGTAACCACTCTCCTCCCCAAGCTGCAGATTCCTTGCAGGACGGCCCCGCCAGGACGCCAAAGCGGGCCTACAGCAGATTTGGGAGAAGATTGAAACCCAGACGACACATAGACTGATGTAAAATTGACAAGGGGTTGTAAGCTATGCTGTCGAATTTTGCCGTTGCAGAGTTAGGGCTGACATATGATATAGACTATACTGTTGTTACCACTGAATTTTTAACATGAACATGCTGTATAGCTTGAAGGCTAGTGTGGCTGCTGAGGATATTTTTCCCTTTTTCCTGTTGATGTGAATAACGGTATAATATGTCATGGATGTTACCTTAAGCTGTGAACTTAATTTTATTGTCCTTTTCTTAGACGTTTGGGGGGGCTGTGGCTTATATTATTCATATATCCATACCTACATATGTATAGACACAAGAGGAATGTTTAGAGATTGCATATGTAGAATGACCTCACGTCTCAGAGCAGGACAATAGGTCTCGACCACCGGCGAAGATCAACGAGCAGACGGAGACTCAGCGGTGGAGACCTGAATGGACTTCCTGACCCCCCAGGGTCAGGTGGAGGAGAGAGAGAGGACAATAGAAGGAGATAACGCGGATGTGTGATGTCGGCTTTTGTTATGCGATGTCTTTTGTTATGTGATGTATAAGTACGAAGGTCTGACTGCGCTCAGCCTCTTTTCTGCTTCTGCATTGAGATGAGACATGTTGGAGAGTGGAAGCCGACAATAAACCTGATTTATAAAATCACTTCGCTTCCTTATTTCAAGCTCTCTACAGAGTGTGTAATTGATGAGGCATGTTTGTCTCAAGGCAGTTTATTACAGGTCTCCAACATGAGCATTGTAGAAAGAGGACATCTCAGAAAAAACTCGTCCCTTATATACCCAGGTCTCCCCACAGCTCACAAGTCACATTGCATTCACATCAAAGGTAACTTTGCATTTCCTCTTAAATCCCTTAGCATCCCCCTCACAGTCTTTGGCCCACAAAGGATCCTCCAAGCAGTCTCTTGGCATACAAAGGATCCTCCAAGTCACAGGTGTCAAACTCATTCCATGGAGGGCCAAGACCCTGAAGGTTTTACCTCCACCCAGTGTCTTCAACAGGTGATTTCTCTGAATTTCGTCCTACTGATTGCTGATCAGTGAAAACACCTGCTGAAGAGACTGGGTGGAAGTAAAACCTGCAGGGTCTTGGCCCTCCATGGAATGAGTTTGACACCCCTGCTCCAAGTAGTCTCTTGCATATAAAAGATTACACTTTCACGGCTTCCTGTTATCTCCAAGGAAGCTCTGCACTTTGTTCTTATCTAAGATGTGAGGCATTATGCAAGGCATTAAGTAAGTCACATGTGTGGCTACACCCCCCCCCCAAAACATTTTAGATCGAACAAAAGAATAACAGTCTGCATGCTGTGATAGAATCGTTAAACATCAATCCCCATGCTGTTTGGACTTCAGTCTTCTCCCGTATCTGCTGTAACCAGGATTCGCCACCTCAGAGGTGCTGTCATGCTGGGGAGCTGCTGTCTGGGGGTGGAAAACCTTTTGTCAGTCTCTGCAGGTGTTCTGGGGAAATTTTACTCTGGAAAGCTCCTCGTGGGGGTCTTCCGCGCCGAGGGGCCCTCGCCAACAGCACTTGCTCGTCCGCCACCACAAAAGCGGGTTTGAGTCTGTTTAAGCCAACCTTTTCCCTTCTACCCCCCAAATCTAGCAAAAAATGCTTGTCCCCTGTTTCCAGCACTCTGAACGGTCCATCATAAGGCGGTCGCAATGGGGGGCGATGTGCATCGTGTCTGACAAAAACAAACTCCGCATTTTTCAAAGTTTTAGGTACAAAAATGCGCGGAAAACTGTGGTGGGCAGGGCCCGGCAGCATGCCTGTGTCGATGCTACGCTGCAAAAGCCGAGATGGGGAGCTGCCCGGCGCAGGATTATCTGGGAGAAACTCCCCGGGCAACCGAAGTGGCTGCGCAAAAACGAGTTCGGCTGGGGAAGCCTCTAAGTCCTCTTTAGGCGCAGAACGTAACCCCAATAAAACCCACGGTAGCTTGTCTACCCAATTTGCATCTGTCAGTGACGCTCTGAGAGCTGCTTTCAATGACCTGTGAAAACGTTCGCATAACCCGTTAGCCTGTGGATTGTACGCGGTTGTACGGTGAATTGTGATGCCTAGGCTGCGGGCCATTGTTGACCAAAGTTCGGAAACAAATTGAGGGCCTCTGTCGGACGTAATGTCCGAGGGGACTCCAAAATGCGGCACCCATGTTGTTACAAACGCGCGCGCCACCTCCTCGGCTGTGGTTGACGCTAAAGGAACCACCTCCGGCCAGCGCGTGGTGCGGTCCACCATTGTCAGAAGGTGCGTGCACCCCTGTGATGGCGGGAGGGGACCCACGAGGTCCACGTGAACGTGGTCAAACCTCTTAGCCGGAATGTGAAATGGCTCCAAGGGAGCTCTCGTGTGTCTGTGTACCTTGGCTCGTTGGCATGCCGTGCAGGCTGCCGCCCACTCTTTAACTTGTTTGCAGAGGCCCGGCCACACAAATTTTTCTGCTACCATTTTGACCGACGCGCGCACCCCCGGGTGCGCCAAAGAATGAATCGAGTCAAAAACGCGGCGGCGCCACGCTGCCGGTACCACGGGACGCGGTCTCCCCGTGGAGACATCACAGATTAGAGGGGGCATACCGTCCTGCAGCACCCTGCTCTCCAGCCTTAACCCTGTTGGTCCAGACTGGAGTGCGCGCACATCCGCGTCACTAACATGCTCCGCGGCCATGGCTGTGTAATCTAACCCCACGATGACGGGGGCAGCCACGGCGCACGAGAGGCAGTCTGCCACTACATTCAGTTTACCCGACACGTGCTGAATATCAGTAGTCAACTCTGAGATCGCGGCTAGCTGCTTCTGCTGCCGGCCCGACCATGGTTCTGAAACTTTGGCCATCACGAATGTTAGTGGCTTGTGGTCAACGAACGCGGTGAAACAGCGCCTTTCTAGCCAGAACTGGAAGTGGCGAATGGCCAAATGGAGAACCAGCAACTCCCTGTCAAACGCGCTGTATTTACGTTCACTATCACGCAAGGTCCTGCTGAAAAAGGTGAGTGGCTGCCAAGCCCCGGCTACATGCTGCTCCACGACTGCCCCTATGGCCACATCTGACGAGTCAGTGGTGAGCGCTATGCGGGCCGTTGGGTCTGGATGTGCCAACAACGCAGCGTTTGCCAGGGCTGCTTTGACTTCCGCGAACGCTCGCTCCCGCTCCAGGGACCACTCGATCTTATTCGCGGTTTCCTGTTTTTTGAGCGCGGCATACAGCGGTTGCATGAGTTGCGCTGCACGGGGGAGGAAATGGTTATAAAAATTCACCATTCCCAAAACCTCCTGTAATGCCCTGACCGTCTGCGGCCGGGGGAAGTCTGCTACTGCGCGCACTTGTCAGGTAGCGGAACCGCTCCTTTGGGGGAGATGCGGTGTCCTAAAAAATCGATCTGCGTCATCCCGAACTGACACTTCGCTGGGTTGATTATTAATCCGTGCTCTCCCAACCTCCGGAAAACTGCCGCGAGGTGGCTTTCGTGTTCGTCTTCGGACGTGCTGGCTACCAAGATATCGTCTAAGTAGACGAACACGAAAGGGAGATTGCGCAGCACGGCGTCCATCATGCGTTGAAACGTCTGTGCAGCCCCTTTAAGCCCGAATGGCATGCGCAAAAACTCAAATAGACCAAATGGAGTTATCACCGCTGTTTTGGGTATGTCCTCAACGCGCACTGGGACTTGGTGGTAACCGCGGACCAAGTCTGTTTTAGAAAAAACGTGCGCCCCTGCCAAATGAACGGAAAAATCTTGGATATGAGGGACTGGGTAGCGGTCATGCACTGTGGCGTTGTTCAACCTGCGGAAATCCCTGCAAGGTCGCCACGAACCGTCAGCTTTCGGGACCATGTGTAGCGGGGAAGCCCATGGGCTGTTCGAACGCCTGATGATGCCCAACCTCTCCAAGTTGGCGAACTCCTCATGCGCTATGGCCAGTTTAGCTGTGTCCGAGCGCCGAGGTTTTGCAAAAATGGCGGCCTGGTGGTGGTAATAAAATGCTCCACCCCGTGCTTAGCGACGGCTGCCGAAAATGTGGGGACCGTGAGTGCTGGGAACTGAGTGAGCAGTGTGTGGAACTTACCGCTTGCAGCTGTGACGTTGGCTTGTGCTGTTGGCCGGGACTCTCGAGCTGTACAGGGAATAGAATCAAAAGACAGTGCATTAACCAGGCGCCTGTTAGCGACATCAACCAACAAACCATGTGAGCACAAAAAATCAGCCCCCAATATATTGAAATTCAATGCTGCTATGACAAAAGTCCACTCAAATGTACGGCCGTGTAGCGACAGGAGTAGAGTCCTCTCACCAAAGGTTTTAATGTCCGAGCCGTTTGCTGCTGCCATCTGGGGGCCACTGGAACCTGCCAGCCGGTCGGCGTAGGACGGCATGATGAAACTCAGCTGGGCGCCGGTGTCCATGAGGAAATGTCTCCCGGAGCGTGTGTCCGTCAAGTAGAGCAGCTTGTTCTCCTCCCCGAGGGTCGCAGCTGCTACCGACCCCCGGTCTTGGCGTTTTCCCGAGAGCTTGAACTGGCACGGTGGTATACATTTGCGTGCCTTCTCTGCAAAGCGGCGGTGATAGAAACAAAGGATGTCTCCTCCGCGTCCCTTGGTGCCCGCCGCCGCTGTCGTCGGTGGTTCTGCTACCCCCGTCAATGGCTCCTGGCCCTCTCCGGCAGTCGCGCCGAGCTCCGTCGCTGCCGCCGTGGCCGTGCGTTCTCTGCTGGCCATGACAATCCGATTTGCCTCCCGGGCTAGCGCACGGTAGTCCCGCTTGGCCAACAACAGCGAACTGGCCAGGACCGCTCTCGTCGCTGACGGCAGGTTCCTGAGGAAGAGGTGGGTAAAGATGAAGTGGTCGTCGTCGGAGCCTTTCAACCTCAGCATCTTCTCCATCAGGTCAATGGGCGTGCAATCTCCCATCCCGGTCAGCACCAGGAGTCTCTCTGCTCTCTCCTCCACCGAGAGTGTGTAGTGCTGGATGAGTGCAGCCTTCAACGCGCCGTATTTGTCGCTGGCTGGTGGCTGCTCCAGAAGGCTCTCCACATGCTGAGCCGTGTGGTTGTCGAGCTTTGCGATCACATGGTAGAATTTCGTGTCATCTACCGATATTCCCCGGAGGGCGAACTGTGCCTCAACCAGGGGGAACCAGGAGCGCGGGTTGTGCTGCCAAAAGTCCAGTAGCTGGACCGTAACGGCATACACTTGGCTGGGGGCTCCCAACGCGGCTGGCCCCGGGGAATTCTCTTCTTGCTGCATGCTACGTCTTGGGTCACCAGTGTGGAGTGTGTAATTGACGAGGCATGTTTGTCTCAAGGCAGTTTATTACACGTCTCCAACATGAGCATTGAAGAAAGAGGACATCTCAGACAAAACTCGTCACTTATATACCCAGGTCTCCCCACAGCTCACAAGTCATATTGCATTCACATCAAAGGTAACTTTGCATTTCCTCTTAAATCCCTTAGCATCCCCCTCACAGTCTTTGGCCCACAAAGGATCCTCCAAGCAGTCTCTTGGCACACAAAGGATCCTCCAAGTAGTCTCTTGCATATAAAAGATTACACTTTCACAGCTTCCTGTTATCTCCAAGGAAACTCTGCACTTTGTTCTTATCTAAGATGTGAGTCATTATGCAAGGCATTAAGTAAGTCACATGTGTGGCTACAATAGCACTTTTCACAGACATATAAAGTCACAAAGTGCTTCACAATGCAGCACAATCAAAATGATTAGAATACAACTGAAATACAAATTAAAATGCAATAAAATACAATTGAAATACAGTAATACAATAAGATACAGTTAAAATACGATTAAGATAAAACTAAGATACAAAAAATACACTCTATGCAGTCAGGGGGTAACGGCCTTCAGTCAGTCTTGGATTAAAATGCCTGTTTAAACAAGAATGTTTTCAGGTGGGTTTTAAAACTCACAACACTGTCCATGGCTCGAAGGTACAGAGGGAGGTCATTCCACAAGCGTGGTGCTACTGCTTTAAAAGACCTGTCACCTCTAGTAGCAAAATGGGTGTGGGGAACCATGAGCAAGTGCTGTCCTGAGGATCTCAGGCTGTGGGTCGAGCTGTAGGGCTGAATCGGAGCAGCCATATATGCGGGGGCCTGACCGTGAATTGCTCGGAAAGTGAGCACCAGGATCTTAAAATGGACACGATACAGAACAGGGAGCCAATGGAGTGATCTAAGGACAGGTGTAATGTTGTCTCTCCTGTTTGCACGTGTCAGGAGCCTCGCAGCAGAGTTTTGAACAAACTGCAGACGGGCCAGTTCCTTCTTGTTCAAACAGGTGAAAAGGCTGTTACAGTAGTCCAGACGTGAGGAGACAAATGCGTGAATAATCATCTCCAGCTCTTTGTGTGAAACCATGGTCCTGAGCTTGGAGATATTTTGCAGTTGAAAGTGACAATTTTTTATCAGTTGTTTGGTGTAATGTTCCAATGACATGGCCTTATCAAAGATGACACCCAAGTTTCTCAGCTTTGTTTTAACTGTACTGCCCATGTCACGAAGGTATTGTTTTATGCCTGATATGTCGCTGTCTGGGGCAATGATCAAAGTCTCCGTTTTGCCAAAGTTTAGCTGGAGGCTGTTGTCATTAAGCCACTGCTTTATGTGGGACAGGCAGTTTGTTAAGGAGCTGAGTATGTGGAGTTCAGACTTGTTGAACGAGCAGTATATCTGGATGTCGTCTGCAAAGAGATGATAGGAGATGTTATTATACCGCTTTATGATGCGGCCAAGGGGGAGAATGTACAGGACAGGACAGAACCTTGGGGCACACCATACTGCAAATTGGCTGAGTTGGACCGGATGTTATGAGAAAATACACTGAAGCTTCTACCAGTCAAGTAGGAGGAGAACCACTTCAGAACAGGACCTGTCATCCCCACCAGGTCCCTCAGTCTGTTTATCATAATGGTGTTGTCCACCGTGTCAAAGGCCGAGGAAAGATCCAGCAGGACCAGGACCGTAGATTTCCCGGTATCAGCCGACATCATGATATCACTAGCCACTCTTACTAAGGCAGTTTCAGTCGAGTGGCGTTGTCTGAACCCAGACTGAAACATGTCATAGATTAAACTCATCTCCAGAAAGGCAGTGAGCTGTTTGGACACCACTTTCTCAAGAAGTTTGGCTAGGAAAGGAAGCTTAGATATGGGCCTATAGTTTTTGAGATCGGTGGGGTCCAAGTTAGTTTTCTTCAGTTTTGGCTCAATTATGGCATGTTTAAAAGAGCTGGGGAACTGACCAGTTGAAAGTGACAAATTAAAAATTTTGGTGACCCATGGTCCAATTGTATCAAACACATTCACAACAAGCTTCGGGGGGAGGATGTCTACTGAGTTTGAGGAGGATCTTGTTTTAGCTAAAAGTGCTGAGACATCCTCCATTGACACCATGTCGAAGGAGGACCATGTTTGAGGGGAAGGGTCAATTCTGGTCATAGAGTCAGAAGATGGTGGGATATTGTTTTTTATATCCCTAATCTTGTCTGTAAAGAAGTTCAGGAAGCTGTTGCTATCAGCTTTACAGAGCACTGGGGCAGTGGGGGCAGCGGGAGACACAAGAGAATGTATTGTTATTTTTTTTTTTATTAGTGGCTATGAGATGTTGAAAGTAGCTGGATCTTGCCTCCTTAATCATATTATTTAAGGAGTTTATCAAATCCTTGAGGTGTAGTCTATGAACCTCGAGCTGAGTAGATTTCCAAAGGTGCTCGGTTTGGCGACATGTTCTCCTAAAGTTTAAAATATTTTTGTTGATCCGGGGCAGGGCCACTTCCGAGAGGCATTGCATTTCAAGGGTGCCACCTTGTCTAAAATAGAGCTGCAATGTGTGGCAAAACCCTGCATAAAGCCATCAACATCAGAACATTCATTAAAAAGACAAGGGTCAAACAGAATACAAAATTCCTGAGCAGAGGATTCTGTAATAATTCTCCTCTTGGCCCTTATAGGTGCAGGTTTTGGCTCAAGAGGTACACATAGGTCAAAAAACACAGCAGTGGTCACTTAGGTGGACATTCTCAACACATACATTAGAGGGATACAAGCCCAATGAAAAAACCAGGTCCAGTGTATGTCCCTTTCTGTGGGTGGGGCCAGAAACATGCTGTGTTAAATTAAAACTGTCAGTCACAGATAAAAACTCAGCTGCTGGGCTAGCAGAGGCATCATCAACGTGCAGGTTAAAATCGCCAAGAATTAAAACCTTCTCCAATTTTATTATTGATTCTAAAAATTCACTAAAATCATTTAAGAAGGGCCCAACAGGGCCAGGGGGACGATAGATTAAAAAACGGTAAAACACACTGGAGGAACCCACTTTTAGTGTTAGTAACTCAAATGAAGGATAACTGTCAGACTTCATCATTCTGCATACGTACTTGTCTTGGTACACGGCAGCAAAGCCCCCACCACAGCGATGGGGGCGGGGCTGACCCACAGCAATAGATGATCACAGCATTAGATGGATGGACTCCCCATTCTTCTGCCATGTCTCTGTGACAAACAGTACATTCAAGTCTCTGTCTGTGAGTAGTTCACTCAAGGAGAAGGATTTATTAGTGATGGAACGTGCATTTATTAATCCAAAACGACTTGGTGATGGTGACGTCACACTGTTCGCGTCCGCTGCATACAACGGGATTGGCCTCAGCCACTTCTCCCGGTCACGTGACGTCCACCTGGGCCGGCAGGTCAGATTCCGGTCCGTCCATAAAGGCACGGAAGTCCAGGAGGGTCTCGAGGCCCAGGCGGTCTGTCCACTTCTCCTCCGGCGTTGGGTTAGGTCCAGTCCACACTGCGAGGGAAGCGGCAATGGACGACTGTCTCCCCACTCGTCTGGGTGGAGGGGGACCGGCGTCAGCCACCTATGTCGGCCCTGGCGAGGATCGCCTTCAGACCATGTAACCCACTTTGTTTTGGCTTGGACGCTAGCTTTGCGGCCACTTCTCCTCTTCTTCCGATTACCTGGATGACGCAGCAGCAGCAGATATTCCCATGAGGTAAGTGCACAAACAAACGGTGGAGGGAAGGTTTGTCTGTAGCTGTCCCAGTCATTACAACTGCTTTCCATTGATGTTTTAATACTGAACAAAGAGCCGCGATCATATGTCAAAACAGCACAGACACAAACACTAGATGTAAGGGCAGATACAACTGCATAGGTTGCTAAAATTAAGAAAAAAGATTGGAAAAATAGTAAACGAACAGCGGCGGCCGCCGTGCACAGCCCTCATACACAGCCCCCATACACAGCCCTGTACAGTGTTAAGAACATGACTGTTGAACACTAAGCAAGGCTGTGGCATGCTAATCATTTTGCTGTTGTTGTTGGGAACAAAATCCTTCCTGTTTATATTCTTGACCCACTTCTATTGAGCATCTCTGTCCACTGCACACTCAGGGAATCTGCACACCTGCTTGGTACAGTAAAAGTTTATCTATTTCACATTTCACATTCAGTAGGGGTTTTTTTTTCCGAAGTTGAAGTTGAAATTTGCCACTCCATTCTTCCAGCTTTCCTTAGCATATATATATATATATGCTATATATATATATATGGATGGATGGATGGATACACACAGTGATGTGAAAAAGTGTTTGTCCCCTTCCTGATTTCTCATTTTGTTGTGTGTTTGTCACACTTAAATGTTTCAGATCATCAAACAAATTTAAATATTAGACAAAGTTAACCCAAGTAAACCCTCCCTGACCCTGGAGGGTATCCGCCAGTTCTACATCAATGTGGAGAAGGAGGAGTGGAAGCTGGACACGTTGTTTGACCTGTATGAAACGCTGACAATCAAGATCAAAATCAAGTTTTTAAATGCAGGTGTTTATTATTAAGGGTAAAAAACATCCAAACCTACATGGCCCTGTGTGAAAAAGTGACCTCCCCCCCCGATAAAAAATAAATTAAATTCAGGAACAAATGAGAAACAAAGTGAGATCTATCGGTCTGGAAAAGGTTATAAAACCATTTCTAAAGCTTTGGGACTCCAGCAAACCACAGTGACAGCCATTGTCCACAAATGGCGAAAACATGGAACAGTGGTGAACCTTCCCAGGAGTGGCCAGCCAACCAAAATTACCCCAAGAGCGCAGCAATGATTCATCCAAGAGGTCACAAATGACCCCACAACAACATCCAAAGAACTGCAGGCCTCACTTGAATCAGTTAAGATCAGTATTCATGACTCTGTAGGAATCATGAAATGAAGAGACTGAATGATTTCTCAGTATTGGTTTATTTCATCTCACGTCCTACAGCTCCTTCTCTCAGTCAGGGAATAAGAGAGTGAGCTGCGGTAAACCACATACATTTATACCTCCACATCAAACACAGAATCACATTTACATTTAATCCCTCCATTGTCCCCTTGACTCCTCTGTCTGACCCCAGGAGGTCAGACAGTCCTTTCAGGTTCTCTCTCCAGATCTTCTCACTTCTTCCCAAGTTCGCCCACTCCCCCCGAAACGCCCAAGAATGGACACACACCAACATTACTCTAACAGCAATAAACATTATGTCAAGAATGGACACATACAGCAACATCACTCTAACAGCTGTACAACATCACTCTAACAGCTGTACCATTATGTCACCCCCCCCCCTTTGCAGGATCTACAGCACAATCTACACGGGTTGATCAGAATACACATCACTTTGCCCGTTGCCTAGGCTTCAATCTCCTCCCGAATCTGCTGTACGCAGGTTTCGCAGCCTGTGTTGTGCCGTCCTGCGGCGCACCTGTGGAATGAGGGGGAGGAGGGTTATTTGTCCCCTGTGGGGAAACCAGGGGCCGTT
Organism: Pholidichthys leucotaenia; assembly: GCA_020510985.1. Taxonomy (NCBI): domain Eukaryota; kingdom Metazoa; phylum Chordata; class Actinopteri; order Cichliformes; family Pholidichthyidae; genus Pholidichthys; species Pholidichthys leucotaenia. The sequence continues at coordinate 76,888,714 of CM035842.1, read as the reverse complement.
CCCTGGGAGGTCTGCCGCGTCGAGGCGCCCCCGCCGGTCGTACAGGTTCGTCACGTAACACAAAAGCAGGCTTTACTCTGTCAACACTGATTGTTTCTTTTCTGCCCCCCAAATCTAGCACAAAACATTTCTCCCCAGTTTCCAGCACTCGAAATGGACCGTCATAAGGTGGGCGGAGGCTGTGACGCTGGGCGTCGTGTCTGACAAAAACAAACTCTGCGTTTTGCAAAGCCTTGGAAACAAAAACCCGCGGAAAAGTGTGATGAGCGGGGCCCGGGAGCATTTCTGCTCCCGTGCCACTTAGAGGTCCCCGTACCGGGGGGTGCTCTGGTGCCGCATGGGCTGGCAGGAATTCCCCTGGCAGCCTGAGAGGTTGAGTAAAAACTAATTCAGCAGGTGAGGCATCTAAATCCTCTTTTGGGTGCCGAACGCAACCCCAATAAAACCCATGGTAGTTTGTTTACCCAATCTGTATCCGTGAGCGATGCTCTGAGGGCTGCCTTCAACGACCTGTGAAAACGCTCGCATAAACCATTGGCCTGTGGGTGATAAGCGGTGGTGCGATGGGCTGTCGCTCCTAAGCCACTGGCCATTGCTGACCACAGCTCCGACACGAATTGCGGACCCCTATCGGACGTAATGTCTGACGGAACTCCGAACCGCGCTACCCAGGCTGTTAAAAAAGCGCGAGCCACCTCTGCTGCTGTGGTCGATTGCAATGAGACTACTTCCGGCCAACGTGTGGTCCGGTCCACCATTGTCAGGAGATGTGTGAACCCTTGCGACGGCGGCAGGGGTCCCACTAGATCTATGTGCACATGATCGAACCTCTTAGCCGGAATGTGGAAAGGTTCTAAAGGGGCTTTCGTGTGCCTGTGAACTTTGGCCCGCTGGCAAGACATGCAGGCTTTCGCCCACTCCTTCACGTGCTTGCGCAGGCTCGGCCAAACAAACTTCTCCGCTACCATTTTCACCGAAGTGCGTACTCCTGGGAGCGCTAGGGAGTGCACCACGTCAAAAACGCGACGGCGCCACGTGGCCGGTACCACTGGGCGCGGTCGCCCGGTGGATACATTGCAGATTAGCGGGGGTAAACCGGTTTATAAACTTATGCTCTCCAGCCTTAACCCTGTTGGTCCAGACAGGAGCGCGTGCACGTCCGTGTCTTCGCTCTGCTCCGCTGCCATGGCTGCGTAATCTATCCCCACGTGCACCGGAGCTGCGTGCGCGTCCGCGCTGTTCCCTCACTCCGCGTCTGCGGCATTACAGTCCCCATCCGCGCGGACAGGCGCTGTTACCGCTCGCGAGAGGCAGTCTGCTACTACATTGAGTTTACCGGCTACGTGCTGTATATCAGTCGTGAATTCTGAAATTGCGGCCAGCTGCCTCTGCTGTCAGCCTGACCACGGTTCTGAGATTTTGGACATTGCAAAAGTGAGCGGTTTGTGGTCGACAAACGCGGTGAAACGCCGTCCTTCCAACCAGAACTGAAAATGGCGAATGGCCAGGTGGAGCGCTAGCAGTTCCCTGTCAAACGCGCTATATTTCCGCTCCGCATCGCGTAGGGACCTGCTGAAAAAAGCGAGTGGCTGTCAAACCCCGGCGACCTGCTGTTCTACAACGGCTCCTATGGCCACATCCGACGCGTCTGTGGTTAGCGCTATTCGTGCTGCTGGGTCTGGGTGAGCCAGCAGTGCTGCGTCTGCCAGTGCTTTTTTAACCTCAGTGAATGCGCGCTCCCGCTCTGGGGACCACTCGATCACATTGGAAGGCTTCTGTTTTTTTAGCGCGGCATACAACGGTTGCATGAGCTGCGCCGCGTGGGGTATGAAACGGTTGTAAAAATGTACCATACCTAAAAATTCTTGCAACGCTTTTACCGTTTGTGGCTGGGGAAACTCAGCCACTGCGCGTACTTTGCAGTGGGACTGCTCCCTCTGGGGAGACGCGGTGCCCTAAAAAATCGATCTGCGCTGCGCCCAAATGACACTTGGCCGGGTTGATTATCAACCCATGCGCTCCCAACCTCTGAAAAACTGTCGTGAGGTGTCTTTCGTGTTCCTCCTCAGAGGCGCTGGTGACCAAAATATCATCTAAGTAGACAAAAACAAAAGGGAGGTCACGCAACACGGCATCCATCATGCGTTGGAAGGTTTGCGCGGCACCTTTAAGGCCAAAAGGCATGCGTAAAAACTCAAAAAGCCCGAACGGGGTTATTACCGTTGTCTTGGGAATGTCCTCTGGTCGGACCGGGACCTGATGATAACCGCGGACCAGGTCTATTTTAGAAAAAATGCGCGCCTTGGCCAAATGCACCGAAAAATTTTGGATATGCGGAATTGGGTAGCGGTCCTGCGCTGTGGCATTGTTCAACCTGCGGTAATCACCACAAGGTCTCCACGAGCCGTCAGCCTTAGGCACCATATGCAGGGGGGAAGCCCAGGCGCTCTTCGAGCGGCGAATTATACCCAACCTTTCCAGGTTGGCGAACTCCTCATACGCAATGGAGAGCTTAGCTGCGTCCAAGTGCCGAGCCTTCACAAAAACTGGTGGGCCACTTGTGGTTATAAAATGCTCCACCCCATGCTTCGCCACCTTAGCTGAAAACGTGGGAACTGTGAGTGCTGGAAACTGGTTTAGGAGAGTGTAAAACTTACCTCCTGCTGTGGCGACGTTGGTCTGTACTGGCGGCGGGGACACTCGAGCTGCACAAGGGATGGAACAAAAAGAGAGTGCATTAACCAAGCGTCTATTAACCAGATCTACCAACAAGCCATGTGAGCACAAAAAGTCAGCGCCTAACATGTTGAAACTCACCGCCGCTACTATGAAGGTCCATTCATAGCTGCGGCCGTGCAAGGACAGGCTCAGAGTCCTTTCGCCAAAAGTCTTGATCGACGATCGACGACTATTGCCCCGTCTCCACGGGGGCCGGCCACCCGGTCCGCATAGGTTGCGGTGATGAAACTCCTCTGTGCTCTGGTGTCAACGAGGAATTGCCGTCCGGAGCTCGTGTCTGTCAGGTACAGCAGCTTGTTCTGTTCGCCGAGAGTCGAAGCTGCTAACAACCCCCGGCTCGTGCGTTTCCCTGCTTCTTGAAGCTGCATGGTGGGATGCATCTGTGTGCCTTGTGCGCGAAGCGTCGATGGTAGAAGCAGAGTTCGTCCCCTCCTCTGCTTTGGGACCACGCCGCTGCTGTCGTCGCTGGGGTTGTTTCTGCTGCCACTGGCTCTCCCCCGCCCTCGGCTGACGCGCCGAGGTCTGCTGCTGCCACTGAAGTCTCCTGGTCATCGCAGGCGTCGAGGAGCTGCTCCGCTTCCATGGCCAGCGCGCGGAAATCCTGCTGGTTCACACACCTCATGCTGGACAGGAGACCCCTCATGTGTGCTGGGAGGGTCCTCAAGAAGATGTGTTTAAAGAGAAACGCATCGTTGTCTGCCCCGATCATCTGCAGCATGTCCTCCATGAGGACGGTCGGCCTGCGTCCTCCTCTGTCGCGCAGGTCCAGAAGTGTTCTGGCCCTCACCTCTGCTGATGGCACAAAACTCCGAATGAGGGCGGCTTTCAGGGCGTCGTATCTGCCAGCAGCGGGCGGCTGCTGCACCAGGCTCTGCACACACCGGGCTGTGCGGCTGTCGAGTTTTGCGATGACATTATGGAACTTGATGTCATCTGCTGATACCTCGTTGAGCACAAACCGTGATTCCACGTGTTGGAACCATGAGTGCGGGTCATCTTGCCAGAACTCGGGGAGTTTAATTGAGTTTACGCCCGTGCGGGCGGTCTCCGGTGAATCCTGGTCGGAGAGACGATCTCCAAGCCTTTCCATATCTCTCACGTGTGGGTCACCAATGTAGGAATCATGAAATGAAGAGACTGAATGATTTCTCAGTATTGGTTTATTCCATCTCACGTCCTACAGCTCCTTCTCTCAGTCAGGGAATAAGAGAGTGAGCTGCGGTAAACCACATACATTTATACCTCCACATCAAACACAGAATCACATTTACATTTAATCCCTCCATTGTCCTCTTGACTCCTCTGTCTGACCCCAGGAGGTCAGACAGTCCTTTCAGGTTCTCTCTCCAGATCTTCTCACTTCTTCCCAAGTTTGCAGGTGGTCCAGACTCATTGTCCATTTGAGGCGTGATGTCAATACACACCGCGAGTTCAAAGTCCTTTTATGTTTGGGTCTCTGCCAAGGAATATGTGAGCTACATAATGCTACGCCACAACTCCACCATAAGAAAGAGACAGGGCAACAATGGGCTGCATGCCAGAGTTCCAAGAAGAAAACTACTGCTGAGCAAAAAGAACATAAAGGCTTATCTCAGTTTTGCCAGAAAACATCTTGATGATCCACAAGACTTTTGGGAAAATGGACTGACGTGACAAAAGTTGAACGTTTTGGAAGGTGTGTGTCCCATAACATCTGACGTAAAAGTAACACAGCATTTCAGAAAAGGATCATCATACCAGCAGTAAAATATGGTGGTGGTAGTGTGATGGTATGGGGCTGTTTTGCTGCTTCAGGACCTGGAAGACTTGCTGTGGTAAATGGAACCATGAATTCTGCCATCTACCAAAAAATCCTGAAGGAGAATGTCCGGCCATCTGTTTGTGACCTCAAGCTGAAGCGCACTTGGGTTCTGCAGCAGGACAATGATCCAAAACACACCAGCAAGTCCACCTCTGAATGGCTTAAGAAAAACAAAATGAAGACTTTGGAGTGGCCTAGTCAAAGTCCTGACCTGAATCCAATTGAGATGCTGTGGCATGACCTTAAAAAGACGGTTCATGCTCGAAAACCCTCTAATGTGGCCAAATTACAACAATTCTGCAAAGATGAGTGGGCCAAAATTCCTCCACAGCACTGTAAAAGACTCACTGCCAGTTATCGCAAACGCTTGATTGCAGTTGTTGCTGCTAAGGGTGGCCCAACCAATTATTAGGTTTAGGGGGCAATCACTTTTTTCACACAGGGCCATGTAGGTTTGGATCAACAATACACCTTCATTTAAAAACTGCATTTTGTGTTTACTTGTGCTATCTTTGTCTAATATTTAAATTTGTTTGATGATCTGAAACATTTAAGTGCGACAAACACATAAAAATGAGAAATCAGGAAGGGGGCAAACACTTTTTCACACCACTGTATATATATATATATTTGTTCAAATAAAGATTATCAAAATTCAGTATACACACTTGATTTAATAAATTTCTAACCTGTCTGTGCAGATTACCTTTTGGTTCAAGAAGTACAAGGACTAAAAATTCTTGCTAAAGTTTGGTATAAGGTCATTTCCCATAGACTACTACATTAAGATACTATGGGGGCTGATTTACTAATGTGCTGCGTCATCGCAAAACCCTGTTTTGGTGTTAAAAAACTACTGTTGAGATTTATTAAAGGGCGCAAGGCAAAAATTTGTGGTGGAAAGGCGTGGACTATGGTAATTTTGTGCCTGGCCTCATTGCATATGTATTTGTGGGAGTTGTCATGTCAACGTGCAAATCTGAGAGAGAGGAGTATTTAAATGACTGGCACAAGGTGATTTATTGAGGTTTGCGGTTGTCAGTCTGCTGCTAAATGCGCCAGGATTTAACGCCCCCAAGAAGCTTGTCTTAATTCATCTGTGCCTGACATGATAGCAATTGTTTGTGCCAGGAGGAGACACTGGCAAGAACCAAGGGCGCATGACGGAAGCTTCTCTCTGCCCATGGCTTTATTTGGCATGACAGAAGAACAGATTATACGAATATCAACGATCTCACAGAGATCAGTGTTACGCTGAACTGGACATCAGCCAGCAATTTTTTAAAAAAATTTCATTTGTTTATACTGTATACAGTCCACTACATGAATTTGTATCCATAAAATAAGATACAATACAATCTCTCCAGGATTTTGCGATGTTGCGAATGCGTCAATTCACACGAAATCAGCCAATCAGTGCAACTATTGCGCGACCCTGCAACTTTGTCCAATCAAGACAACTTTCCCATAATTTTGGCCAATCCTTATCAACTTCCGTCAATTCCACCAGTCAAATTTGTCTCTGACTGGCGTGCAAATGCTCAGTCGAACCAATCAAATGCATCGCTGCACCACGTTCACTTCTGTGTTTACAGTGAGTATTAACGGAACATGTCAGCAGAAACAGAGTGTGTGATTAAAAAAACCACTCACCCGCAAGGTTTCCAACACCGTCCCTTTCTCTGTCTCCCCCAGCCTACTGGTGGACATCTTGCCATGTCTCCATCCTGACCATGTGTGCGCTGGGTTTGTGATGAAAAACGTTTGCCTGCCCCAAAAGCACCCTCTCACAGGAGTGCGCGTGAGGACAGACGCCATAAAACCACAAACAAAACCAACATATCTAACACTACAGCCAGTGTTTGAACATTTTATACATCTTTAGAGGTAAAATCATTACTACATCTTGTCAATGAGCTTTAAAGTTGTGAATCTCCAGTCTGGACATGGACAGCGCCCCCTCCCCCCCCCCCTCCACCGTAAATGAAAGCTGTGAGTCTGAAGAGACAAGTGTGTGTCAAGACACTTCTCAAGATGTCTTCTCACTTCCGCCTCCAAAGAGAGCAGACGCTTCTTTTCTCTCTCTGCTCTAGCTCCCCACCTCCCCAACTAACTGGATCCCAGCTTGCTGTTGTCTGTCTGCATCTGACTGCGGATTATCGAAAGAAATTATGGAATTAATAAACTGGGCTTTGAACACAATTGACACTATTTTTTCAACAAGGAAAAGTGCTCCGGGGGAAGCTGTTTGCCCCGCAGGGACGGCTCCAGCGGGCTATTTACGGGAGACAAGTAATTGGAGAATCTTGTGCCTGACTAATCTCTCTATCGAAGACATTGAAGATTTGTATGTCTTCGTAATAATGGTGATTGGGATCGTTCTGATTGGATCTGGGATTGTCCTGGTGTACCGCAAATTGCTGAAGATGGATACAACCTATCAAAATGCTGGCCAGGCGAGGTGCATCCATCAAATTGAAAAAATGGAGAAGACCCTGATAGCGACAAATGGAGAACTGTCTCGGAAGGTGGATTACATCATGATTACGCTTAGGTCTATCCACGACGGACTCAACGCCCCGCAATGAAGGATTAAGTACTGAATCTGCAGAAGAATATAAAGTTCCTTCTCTGTGATCAGTTCTATTTGGCTCAATTCCCTTACAAAAATCCTCCTGATCGTCTGTAGTCTGTGTTTTTTCAAAACACTGAGCACATGGCCTTGGACAGCAGCTGCATGGACAATTGCCAAGGACAATTGCCAGTAGCCAGATAAAACATCTCCTGCCATAGTGTCCTTGTTGTTCTTACTGATACAACACTTTGTACGTTCGATCGGTTCGATCCAAGATGGCGCCCACAGCGGTCGACATGGTGCTTCGCTGCGCTCTTTGTTTGTTTTTGTTTGTCAATTGTGTGTCTGCTTGCACTTATACCCGTGAAGAACTTTTAAATATCAGGACTTTGACCCCCACGGACCTCCTCCCAGTTTTTCTAGCCCCTGCCGCCGATCTGGTTTATTGTTTGGCTCGGAAAGTGAGACGGCGGAAGAGAGGAAGACGAGCGGGCGCTCTCGTACGACTTTGCAGGAGAGGCTCGCGAACGGCGCTGCCTGGCATATTTCTGTCCAATACCAACTCTCTCTCTAACAAGGTGGATGAACTGAGACTGCTGATGCGTTTTAAGGACCTCGCCTCCTCAGCTGTCCTCTGCTTTACTGAGACCTGGCTCCGGGAAAATATACCGGACAGCGCGCTGCGCCTCGACGGCTTTCAGCTCTTCCGTGCTGATCGTGACACAGAGCTTTCCGGCAAGACCACAGGAGGCGGTGTCTGCTTCTACATCAACTGCAGCTGGTGCTCTGATGTAACGGTAATTTCCAAACACTGTTCTCCTGCCTTGGAATTTCTTGTTATCAATTGCAAGCCCTTCTATTCCCCGCGGGAGTTTGCTTCTTTCATAATGATCGCTGTGTACGCCCCTCCCGACGCGGACACGCGCGAAGCTCAGCGCGTGCTCGCGGATCACATTCAACACACAGAGCGGAGTTTTCCAGACTCGCTGATTATTGTGGCTGGCGACTTTAATCAGTGCAATCTGAGCCACGATCTCCCCCGCTACAAACAGTTTATTAAATGCCCCACCAGAGGATTAAACACACTGGATCACTGTTACACCACAGTGAAAGACGCATATCGCGCTGTCCCTCGAGCTGCGCTGGGATTATCTGATCACGTGATGGTTCACCTCATTCCCACATACAGACAGAGATTGAAGCTCACTAAACCTGTTGTGAGCACTACGAAGATACGGACCAGTGATGCTGAGGAGAAGCTGGAAACGTGCATGGAAATATCTGACTGGGGCATGCTTAAAGGAGCCACGCATGATCTGGATGAGTACACGGACACTGTGAACTCATATATCCACTTTTGTGAAGAGAACATTCTTCCATCACGCACCAGGGTGAGTTACTCTAATGACAAACCCTGGTTCACAGCTAAGCTCAGACAGATCAGGAAGGAGAAGGAAGCAGCGCTGAAAAGTGGAGACAGGGACTGCTACAGGGAGGTTAAATACCGGTTTAACAGAGAGCTGAAGAGGGCTAAATCTGTGTACTCAGAGAGACTCCAGCAGCAGTTCACTGCTAATGATTCGGCTTCCGTGTGGAGAGGACTGAGGCAAATCACCAACTATCGACCTAAGGCTCCTAAAGGTCAGGATGACAAAGCCCTTTGTCAGAGACTGTCCCAACACTATGCCCGTTTTGACACCTCGTCATCTGTGTCCAACTGCCCCCCTCCCTCCAGCTCCACAGCCTCCACATTCCCTACTTCATTTAAGGCACCCCCCCCCTCCTCCCCCCCTCCCCTTATCATCAGTGAGCAGGATGTGCTCAAACAGTTCTCCAGACTGAACCCGCGCAAGGCCCCCGGCCCAGACGGCGTGTCTCCCTCCACCCTGAGACTCTGTGCGAAACAGCTGGCTCCTGTATTCACAGACATTTTTAACACCTCCCTTAAGTTATGCCACGTGCCATCCTGCCTCAAATCCTCCACCATCATCCCTGTCCCCAAGAAGCCACGGATCACTGGACTTAATGACTACAGACCTGTAGCGCTCACCTCTGTAGTCATGAAGTCCTTTGAGCGCCTGGTCCTGTCCCACCTCAAGTCCATCACCACCCCTCTCCTGGACCCGCTGCAGTTTGCCTACCGAGCCAACAGGTCTGTAGACGATGCAGTCAACCTGGCCCTCCACTCCATCCTGCAGCACCTGGACTCCCCGGGAACCTACGCCAGGATCCTGTTTGTGGACTTCAGCTCCGCATTCAACACCATCCGCCCCGCTCTGCTCCGGGACAAGCTGTCCCTGCTCAACGTGCCTGACTCCCTCTGCAGGTGGATCATCGACTTCCTGACGGACCGGAGGCAGCATGTGCGGCTGGGAAAGACTGTCTCAGACTATACTAGCATCAGCACCGGATCACCCCAGGGCTGTGTACTTTCCCCCCTACTCTTCTCCCTTTACACCAACTCCTGCACCTCCAGCCACCAGTCTGTCAAGTTGATCAAGTTTGCGGACGACACCACCCTCATCGGGCTCATCTCCAACGGCGACGAGTCCACCTACAGGAGAGAGGTGGCCCAGCTGGCGTCCTGGTGCAGCAATAACAACCTGCAGCTGAACGCTCTGAAGACAGTGGAGATGACTGTAGACTTCAGGAAAGTCACTACTCCTCTGCCCCCCCTCACCCTCTCAGGCTCTCCCATCACCACTGCTGATTCCTTCCGCTTCCTAGGCACTACCATCACCAGGGACCTCAAATGGGAGCTGACCATCAGCTCACTCATCAAAAAAGCCCAGCAGAGGATGTTCTTCCTGCGGCAGCTGAGGAAGCTCAAGCTACCCACCAAGATGTTAGTGCAGTTCTACACAGCCATCATCGAGTCCATCCTCACCACCTCCATAACCGTGTGGTACGCAGGAGCCACTGCCAGGGACAGACTAAGGCTGCAGCGCGTCGTGCGCACTGCTGAGAAGGTGATCGGCTGCAAGCTCCCATCTCTCCAGGATCTGTACATCTCCAGGACCCGGAGGCGTGCTGGCCGGATCATAGCCGATCCCTCACACCCTGGTCACGTACTGTTTGCCCCCCTCCCCTCTGGTAGAAGACTTCGGTCCATCCAGACTAAAACCTCCCGTCACATGAACAGCTTCTTCCCCTCTGCCATTAGACTGCTGAACACTAAGTGACTCTCGTGCACCATGTACAGCAGCTCAACCAGACTCATGTCAATCATCACTGTTTTCTTCCTGCATTACCGACTGCACTATATAGTTCTCCACAGTATCTGCTGCTGGCTAATATATATTTTAACTGTTGACCAGTATCACTTAATCTTATCCTACACTTTATTACATGTATAGTTTATTTCTCTTATCTTATCATGTTTAATGTTGCAGCATTGTACCGAGACAAATTCCTAGTTTGTGTACTACATGAACAATGGCAATAAACCTGATTCTGATTCTGATTCTGATTCTTTGCTTCAACATTACATTCATATTGATCCACAAACTGACAACAAGATGATTCACTCACTGCTCTCTTTGTGTCCTGTGAACTCTTTTTGTCTGCTGATGTGCATTGAGGGCTTTTTTTTTCTTTGTAATCATAAAATTGATCATGTGACCAGTATTCTGAAATCAATGATTTTTTTGCTCCTTCCCATTGTATTATTTCTTATGCTACCTATACCCTCCTGTTGGCAGGCGCGTTTCAGACGCATGCCGCGTCACGGAAATGCAGGTTCATTTTCTGTGTCAAGTCAAATTCTCTCGTATGTTATCAGTGATCTGTTAATGTACTTGGCAATAAATCTTTTTCTGATTCTGATTCTGAAGATGTGCAGCAGATAGACAGGTAGGAGTTAGGCACAGACAGAAAGAGAATATTGTCTGTTGTAGAGAAAGGATGCAGGCGAGGCAACGAGCTAGACGACACAGAACTTTATTTTTTCTCCAGCAACATAACAGCAAACACGCTTCTGAGCTCTACTGAGCTACTGCGCTACCTGGGTCTCTGTACATTCTGTGGAGGGAAAGGAGGAGGGTGGGAAATCATCTTATGTTTCGCCTCAGGATTCCAGCATGTTGAACAGTCCATTGTACGGTTGGTGCAGCGGGGTCCAGTGAGCATCATGTCTGACGGAAACAAAACCAGCATTCTGCAGGCTTTTTGGGATGAAGGTGCGGGGAAAGTAATGGTGGGCCGGCCCGGTACATTAAAAGCCTCCGGGCCACGCAAAAATTGTGTGAGTAGATCAGGCCCTGGTGCGGGATTTTCCGGTAAAAACTCTCCGGTGATTCGCAACAGCTGAGAAAAACAAGTTCTGCCAAATCCTCCTGAGGTGTGGAGCGCAACCCTAAAAGGAACTCTGGACAGGTGGTCGATCCAATTTGTGTCCATGAGCGAAATGTCCTGATGGTGGATCCGTTGGCAGCCGTCAAATCCTCATTAGGTGCGCAGCGCAGCCCTAAAAGGAACTCTGAACGGGCGGTCGACCCAATTTGTGTAAAAATTGCAGAGGCGGATCAGGCTTGGTGCAGGGTTTCCCCGTAGATCTCTCCAGGGATCAGCAGTGGCTGAGAAAAAATGAGTTCTGCTGGAAAGGCAGCCAAATCCTCCTTAGGTGCGGAGCGCAGCCCTAAGCTGGGGAGGATGCGGGCGGGCCGGCGGTTCCTGGAGCAGGCTTGTTGCCTGGTGTGTGGCGCATGCGTCCAGCTCAGCGACCACAACGCAGTATTTTGTGTAATCCTTTGTTATCCCACAGAGTGCGCACTGGGCTTCTATGCGCTCAAACCCTGCTGTCGGGTCGTGAAGCCAGAGTCCGGGAGCTTGACTGAAACAGCGCACACAGCGCTGGTACTTTCCCTCCGGGAGTATCCAGGACAGTGCTCAGCTCGCTCTCCAGGGCACGTCTTGGGATCACCAGTGTGGCTCGCTCTCCATGGCATGTCAGAGTCACCAGTGTGGAGAGAGGAATAGGCGCTCCATGGCATGTCAGGGGTCACCAGTATAGATAAAGGATGCAGGCGAGGCAACGAGCTAGACGACACAGAACTTTATTCTTTTTTCAACAAAATAACAGCAAACACACTTCTGAGCTCTACTGAGCTACTGCGCTACCTGGGTCTCTGTACATTCCTCTTTTATATCTTTATTTCCATACGTAGAGACCCAGAGCTTCCGGCCATCATACAGACGTGGACAAAATTGTTGGTACCCCTCTGTTAATGAAAGAAAACCCCACAATGGTCACAGAAATAACTTGAATCTGACAAAAGTGGTAATAAATAAAAATTCTATGAAAATTAACCAATGAAAATCAAACAATGCTTTTGAATTGTGGTTCAACAGAATTATTTTAAAAAACAAACTCATGAAACAGGCCTGGACAAAAATGATGGTACCCCTAGAAAAGATTGAAAATAATGTGACCATAGGGACATGTTCAACCAAGATGTGTCCTCTAATTAACATCACAGGTGTCTACAAACTTGTAATCAGTCAGTCGGCCTATTTAAAGGGTGACAAGTAGTCACTGTGCTGTTTGTTGACATGGTGTGTACCACGTTAAACATGGACCAGGGGAAACGAATCAGAATCAGAATCAGGTTTATTGCCATTGTTCATGTAGTACACAAACTAGGAATTTGTCTCGGTACAATGCTGCAACATTAAACATGATAAGATAAGAGAAATAAACTATACATGTAATAAAGTGTAGGATAAGATTAAGTGATACTGGTCAACAGTTAAAATATACAGTATATTAGCCAGCAGCAGATACTGTGGAGAACTATATAGTGCAGTCGGTAATGCAGGAAGAAAACAGTGATGATTGACATGAGTCTGGTTGAGCTGCTGTACATGGTGCACGAGAGTCAATAAGTCACTTAGTGTTCAGCAGTCTAATGGCAGAGGGGAAGAAGCTGTTCATGTGACGGGAGGTTTTAGTCTGGATGGACCGAAGTCTTCTACCAGAGGGGAGGGGGGCAAACAGTACGTGACCAGGGTGTGAGGGATCGGCTATGATCCGGCCAGCACGCCTCCGGGTCCTGGAGATGTACAGATCCTGGAGAGATGGGAGCTTGCAGCCGATCACCTTCTCAGCAGTGCGCACGACGCGCTGCAGCCTTAGTCTGTCCCTGGCAGTGGCTCCTGCGTACCACACGGTTATGGAGGTGGTGAGGATGGACTCGATGATGGCTGTGTAGAACTGCACTAACATCTTGGTGGGTAGCTTGAGCTTCCTCAGCTGCCGCAGGAAGAACATCCTCTGCTGGGCTTTTTTGATGAGTGAGCTGATGGTCAGCTCCCATTTGAGGTCCCTGGTGATGGTAGTGCCTAGGAAGCGGAAGGAATCAGCAGTGGTGATGGGAGAGCCTGAGAGGGTGAGGGGGGGCAGAGGAGTAGTGACTTTCCTGAAGTCTACAATCATCTCCACTGTCTTCAGAGCGTTCAGCTGCAGGTTGTTATTGCTGCACCAGGACGCCAGCTGGGCCACCTCTCTCCTGTAGGCGGACTCGTCGCCGTTGGAGATGAGCCCGATGAGGGTGGTGTCATCCGCAAACTTGATCAACTTGACAGACTGGTGGCTGGAGGTGCAGGAGTTGGTGTAAAGGGAGAAGAGTAGGGGGGAAAGTACACAGCCCTGGGGTGATCCGGTGCTGATGCTAGTATAGTCTGAGACAGTCTTTCCCAGCCGCACATGCTGCCTCCGGTCCGTCAGGAAGTCGATGATCCACCTGCAGAGGGAGTCAGGCACGTTGAGCAGGGACAGCTTGTCCCGGAGCAGAGCGGGGCGGATGGTGTTGAATGCGGAGCTGAAGTCCACAAACAGGATCCTGGCGTAGGTTCCCGGGGAGTCCAGGTGCTGCAGGATGGAGTGGAGGGCCAGGTTGACTGCATCGTCTACAGACCTGTTGGCTCGGTAGGCAAACTGCAGCGGGTCCAGGAGAGGGGTGGTGATGGACTTGAGGTGGGACAGGACCAGGCGCTCAAAGGACTTCATGACTACAGAGGTGAGCGCTACAGGTCTGTAGTCATTAAGTCCAGTGATCCGTGGCTTCTTGGGGACAGGGATGATGGTGGAGGATTTGAGGCAGGACGGCACGTGGCATAACTTAAGGGAGGTGTTAAAAATGTCTGTGAATACAGGAGCCAGCTGTTTCGCACAGAGTCTCAGGGTAGAGGGAGACACGCCGTCTGGGCCGGGGGCCTTGCGCGGGTTCAGTCTGGAGAACTGTTTGAGCACATCCTGCTCACTGATGATAAGGGGAGGGGGGAGGAGGGGGGGTGCCTTAAATGAAGTAGGGAATGTGGAGGCTGTGGAGCTGGAGGGAGGGGGGGAGTTGGACACAGATGACGAGGTGTCAAAACGGGCATAGTGTTGGGACAGTTTTTGACAAAGGGCTTTGTCATCCTGACCTTTAGGAGCCTTAGGTCGATAGTTGGTGATTTGCCTCAGTCCTCTCCACACGGAAGCCGAATCATTAGCAGTGAACTGCTGCTGGAGTCTCTCTGAGTATAGAGATTTAGCCCTCTTCAGCTCTCTGTTAAACCGGTATTTAACCTCCCTGTAGCAGTCCCTGTCTCCACTTTTCAGCGCTGCTTACTTCTCCTTCCTGATCTGTCTGAGCTTAGCTGTGAACCAGGGTTTGTCATTAGAGTAACTCACCCTGGTGCGTGATGGAAGAATGTTCTCTTCACAAAAGTGGATATATGAGTTCACAGTGTCCGTGTACTCATCCAGATCATGCGTGGCTCCTTTAAGCATGCCCCAGTCAGATATTTCCATGCACGTTTCCAGCTTCTCCTCAGCATCACTGGTCCGTATCTTCGTAGTGCTCACAACAGGTTTAGTGAGCTTCAATCTCTGTCTGTAAACAAAGGAGAGAGTTGTCTCAGGAGATTAGAAAGAAAATTATAGACAAGCATGTTAAAGGTAAAGGCTATAAGACCATCTCCAAGCAACTTGATGTTCCTGTGACTACAGTTGCACATATTATTTAGAAATTTAAGATCCACAGAACTGTAGCCAACCTCCCTGGACGTGGCCTCAGGAGGAGACGGATAATAGGAATGGTAACAGAAGAGCCCAGAACAACCTCTAAACACATTCACGGTGAACTCCAAGGTCAAGGTGCATCAGTGTCAGATCGCACCATCCGTTGTTGTTTGAGCCAAAGTGGACTTCATGGGAGACGACCAAGGAGGACACCACTGTTGAAAACAAATCATAAAAAAGCCAGACTGGAATTTGCCAAACTGCATGTTGACAAGCCACAAAGCTTTTGGGAGAATGTCCTATGGACAGACGAGACAAAACTGGAACTTTTTGGCAAGGCACATCAGCTCTATGTTCACAGACGCAAAAATGAAGCATACCAAGAAAAGAACACTGTCCCTACTGTGAAACATGGAGGAGGTTCTGTTATGTTCTGGGGCTGATTTGATGCATCTGGCACAGGGTGTCTTGAATCTGTGCAGGGTACAATGAAATCTCAAGACTATCAAGGTATTCTAGAGAGAAATGTGCTGCCCAGTGTCAGACAGCTTGGTCTCAGTCACAGGTCATGGGTCTTGCTACAGGATAATGACCCAAAACACAGCTAAAAACACACAAGAATGGCTAAGAGCGAAACACTGGACTATTCTAAAGTGGCCTTCTGTGAGCCCTGATCTAAATCCTATTGAACATCTGTGGAAGGAGCTGAAACATCCCGTCTGGAGAAGGCACCCTTCAAGCCTGAGACAACTGGAGCAGTTTGCTCATGAGGAGTGAGCCAAAATACCTGCTGAGATGTGTAGAAGTCTCACTGACAATTACAGAAATCGTTTGCAGCGATTGCCTCAAAAGGTTGTGCAACAAAATATTAAGTTAAGGGTACCATCATTTTTGTCCAGGCCTGTTTCATGGGTTTGTTTTTAAAAATAATTTTATTGAACCACAAATTCAAAAGCATTGTCTGATTTTCAATGATTAATTTTCATAGAATTTTTATTTATTACCACTTTTGTCAGATTCAAGTTATTTCTGTGACTATTGTGGGTTTTTCTTTCATTAACAGAGGGGTACCAACAATTTTGTCCACATCTGTACATTGTGTGAACAAAGAGAAATGTGGCACATTAACATAATATGCTCGGGCTCTGCTCAAACACACTTCTTCACTCCGGCATTTACTCCTCTCCCTGGGGGGCGCATAGTCCTTGCTGTTCCCTTTGATGCAGCGATTGCACTATATAGTTCTCCACAGTATCTGCTGCTGGCTAATATATATTTTAACTGTTGACCAGTATCATTTAATCTTATCCTACACTTTATTACATGTATAGTTTATTTCTCTTATCTTATCATGTTTAATGTTGCAGCATTGTACCGAGACAAATTCCTAGTTTGTGTACTACATGAACAATGGCAATAAACCTGATTCTGATTCTGATTCTGATTCTGATACCCCCAGGTGACACCTCCTCCTACGGTTCATTATTTTCCCCTTCCCCTTGGCTTCTGGGTGTGAGAAACCCAGAAAACTGTGCCCCCACACTGTAACTTTTTTTTTTTTTTCAGAAAAACACAGACTCCAATAGACAATACAGAGCAACAGAATAAATTATTTTTTCTTCTCCGCTCGGTACCGAGTGGTTGGGGACCGTAAGGAGTTTTCAAATAAAGGTGCTGCAAATAATTTCCAAATATATACTCTTTAACATGTATTCAATGCAGTTTAGCTGTTGTAATGGATATTGTGTTAAAGTCTTTATTTGCTGTTGCACAAAAGAGTTTTTCTGTTTAACAGAAGTTTCTGCTTAATTTATAAATCACTGTAACAGGAAATTTTTTGACAATCCTGCGATTTTCTTGTATTATATAGAATTTCACTGCACTAAACTGGAAAAAAATCTGCTTTCAAATTTGTAATTCTAACCACAACTTTTAGTACAAAAAAAACTCTCAAAACATCACAACTTTTATCGCAGTGTGGCACACATATATGCACATATGTTGGTTTCAGATGCTCCACAGATATATCACTGTATGCTTATTGTATACTTCACATCTCAGGGGAACAAAGGGACTGAGCCTCCTAGAGGTAACGGGAGGGTGTGAGATCTGGCCTTTTGTTTCAGGGAGATGGCCTTGAGAGATTTCCTGACCACCAGAGACTAGGGGGTGGATGGTGTTAAGATCGGGGGAAGTTACATTGTGACTGGGATTAAGTACCATGTGACTGTATGTTTGATTAAGCACCATGTGATTGTATGTTTGATGTCCTGGGTATAAAAGGACAGATGTGAGAAGGTTCATCCTCTTTTTCTGCTTTTGAATGTTGGAGAATGTTATTGTGAATAAAGCTGAACCTGAGGAATACACTCAGTCTCGTCCTTCACAACTCTCCACAGCAGCTTTTTAAAAAACCTCCCACGAATTCAGGCTTTTTGGGCCACAACAATCTTCAAAACATCCTGTGAAATCTTGGAGGGACTGACAATAGGAGCCCTTATATCTGCAGTGGACATACCTATGGTGTCAGCCGATAATGACTCTTTTTTTCTTTTCTGCAGAGGTTAGACTCTGATCAGCAACGCTTTGCTCTGGAAGCAAAATCTTCCACATTGCCAGTTTTCTTTGTTTTTTTCTCTATTGTAGAGGGTAAAAGGGAAGGATGTGGAGGCAAGGCAAGAGCGTAGGACGACACAGATTCTTTATTGACCCTCTCGGACGTCGCCTGGGTTAACAAGGTCAGGATTTCCTGGCAGCGGAAGGCGAAGGACAGAGCTGCATGGAGGAATCTGATCAAACCTACAGTAAATGAAACAGTCATTGTTGCCCCTAACAGACTGCTATGATGATGATGATGATGAACGTAAATGTACAGCATATGGCCCCCAGCATGGCCACTGGGGGCCAGTTCTGTAGAATAGCCTAGAAGCCTGGAAGCCTCCCCAGTCTCTCTGCGTTCTCTTTATATAACTTTATTACCTCACATACAGACTGGGGCTGTCGCATTATGCATGGGTATGAACAAAGGCAATGTGTGGCACAATTATCATAACACATGCTTCATTCATCACATACATTCGCCTCCTTGCGCTACATGCTACAGCATGGAGCAGCAGGGGGCGAAGGCACCTCATGGTCTGGCCTAATTACCCTGCTGGGGGTCTACCCCCTTCAGTCCATTGTTCAGCCTCTCTTCCTGGTTCTGGGTGTGAGAGAATGTCCACCTGCAGTGTCTAGTGTCACCACACTATCCATATTTCTATATTTACAGCATTTCTTTTTGCTGTACATAAATAGTAATTTGATTTTTTTTATTTGATTTTGTGTACTTTATTGATCCCCAGAGGGGAAATTCAGGGCATCCACCTGGATGGACGAAGCAGCCACGGTACGGCGCTATCCCTTCACCATTCACACACACATTCACACCTAGGGCCACTTTAGAGTCTCCAATTAACCTAACCTGCATGTTTTTGGCCTGTGGGAGGAAACCGGAGAAATCCCGGAGTAAACGCACGCAGACACGGGGAGAACATGCAAACTCCACACAGATCACTGTTGGTCAGGGGCTGGGATTGAACCCGGGATCCCATGGCCAAGGGTGAGTTGCTGTGCTGCCACAGTGCTAACCACTGCGCCACCACACTGCCCAATTCAGTTCCCCCTTCTCTCTATTTCTTTCTCCCAGTTCAGGATACACAATATAAGAGGAAAACAACAATGAGATTTTTAACAAAAAGAGCACACCGATCCACAGAAATGTCCCCTGAAATTGCAACGCCGTAACTCAATGACATTTATAAAAAGTTGTGAACTGGGAGACCTGTAGATTTTGTTAAAGTTATTCACATAATAAAACACCAGAGTCTCCATCAGACCATTATGATGGTTCAAGTGTTAATAAAACAGACACCATCCATCCATCCATCCATCCATCTTCTATCACTTTTCAGGAGGTCCGGGTCGCGGAGGCAGCAGTTCAAGCAGAGAAGCCCAGACTTCCCTCTGCCCAGTCACCTGCTCCAGCTCTCCAGAGGGGACAGCAAGGCTTTCCCAGACCAACTGGGAGACGTAGTTTCTCCAGCGAGTCCTGGGTCTGCCCCAGGGTCTCCTCCCAATGGGACATGCCGAAACACCTCAAGTGGCAGGCGTCCAGGTGGCATCCTGATCAGATGCCCATACCACCTCAATTGGCTCCTTTCAATGTGGAGGAGCAGCGGCTCTACTCTGAGCCTCTTCCAGATGACTGAGCTCCTCACCCTATCTCTGAGGGTGAATCCAGCAATCCTATGAAGAAAGTTCATTTCAGCCACTTGTATCTACTATCTCATTCTTTTGGTCATCACCCAAAGCTCATAAACATAGGTGAGGGTAGGAACATAGATCGTAGGTCATAAATCGACAGCTTTGCTTTAGAGCTCAGCTCCCTCTTCACCACAATGGACTGGTACAAAGTCCGCATCACTGCAGATGCTGCTCTGATCCGTCTGTCAATCTCTCGCTCCATTCTCCCCCTCACTCGTGAATAAGGCCCCAAGATATTTAAACTCCTCCAGCTGGGGCAGGAGCTTGTCCCCAACCTGGAGAGGACAATCGACCTTTTTCCGGCTGAGGACCATGGACTCAGACTTGGAGGTGCTAATTCTCATCCCAGCTGCTTCATACTCAAACCATCCCAGTAAGACCTGTAGGTCATTGCTGGATGAAACCAACATGACAACATCATCTGCAAACAACAGAGATGAGATCCTGCGGTCACCAAGCATGACACCCTCCGAACCTTGGCTGCGCCTAAAAATCCTGTCCATAAAAATTATGAACATGATCGGTGACAAGGGGCAGCCCTGGCGGAGTCCAACTCTCACTGGGAATGAATCCGACCGAGTGTTGGCAATACGAACCAAACTCCCACAATGGTCGTACAGAGACCGGATAGCTTGTAACAACAAGCCCAATACCCCATACTCCCGGCGCACCTCCCACAAAAAACCACGAGGGACTTTGTTGAATGCCTTCTCCAAGTCCACAAAACACATGTAAACTGGTTGGGAAAACTCCCATCAACCCTTTAGGATTCTCGAGAGGGTAAAGAGTTGGTCCGATGTGCCATGGCCAGGACAAAAACCACATTGCTCCTCCTGAATCTGAGGTTCGATCAACAGCCGGACTCTCCTCTCCTGTACCTTGGCATAGACCTTCCCCGGGAGGCTGAGGAGTGTGATCCCTCTAAAGTTGGAGCACACCCTCCTGTCCCCTTTCTTGAAGAGAGGACCCACCACCCCGGATTACCATGCCAAAGGAACTGTCCCCAACCTCCACGTAATGTTACAGAGGCGTGTCAACCATGACAGCCCTACAACATCCAGGGCCTTGAGGTTGTCAGGGCGAACCTCGTCCACCCCCAGGGCCCGGCCACCAAGGAGCTTTTCAACCACCTTGGCAACCTCAGCCCCTGTGATGGGCGAGTCATCCCCCTCATCCACAAGTCCTGCTTCCTCTGTGGAAGGTGTGTCAGTGGGATTGAGATGCTCCTTGAAGTATTTCTTCCACCACCCGACGATATTCCCAGTTGAAGTCAGCAGTGCCCCATCCGCACCATACATAGTGTGGACATGGAGCTGCTTTCCTCTCCTGAGCTGTTGGACAGTTTGCCAGAATCTCTTGGAGGCACCTCAGCTGCTTCGGGAGTCCCACAAGCCAGCCAAGCTCAATAGGACTCTTTCTTCAGCTTAATGGCCCCCCTCACCACTGGTGTCCACCACTTGGTTCGGGGGTTTCCACCATGAGATGCACCCACAACCTTTCGGCCACAGCTATGGGCAGCCACTTCAACAATGGAGGTGGAGAACATGGCCCATTCAGATTCCATGTCTCCAGACTCCCTCGGAATGTGGTTGAAGTTCTTCCAGAGGTAGGAGGTGAAGACCTCCCAGACAGAGGCTTCAGCCAGATGTTCCCAGTACTCCCTCACTATACATTTGGGTCTATCAGGTCTGAATGGCATCCTCCCAGGCCATTGGATCCAACTCACCACCAGGTGGTGATCAGTTGACAGCTCTGCACCTCTCTTTATCCAAGTGTCCAAGATATACGGTCGCAGGTCTGATGACATGATAACAAAATCTATCATCGACCTGTGACCTAGAGCATCCTGGTGCCAGGTGCACATATGGACACCCTTATGCTTCAGCATGGTGTTCATTATGGACAAACTGTGGTTAGCACAGAAGTCCAATAACTGAACACCACTTGGGTTCAGATCGGGCAGGTTGTTCCTCCCAATCTCCCCCCTCCAGGTTTCACTGTTGCTGCCCATGTGCGCATTGAAATCCCCCAGTAGGACAATGGAGTCTCCAAGAGGAACACTCTCCAACACCCCAGTCAGAGACTCCAAAAAGGGTGGGTACTCTGAACTATCATTTGGTACATAGGCACAAATGATGGTCAGGACCCATTTCCCAAACCGAAGGTGCAGGGAAACAACCCTTTCATCCACTGGGGAAAATTCCAATATAGAGGCAGCAAGGTGGAAGGAGGGGGGGTGTACAAGAATTCCCACCCCTGCTCGTTGCCTCTCGCCCGGGGCAACTCTCTCAACCTCATGCACCAGCTCAGGCTCCTTCCCCACCAGCGAGGTGACATTATACATCACCAAAGCCGCCAAGGTCTCTGCCTTCGACCACCACCTGATCCACATGGCACCGGACCCCCATGGTCCCTCCTGCGGGTGGTGATCCCACTGGAGGGTGGACCCATGTAACTCCTTCGGGCTGAGTCCGGCCAGGTCCCATGAGCAGAAACCTGGCCACCAGGTACTAGCCATCAAGCCCATCCCCCAGGCCTGGCTCCAGGATGGGGCCCCAGTCACCCCATACTGGGCGGGGTACACTGAATCTTTGTTCTAACATTCATCATGAGAGTCTGTTGGATTGTTCTTAGTCTGACTCTTCACCCAGGACCAGTTTATCTTGGGTGACCCTACCAGAGGCAAATTGCCCAGGACAACATAGCTCTTGGGATCACTAGGGCATGAAAACCCCCCCACCACGATAAGGTGATGATCCAGAAGGGGAAAATAAACACGGTTAAATAATCAATTTATTCCTGAGTAGTCCCTTTTTAAATTAGATACAAATGCTTCATTTATACATATTAAACAAAAAAGTCTGCCATGTTAAATGAAAATCTAAATTTTGAAATATAATGAACAAAAATAAACTATTTTAGTGGGGTTTGCACTTAAAAAAAACTTTTAAAAAAATCTTTATATATTATGGTACTCCGAACTGGCTGTGCCTGTGTTGATGACCTGCTTTCTCATTAGCTGTGTCTGTGGGCAATTTTGCGGTGCTCTTGGTGGATGGTTGAGCATTATGGAAATGAAGTGACTGCGTCTGTGTTCATAATTTTGCGTGTTGTTAGTAGAGCACTGGCAAAAATTGGCCACTTCCTGAGGGGCTCTGTTTAATTGGCGCACTCGCTAATTTGCACTGCCTTAGTAAATCTGCCCCTATAGTTCTGTATGGTAGACCATCTAAAATTAATATTCAGATTGTGTTTGTAAAGTTTGTTCCCATTGAAGTATTTTTTTAACAAATAATATGGCTTGTTGCATTTTATTTATTTTGTAGCCACACATGTGACTTACTTAATGCCTTGCATAATGCCTCACATCTTAGATAAGAACAAAGTGCAGAGTTTCCTTGGAGATAACAGGAAGCTGTGAAAGTGTAATCTTTTATATGCAAGAGACTACTTGGAGGATCCTTTGTGTGCCAAGAGACTGCTTGGAGGATCCTTTGTGGGCCAAAGACTGTGAGGGGGATGCTAAGGGATTTAAGAGGAAATGCAAAGTTACCTTTGATGTGAATGCAATGTGACTTGTGAGCTGTGGGGAGACCTGGGTATATAAGTGACGAGTTTTTTCTGAGATGTCCTCTTTCTTCAATGCTCATGTTGGAGACGTGTAATAAACTGCCTTGAGACAAACATGCCTCATCAATTACACACTCCACACTGGTGACCCAAGACGTAGCATGCAGCAAGAAGAGAATTCCCCGGGGCCAGCTGCGTTGGGAGCCCCCAGCCAAGCGTATTCCATTACGGTCCAGCTACTGGACTTTTGGCAGCACAACCCGCGCTCCTGGTTCCACCTGGTTGAGGCACAGTTCGCCCTCCGGGGAATATCAGTAGACGACACGAAATTCTACCATGTGATCGCAAAGCTCGACAACCACACGGCTCAGCATGTGGAGAGCCTTCTGGAGCAGCCACCAGCCAGCGACAAATACGGCGCATTGAAGGCTGCACTCATCCAGCACTACACACTCTCGGTGGAGGAAAGAGCAGAGAGACTCCTGGTGCTGACCGGGTTGGGAGATTGCATGCCCATTGACCTGATGGAGAAGATGCTGAGGTTGAAAGGCTCCGACGATGACCACTTCATCTTTACCCACCTCTTCCTCAGGAACCTGCCGTCAGCGGCGAGAGTGACCCTGGCTAATTCGCCGTTGTTGGCCAAGCGGGACTACCGTGCGCTGGCCTGGGAGGCGAATCGGATTGTCATGGCCAGCAGAGAACGCACGGCCATGGCGGCAGCGACGGAGCTCGGCGCGATGGCCGGAGAGGGCGAGGAGCCATAGACGGCGGTAGCAGAACCACCGACGACAGCGGCGGCGGGCGCCAAGGGACACGGAGGAGACATCCTTTGTTTCTATCACCGCCGCTTTGCAGAGAAGGCACGCAAATGTATACCACCGTGCCAGTTCAAGCTCTCGGGAAAACGCCAAGACCGGGGGTCGGTAGCAGCTGTGACCCTCGGGGAGGAGAACAAGCTGCTCTACTTGACGGACGCACGCTCCGGGAGACATTTCCTCGTGGACACCGGCGCCCAGCTGAGTTTCATCATGCCGTCCTACGCCGACCGGCTGGCAGGTTCCAGCGGCCCCCAGATGGCAGCAGCAAACGGCTCGGACATTAAAACCTTTGGTGAGAGGACTCTACTCCTGTCGCTACACGGCCGTACATTTGAGTGGACTTTTGTCATAGCAGCATTGAATTTCAATATATTGGGGGCTGATTTTTTGTGCTCACATGGTTTGTTGGTTGATGTCGCTAACAGGCGCCTGGTTAATGCACTGTCTTTTGATTCTATTCCCTGTACAGCTCGAGCGTCCCGGCCAACAGCACAAGCCAACGTCACAGCTGCAAGCGGTAAGTTCCACACACTGCTCACTCAGTTCCCAGCACTCACAGTCCCCACATTTTCGGCAGCCGTCGCTAAGCACGGGGTGGAACATTTTATTACCACCACCGGGCCGCCCGTTTTTGCAAAACCTCGGCGCTTGGACGCAGCTAAACTGGCCATAGCGCGCGAGGAGTTCGCCAACCTGGAGAGGTTGGGCATCATCAGGCGTTCGAACAGCCCATGGGCTTCCCCGCTACACATGGTCCCGAAAGCTGACGGTTCGTGGCGACCTTGCGGGGATTTCCGCAGGTTGAACAACGCCACAGCGCATGACCGCTACCCAATCCCCCATATCCAAGATTTTTCCGTTCATTTGGCAGGGGCGCGTGTTTTTTCTAAAATAGACTTGGTCCGCGGTTACCACCAAGTCCCAGTGCGCATTGAGGACATACCCAAAACAGCGGTGATAACTCCATTTGGTCTATTCGAGTTTTTGCGCATGCCATTCGGGCTTAAAGGGGCTGCACAGACGTTCCAACGCATGATGGACGCGGTGCTGCGCGATCTCCCTTTCATGTTCGTCTACTTAGACGATATCTTGGTAGCCAAAATGGTAGCAGAAAAATTTGTGTGGCCGGGCCTCCGCAAGCAAGTTAAAGAGTGGGCGGCAGCCTGCATGGCGTGCCAACGAGCCAAGGTACACAGACACACGAGAGCTCCCTTGGAGCCATTTCATATTCCGGCTAAGAGGTTTGACCACGTTCACGTGGACCTTGTGGGTCCCCTCCCGCCATCACAGGGGTGCACGCATCTTCTGACAATGGTGGACCACACCACGCGCTGGCCGGAGGTGGTTCCTTTAGCGTCAACCACAGCCGAGGAGGTGGCGCGCGAGTTTGTAACAGCATGGGTGGCGCGTTTTGGAGTCCCGTTGAACATTACGTCCGACAGAGGCCCTCAATTTGTTTCCAAACTTTGGTCAACAATGGCCCGCAGCCTAGGCGTCACAATTCACCGTACAACCGCGTACAATCCACAGGCTAACGGGTTATGCGAACGTTTTCACAAGTCATTGAAAGCAGCTCTCAGAGCATCACTGCCAGATGCAAATTGGGTAGACAAGCTACCGTGGGTTTTATTGGGGTCACATTCTGCGCCTAAAGAGGACTTAGAGGCTTCCCCAGCCGAACTCGTTTTTGCGCAGCCACTTCGGTTGCCCGGGGAGTTTCTCCCACATAATCCTGCGCCGGGCAGCTCCCCATCTCGGCTTTTGCAGCGTAGCATCGACACAGGCACGCTGCCGGGCCCTGCCCACCACAGTTTTCCAAGCGTTTTTGTACCTAAAACTTTGAAAAATGCAGAGTTTGTTTTTGTCAGACACGATGCACATCGCCCCCCATTTCAACCGCCTTATGATGGACCGTTCAGAGTGCTGGAAACAGGGGACAAGCATTTTTTGCTAGATTTGGGGGGTAGAAGGGAAAAGGTTGGCTTAAACAGACTCAAACCCGCTTTTGTGGTGGCGGACGAGCAAGTGCTGTTGGCGAGGGCCCCTCGGCGCGGAAGACCCCCACGAGGAGCTTCCCAGAGTAAAATTTCCCCAGAACACCCGCAGGGACTGACAAAAGGTTTTCACCCCCAGACAGCAGCTCCCCAGCATGACAGCGCCTCTGAGGCGGCGAATCCTGGTTACAGCAGATACGGGAGAAGACTGAAGCCCAAGCAGCATGGGGATTGATGTGTAATGATTCTATCACAGCATGCAGACTGTTATTCTTTTGTTCGATCTAAAATGTTTGGGGGGGGGGTGTAGCCACACATGTGACTTACTTAATGCCTTGCATAATGCCTCACATCTTAGATAAGAACAAAGTGCAGAGTTTCCTTGGAGATAACAGGAAGCTGTGAAAGTGTAATCTTTTATATGCAAGAGACTACTTGGAGGATCCTTTGTGTGCCAAGAGACTGCTTGGAGGATCCTTTGTGGGCCAAAGACTGTGAGGGGGATGCTAAGGGATTTAAGAGGAAATGCAAAGTTACCTTTGATGTGAATGCAATGTGACTTGTGAGCTGTGGGGAGACCTGGGTATATAAGGGACGAGTTTTTTCCGAGATGTCCTCTTTCTACAATGCTCATGTTGGAGATGTGTAATAAACTGCCTTGAGACAAACATGCCTCGTCAATTACACACTCCACAATTTAACCTTTATTTTGTCAGGCAAAGGCTTGAGATCAAAATTATCTCTTTTACGAGCATGGCCTGACCAAGATGGCAGTATTGACACAGGACAATACATTACACAATACACAACAATAATAAAACACTTAAAAGCACACAGTAAGACACCATGAACTATGCTAAAGAATATCAAATGTGCAAATCATGCAGCAAAGCATCTGCACACTCCCATATCTACCGTTAAAAAGTCTGTGACATGAGTTTTAAAATCAGGAAGGCGAATGAGGGCCTGAAGTTTGAACGATTTTTGAAGTCCATTTCGGTCATAGAGAGCGGAGCACATAAATGCCCTCTTCCCAAAGTCAGTGCGAGTTCTGGGCACCGCAGCAGAGAGATAGTCCTGAGATCACAGATTGTGAGATGGGCTGTGTGGGAAGGTCAGGTAAGTACAGAGGTATGATGGGAGCAGTCCAATGATGGCTTTATAAATTTAAGTGTACCATTGAAGAAGCCTGCGAGCAGATAGGGACATTCAACCAAGCTTAGCATACAGGGTACAATGCTGGGTAAGTGAGTTGTAGCCAGTAATAAATCTCATGGCAGCATAAAAAGAAATGTTTAATGGTTGTTTAATGGTTGTTTAAGGGTTGTTTACTGATATCCATTCTGTAAAAAAGTTTGTCTATTGCATGCTTCATATAGGTTGTTTTTGTCATGTACTAGCCCCTACGGGACAAGGAGACAGACTCAGGCGCTGGATATACTCGTGACATTTTAATAAAAGAAAGGACAAAGTCCAAAAAACTGCAAAAACAAAATATGAAATAACAAGAGCACTTACAAATGGCGTCCCTGGGCCGACTTAGCCCAGCGGACTAAGTTGGACGCATGATGTTATCCTAATCACAGATTAGGATAACAGTAGACAATCACAGAAGACAACTAATCATGCAGCAATCAAACAGAGAAAATGCAGAGCTTAAATATACAGTTGTGAAATGAGGAGCGGGCAGCGCGGTGGCGGAGTGGTTAGCACTGCGGCAGCACAGTAACTCACCCTTGGCCGGGGGATCCTGGGTTCAATCCCAGCCCCCAACCAACAGTGATCTGTGTGGAGTTTGCATGTTCTCCCCATGTCTGCGTGGGTTTACTTCGGGATTTCTCCGGTTTCCTCCCACATGCCAAAAACATGCAAGTTAGGTTAATTGGCATCAAACTGGGGATTCTAAATTGTCCTTAGGTATGACTGTGAGAGTGAATGGTTGTTTGTCTGTGTTGGCCCTGCAATGGACTGGCGATCTGTCTAGAGTGTACCCTGCCTCTCACCCAAAGATGCTGGGATAGGCTCCAGCCCCCCCCCCCCCCATGACCCGAAAAGGATTAAGCGGAAGAAAATGGATGGATGGATGGATGGAAATGAGGAGTAACGAGCAGCAGGTACGGCCAGGAGCGGGCAGTGACCTAATTCCAATCAATCAGCTGAGATGGATTGGGGAAACAGGCTGTGAGAGGTGGGTGTGTCTGGAATGAAGGGAAGGGGCTCAAAACACCCAAACAACATAACAGAACTAACAGGGAAATAATAATGAACAGAAAAACACTTAAAACTACAAAGGGAGTCTGAGCGCTGAGGACAGACGCTCAGACATATGACAGAGCCCCCCCACCACCAAGGGGTGGATTCCAGACACCCCAAAGTAACACCAAAAAGGACCCCCTCCCCCCCCCCCCAAAAAAAGAAGGAGTACAGCAAAAACCACCCCGGGAGGGAGGTGGGGGGAACACGGTTAGGAGGGAAAAACAAACCCGCTCAAGACTCACACCTGTGCCCCGACAGGCCCCTAAGCCCCCACGGTCCCAGAATTCCAGGGTTCGGGTGGTCGGCTGAAGTCCCAGGCCAGCCGGACGGCCAGGTGGAATGAGTCGGGTGGCCTGCCGGAGAATATGGGCCATCCGACCTGGTGGCTCAGTCTCTCTGGCAGCTGGCCCGAGTGTTTAAGCCACCTAAACAGGAGAGGTGGCCCGGGAGGCAGCTTCCCCACAGGGAGACCCACTGGGACAGAGGAGAGCCGAGGAGGGGGAACCACGACATCATCAGGCTGAGGAGGGAGAGGGGCCATGATGGCGTCTGGCTGGGAAGGAGAAGGGACCACAATGGCGTCCGGCTGGGAAGGAGAGGGGACCACAACAGCGTCCGGCTGGGAAGGAGAGGGGACCACGACACCCTCAGTGGTCTCTGACTGGAAAAAAGTTTCACCAGCGGTGGCTCCAGGCTGGAGCATTGCAGCACCCTTGGTGGCTCCGGGCTGGAGCACTGCAGCACCCTCGGTGGTCCTGAGCTGGGCCAACGCTGCACCAACGATGGACCACTGGCGGAAGGGTAGCACCCACGTCGGGCTCATACTGGGGCGTAGATCCCACGAGGATCCCCAGCCAGGACGCAGCACCCACGGAGAATCAGGCTGAGGAGGAACCCAGACTATGGCCTCAGGCAGAGGAGAGGCTGCACCCACGGTGGACCCGGCCTGGGCCATAGCCGCACCCACGGAGGTCCCGGGCTGGGACGGGACACCCAAGACGACCTCTAGAGGCAAACCTGGACCCTCGGAGACCTCTGGCAGGGTAGGATCCTCTGTGGCGACCCTGGGAGAGAGCTCAGACACAGCACAAAGAGAAAGGGGGTCAGGGTCGCCGGCAGCGGCGGAGCCGGGCGAGGCAAGCTCAGGTGCAACAGGCGGCTGCACCCGGCCCTCCTCACCTACAGCCAGGCAAGATTGCTCCAACACTGATAAAAGGAAGACAAAAGAGAGCATGTGCCTGAGCTCGAGCTCCACCACCATCCAGGACTCCGTCGATCCAGACAATTGTGATGTTTCGGACCTGGCCTCTTGGAGGTCCACCTCGGGTTCCCACTCTGCTGTGGTGGCAGGCATGATGGTCATAGCAGTCATGGTGTCCTCAGGCGAAATAACCCACACTGGTTGCTCCTCCGGCATGGCAGCTGGGGGTCCACTCCGTGCTGGCACTGATGTAGGGTCTTCCAGGGCCATGGGCTCCTCCACCATCCGGCAGCTTAGCTCTGGGGCCGGCGGACTCTCAGGGGGAAATAGAGGAGTCAGGGAGATGACAGGTGAGCAGGGGGTGGCTGCAGCAGGCGGAGAGAGCTCAGGGTACTGCAAACCCTGAGCCTCTCTACCAGGATTCGGGCAATGCACATTATCAAGAATTAAAGAGGAAATAAATGCCACTTGCTTGTAATCCTGATGTTCAGTGCTTTCTGCTGCAGCCGGTAAACAGTCATCCCTCTCCGTGTCCATGGGCCCCCCCAGAGGAAAGTGGAAGGACTGTCCCTGTAAACATGGAAGTGGGCGTCGTCAGGGAACGTGCGGGAGACCTCTCACCAGCGGGGGAATGCACCGAAGGGAAGCGAAGAGAGGCAGGTACAGGGCAGAGAGAAGCTGATGATTCAGCCGGAGAAAAAAGGACCAAAGGCTGTACCGCTGTGGGAGGCTTCAGCTTTGGTGCCAGGAGAGGGGCTGCTAAAGAGGTTGGAGTATTCCTCCGATGACCAGAAACAGGATGACGTGGTTGTATAGATGCTGGAGCTGGCGACAAGCTTGCTGAGATCAGCATAGGCGGTGGAGCCACCTCCTCCCGCCCCTCACCCAGAATTGGAAGGGAATAAATAGAGAAGAGGATATTTATTGCCCTCAGATGACTCCACAGGTTGGGAAACGCCTGCATCACTTGCGCTGTGCTGTCCCGG
Source organism: Pholidichthys leucotaenia (assembly GCA_020510985.1). Classification (NCBI taxonomy): domain Eukaryota; kingdom Metazoa; phylum Chordata; class Actinopteri; order Cichliformes; family Pholidichthyidae; genus Pholidichthys; species Pholidichthys leucotaenia. Next base: position 76,858,464 of record CM035842.1, on the reverse strand, counting down.
GTCTCCTGGACTGTCTTTGGAGAACAGGCGGCTCGTAACTGCGACCATATGTCGTCCAGGAGGCGCACTGCCCGCCGCTCAACTTCATCCATGGCGAACTCGACACCAGGTAGGCGAAAAAAAACACAAAAAGTGAAAAATGCACGAGTGTGTAGCTGAGTCCTATTCTGGCTGCACGATTCTGTCATGTACTAGCCCCTACGGGGCAGGGAGACAGACTCAGGTGCTGGATAAACTTGTGGCATTTTAACAAAAGAAAGAACAAAGTCCAAAAAACTGCAAAAACAAAATATGAAATAACAAGAGCACTTACAAATGGCGTCCCTGGGCCGACTTAGCCCAGCGGACGCAGAGGAGATCTGGAGGTAATCACAGATTAGGATAACAGTAGACAATCACAGAAGACAACTAATCATGCAGCAATCAAACAGAGAAAATGCAGAGCTTAAATATACAGGGGTGAAATGAGGAGTAACAAGCAGCAGGTGCGGCCAGGAGCGGGCAGTGACCTAATTCCAATCAGTCACTCACAGCTGAGATGGACTGGGGAAACAGGCTCTGAGCGGTGGGTGTGTCTAGAACGGAGAAAAGGGGCTCGAATAACCCAAACAACATAACAGAACTAACAGGGAAATAATAATGAACTGAAAAACACTTAAAACTACAAAGGGAGTCTGAGCACTGAGGACATTCGCTCAGACATATGACAGTTTTCAAGAGTATACTACTCTTCTACTTAAGGCTTCTGTGTAGAATCAGTTCTATCTGCTAAATGGCTATAGAATAATAAAACAAACAGTGCATTTTCAGGTTGAGAATAAAAAAAAATTACTATTAATATGTCACCTATTTACTTAATTCCAAAAATAATAATTGTGGTTTGGAAACTTCCTATTGAGTTTCTGTCACCATTTTTTCATCCTCATACCCTTGGCAGATGATGGTATCAGGGTCTGAATCCCCAACATGCTGCATAGATAAAGATCAGCTGAGTAAATGATGTTAACAGCCTGGGGTATTCTAACACAAATGCAAATCACACTTTGGCCTTTTTTAACAGGAACCCAGGCCAACTGACAGACACTGATTTTGGTGTTTTGAGGAGGCTTAAGTGCAGGGCAACCACTTCAGAAAAACACTCAGACGCAGATAAAAGTTTACACCACTTTAATGAAAACCCAAACCCGATACAAAACACGCTAATCTTAAGGAATGAATTCACACACACCACAATTAATGAAACCCGCAACCAAAACGCCATACTATATATACAGGAAAATAGTTGCAAGCTGGAGCCACATGCAGCCTAGTAAAACAGAGAGGAGAGGAGTGATTAATGAGGGATAAAGCACGCTGGGAAATGAGAGCTGAGATTATGGCCTTACGATACTGGCAGAGAGCCCGGCAGAGAACTCCAGTGTAGGAAAGGTGAAAGGGATCTGGAGACTGCAGGGTAGGAAGCGGATGGGCTGAGGGACCTGGGTGGAGAAGCCGTTGTCTTTGAGGTGAGATGGTTCAGGCGAGCGTACACACACAGCACCGGAGATGCACCACTATGAGGCAACACAAACCCAACAATCCAGCAGAGAGCTCTTCACACACTGGCCCTTAAATACACTGGTGAATCAGGAAGCAGCAGGTGTGTAATCACGCAGATGTGCTGATGAGCTCCAGAGCTGGGAAAAGAGAAACAGGAAAGGATGGGGGAGGCACGCTCACCTAATCCTGACAGTGCCCCCCCCCCTTCCAAGGGACGCCTCCTGGCGTACCCCCGGGCTTTTGTGGATGGGCGCGGTGAAACTCCTGGACCATATCCTTGCCATGGAAGAGGGACCATGGAATCCATGATCTCTCCTCTGGACCATAACCCTTCCAATGCACCAAATACTGCAACCCCTGGCTTCGACGGTGTACGTCCAGAATCCGCTGGATGGTGTAGGTGGTATGTCCATTGATGATCGGGGGGGGGGGTGTTCTGAAGGAGGAGACAAGGGACTGACAGAGACAGGTTTGATCTGCGAAACATGGAAGGTAGGATGGATGCAGAGAACTGGGGGCAACTTCAGCTGGATGGTGACATCATTGATGATGTGGGAGATCGGGAATGGACCCAAAAAGTGAGGGGACAGTTTCCAAGAATCCGTCTTCACCAGCACCTTCTTGGCGGATAACCAGACCTTCTGGCCCACGGAGCATTTAGGCACTGCCGCACGCCTACAGTTGGCATACAGGTGATTCCGCTTGGATGATCGCTGAAGAGCCGCCCGAGCAGACCTCCAGAGGTGGCAACAGTGATGGGTGTGGGCCTCCACCGAAGGTACCATGATCTCCCTCTCCATCATGTGTAGAAGCAGTGGTGTGTACCCCATGGTGGCTTCAAATGGTGTCAGTCCCATGTTGGAGGAGATGGCAGAGTTAAGTGCATACTCCAGCCAGGTCAGGTGGGAGCTCCAGGTTGCTGGGTTACAGGATGCTACACACCTCAGGGTGGCCTCCAAGGACTGGTTTGCACGCTCGGCCCGACCGTTGCTCTGGGGATGATATCCAGATATGAGGCTGACAGAGGTGCCCAGAGATTGGTAGAACACTCTTCACACCTGTGAAGTGAACTGTGGTCCTCGATCTGAGACAATATCTATGGGGATGCCGTGTAACCGCATAACATGGATGGAAAGGAGATTGGCCATCTCAGCAGCAGAGGGGAGAACAGGAAGGGGAACCAAGTGAACGGCCTTAGAAAACTTGAGATGGAGGGAGACCTGAGACAAAGTCAATGGTGATGTGGGGCCAGGGACAGGAAGGGATGGGGAGTGGATGGAGGAGACCGGCTGGGGGAGAAGAGTCAGATTTATTGGTGATGCATGTGCGGCAGGCCTTCACATAGTCCTTAACATCCGTCCTGAGGGGAGGCCACCAAAACACATGCTAAATGAGTTCCGTAGCGCGGGTGATGCTGGAATGACAGGCAAAAAAGCTTGTGTGCCCCCCACTGGATGACGTCACTGCATCGGGAGGAGGGCACGTACAGCCTGTTGGACGGGCCTCCCTTGGAGACAGGTTCCACCGACTGGGCCTGCCAGAACCTCTGCTCAATGTCCCAAGTAAGGGCGCCCAAAATACAGGAGGAGGGCAGCATGGTGTCTGGGAGGGAGGCAACGGCTGCAGGAGAAAGAGTGAAGGAGGAGTTGGAGGAAAACTGGTGTGAGAGAGCATCAGGTTTTTTTTTTTTGTAACTTAGATTTTTATTCATTTTTCATCATATATATTGCATTCAGATCACAGTCTACATTTAAAACAAAGGGGCTAGAGTAAGAAAGAAAAAAAAGGAAAAAAAAAAAGGGGGGGGGGAATGCTGGAGCATCAAGTTTTTAGTTTCCATCTCTTAATTCTTCTGGTTTTTCCAGCGTCTTTGGTTATTCTTTCAATTTCTGTCTTGTTGTTGCACTTTGTAGTGTGTCCATTTCCGCCATTTTTTTTTCATATAGTCCTTCTTGCATTCTTTGTCGATATGTTAGTTTTTCCATCATACGTATGTCCTCAACAATGTCAGTCCATTGCTCTTGGTCAGGAAGAACTTCTGATCGCCATTTTTTTGTGATTGTTTTTTTTACATGCAATCAACAAGATTTTAACTAGATATCTGTCCTCAGCCTGTATTACATCGTCTCTTTTAAGATCACATAAGTACATCAGGTTACAGTTCATTGGTATATTATATCCTAATATCCTCTGTATTGTCACATGTATAGATTTCCAGAATGATGAGATTTTGCTGCATTTCCAAAACATATGAGTGGTCTGCATTTTGAGCCCCACATCCCCTCCAGCATAAAGATTGGGTATTTGTATATTTTCCTTGAATCTGTGGTGTAATGAAAAAGCGGATCAGGTTTTTCCATCCAAATTCCCTCCATGTCCTTGAATTTGTTGATGTGTTTTCCATATTTCCTGCCAGCTTTCTTCTGTTATGTTTAAATTTAGCTCTTTCTCCCATTTCTCCTTTATATAGTTACTTGAATGTTTGTTTGCCATAAGTTTCTGATATAGCTTTGAAATAATTCTTATTTTATTTCCTGCATATGAGCTTAAAATGAATTGTATATTCTCCCTCACATCTGTTTGGAGGTTATGCCTAATCTTCTTCATATAATAATCTCTCATCTGCAGATATCTGAAGAATTCCGATCTTTCTAGTTTAAATTTTCTTCTGATGTTTACAAAGCTCCCGAGATCTTTTTTTCCGATATTGCCCCATGCTGTGATTCCCTTGTTCACCAGATTTTTGTATCCCCTATCTTGCTTTGCCGGTTCAAACTGACTGTCAAATGCTACCCATTTCAATAGTTTTATGTCTTCCTTTATATTATACTTTTGTACTATTTTATACCACAGTTCCAAAGTAAATTTAGTGATTGGGTCTATTTGTTTGATTTGCTTATATGCATCTTTATCTCCTATTATGCTTTGTACTGGGAGTCCCTCAATTTCCTTTTCCATTTCTTTCCATTTTGCCTCATATCCTTCGTCGCACCAACATATGATATATCTTATTTGTGCTGAGTAGTAATATTCCTTTAGACTCGGTAGGCCCATGCCTCCTTTCTCTTTTGGTAACTGGAGGGTTTTATATTTCACTCTTGGCTTTTTACCTCCCCAAACAAATCTCGATATCATCCTGTCCCACTTTGAGAACTGGGCACCTGGAATCTCTGTTGGTAGAGCCTGGAAGAGGTAAAGTAATCTAGGTTGTATGCTGATTTTGACTGTCTCAATTTTTGATTTCAGATCCATATTTAAGATTGACCATCTATCAATATCTTTTTTTATTTCTTGTTCCAACCTATCATAGTTTGCTTTATAGATTTTGCTTAGTATGTTCACTCCAAGAGTTTGTTCACTCCAAGGTATTTTATTTCTTTTGTTTCCAGTTTAGTTTGATCTTATCAGTTATCTGGTTTAGAGGGTTATAGTGGAATGTCAGTATTTGTGTTTTTGTTATGTTTATCTTGTATCCTGATAATTTTCCAAAATTTTCTATCAAGTTCATCATTTCCATTATTGATTCATCTGGTTGTTCAAGGTAAACTATAATATCGTCTGCAAATAGCCCAATCTTGTGTTCCGCTCCCTTTATTGTTACACCTTTTAATTTCTTATTTTGTCGTATCGCTTGAGCCAGTGGCTCTATGAACAGAGCAAACAAGGTGGGCGATAAGCAGCATCCCTGCCTGGTTGATCTTTGTATATTTACTTTGTCTGTTAAGCTACCGTTTATCTTGATTCTTGCCACAGGTTCTTGATACAGCGTCCTTATGCATTGTACTGATTTTTCGTTAAATCCAAAGCGTTCCAGCACACTATATAGGAATTTCCAGTTAACCCTGTCAAATGCTTTTTCTGCGTCTAAACTCATTATTACTGTGCTTTTCTTTTCTTTATGTATTTGATTAATTATATGTATTGTTCTCCTGATATTGTCATGGGTTTGGCGTCCCTCTATGAAACCAGTTTGATCATCTTCTATCAATTCCGTCAAGAATGTCTTTATTCGTTTACATATAATTGTTGTATATATTTTATAATCCACATTTAATAAAGAGATTGGTCTATAGTTTCCGCATTGTTCTCTATCTTTCCCTGGCTTTAAAATAACTGAAATAATGGCTTCGTTCCATGATGGAGGTATTTTGTTGTTGTTCAACGTCCAATTAAATGACTTTAGGAGCTGTGGCATGAGTTCTTCTATAAACAGTTTATAAAACTCAGAAGGGTACCCATCACTACCTGGTGATTTACCGTTTTTAAGTGACTTAATCACATCTCTAATCTCTTGTGTTGTTATTTCTGCTGTTAGCTTTTCATTTTGTTGATTTCCTATTGATGGCAAGTCCAATGTGCATAGAAATTTTTTAATATCCTTAGTATTTGTTTCTTCAGGTTGCGAGTATAGTTCTTGATAGAAATTATGGAATATTTCTTCGATGTTTTCTGGGTTAACTGTGGTTTTATTTGTGATGGGGTCTTTAATCTTATATACATTATTCACTGTTTGTTGTTTTCTTAACCGTTTTGCCAGCAGTTTTGTGGCTTTTGGTCCCGTTTCATAATATTTTTGCTTTAGATATCTATTTTTACTTTCAATTTCATCTATTTGTGTTTCTTTTATCTTTATTTTTTCTTCTTTAATTTCTTGATATATTTTTGGGTCGTTTGTGCTTTGATGTTTACGTTCTAATTCCCTCAGTCTCTCACATCTTTGTTCATATGTTTCCAGTTTAGACTTATTTGCTTTTTCTGTTTCAACAATTAATTTACCTCTTAACACGGCTTTTAGTGCATCCCATAGTATTGTTGGGTCCACTTCTTCATTGTCATTCTCTTGGATATACTCGTTTATGTTTACTTTTATTCTTTCTTTCATTTTCTCATCATTTAACAGTACTACATTAAGTTTCCATGTTGTTTGTCATTTTCTATTGTTTAAATATATTTCCATGTATATAGGATTATGATCTGATATTTCTGCCCCTCCAATCCGACAATTTCTCACCCTGTGTCTGTCACCTTCATTCATAAGGAAGTAATCATTTCTAGAGTGTACTTTATGGACTGCTGAATAATGTGTATAGTCTTTTTCGAGTGGGTGCAGGTCCCTCCATATGTCTACCATACCCATTTCTGCCAGTGAGGTTCTTATGAACTTTGTTGCATGTTTTTTTGTCTTCTTAACACTTGTTGTGTCAACTTCATGATCCATGACAGCATTTAAGTCTCCTCCACAAATTAGGACTCCTTCACTGTGTGTTGCTATGAGATCAAACAGATGTTGAAAAAAAACCCTTGTCACTTTCTGGTGGGGCATAGATGTTCACTAATGTGATCTGCATACCATCTATTCTTCCCTTTATTATTACATACCTGCCTTCTTTATCCTGGATTTCTTCTTCACATTCAAATTGTATTTTATTTGAAATTAGTATCATAACCCCCCTTTTAGTTCCTCCCTTAAATGAACTGTAGTAGGAGTTCTTACAGCCAAATCTCTTTAGTTTCTCATGTTCTGTCTTGCTCAAATGTGTCTCTTGCATAAATATAATTTCGGCTTTTTCCTTCTTGAATTTTCTTATTATTCTTTCCCGTTTAACAGGTGAGTTCAGACCATTCACGTTTAGTGTCATTATCTTAAGATTTTTACCCATATTCACGTTTTTCCATTTTTTTTAACTTGTGCTCCTAGCCCCTTTAACAACAAAAATAACACATATTTATATAAAAACACATTAAAAAATCTCGACCTCCGTACTCTGGGCCTTTCTTCTGCCCTCTGCTCCCTGTTGGTGGGTGGAGGGAATGTCCTCACCGAGTGAGGGGCCCTCCCTAGACCTGTATTTACTATCCAAGTAATAGTCATTAGTCTAGAAATGTCCAACAAAAATCACTTAAACCTCTCCTAGCCGTTTGTTTCTCTTTTACCTTGTCTTCTTGGCCTTCATTTCTTCTGTGCTTTTCTTAATCTTTGTTATAATCTAGGCTTTCAGTTGAAAGCCTTGCAGTTTTTCCTGGGCCCGCTGCTCCACGTCTCCTCCCTTCTTCTGCCGCTCACTCGCCTCCACTCCGGCTGTCGTGATGCATTCAGTGCCGCCGGTGCTCCAGCCGCTTCCTCCGGCACGCTCACCACAAAGCCCCGCTCCATCATGTCCCGCGCTGCCTCTCTGGCCGTGTTGTAGGTTTTTACGCCATCCTCCCAATGAATCCTCATCTTCGTTAGCGGCGTTTGGAATCTAATTTTTTTCTCTTTCAGTGTTTTTTTAATGTTGCCATATTTCTTTCGCTGCTGCACAATTTCTGTCGGGTAGTCATGATCAAAGAATATCTGCTTGTCGCCGATTCGTATCTTTTTTTTCCACGCTTGTGTCAGGATTCTTTCCTTTACATCATATTTCAGAAAGTTTACCACAACTGACCTGGGTGGAGAGTTTGGTTTCAGGTTCTGTGCCGAGGCTCTGTGCGCTCGTTGAATCTGCAGATCCGCTTCACCGGGCAGCTCAAGCTCTTTTTTTAAGAACTGATCCATGAATTTCGTCATCGAGTTGCCTTCAATGCCCTCCGGGATCCCAAAGATGCGTATATTGCTCCATCTGGACCTGCTCTCCAGGTCGGTTATTTTTCCCTGCATCCTCTGCGTTTGCGCCGTCAGGGTCTGCAGCTGCTCGTTTGCCTCGCTCTTCCAGTCTTCGAGCTCCGATATTCAGGCCTGTGCTTCTGTCATACACGCCCGTTGAGAGCGCAGCTCCTCCATGTTTTCTGCTAGCTTGCACTCCATTTGTCTTCGGAGGCCCATAATTTCCTCCTTCATCTCTTTTTTCAGCTCCTCCTTAAGAGCCGCTAAATCCTGTTGTAGTTGCCGCTTGAAGTCTTTTAACTCTTTACCTAAATTGGCGAAGCCAGTGTTCATGGTATCAAGTTTGGCGTCCTCCATTTTCTCTGCTGCAGTCACCTCGTTTTTTTGGGCCTCGTGTTCAGCGATTTCTCCTGCATTGTTGAAGAGGAATTCTTTAATTTTACCCTGCTTTTGTCCGTGTGCCCGGCTCCTTCGTGTTTTCATCCCTTGGTTTATTGATCCGTTTATGTCGAGTTGGCCATTTACCGATGATTTTTAATCCGGCTAGGGAGAGCTCTCTGTTTAAGCGTTATGTCTCTCCGCCATCATCCCGGAAGTCCCGAGAGAGCATCAGGTTTAACATTGTGAGACCCTGGGCGGTATGTGATGGAGAGATTAAATCCAAGAGAAAACAGGGCCCACCGGGCCTGCTGAGCATTCAAGCGTCTGGCCGATCTGAGATATTCTAAATTTTTGTGATCAGTCCAGACCATCACCGGCTGATTGGCTCCCTCCAACCTGTGTCTCCACTCCTCCAGTGCCAATTTAATGGCTAGCAGTTAAGTGGTCCCCTACGTCGTAATTTCTCTCGGCTTGGGACAGCCACTGAGAGAAAAATGCGCACGGGTGGAGCTTCTGGTCAGAGCTGGAATGCTGTGAGACCACAGTGCCCACCCCCGAATCAGAAGCATCCACCTTGACCACGAGCTGGGCTTGGGGGGTCTACCTGTGCCAAGATGGGTGCGGTGGTAAATTTTTCTTTTAGTGTAGCAAAAGCCCGCTCAGCGGCCTCAGACCACTTGAATGGGCTCTTGGTCAAAGTCAGCTGGGTGAGGGGCAAAGCGATTTTGTTATAATCACCGATGAACTGACGGTAGAAATTGGCAAAACCCAGGAAGCGTTGGAGTTCCTTCCTGGTTTGGGGAGTAGGCCAGTCTACTACCGCCTGAATCTTGTCCGGGTTGGCCTTTAACGTGCCCCCACCCATGGTAATCCCCAAGAAAGAAGTGGAGCAGGTGGAAAACTCACACTTCTCAGCTTTCACAAAAAGCTGATTTTCGAGCAGCCGCTGCAGGACTTTCTGGATGTGGACCACATGTTCCTCCAGCGTGCGAGAGAAAATCAATATGTCATCTAAGTAAACAAAACGAAATTGTTCACCATGTCCCAGAGGACGTCATTGATTAATTGCTGGAAGATGGTGGGTGCGTTGGTCAGGCCAAAGGGCATGACCAAATATTCAAAATGACCCAGATGTGTTTTAAATGCTGTCTTCCATTCATCCCCCTTGCAGATACGTACCAAGTGATATGCATTCCGGAGATCGAGCTTTGTATACACCTGTGCCTGTTAGAGGAGTTCAAAGGCCAAATTAATGCGTGGCAATGGGTATTTATTCTTAACGGTGATGGAATTTAGCTTGTGATAATCAATGCAAGGCCGCAGAGTCCCATGCTTTTTGCCTACAAAAAAGAACCCAGTGCCGAGTGGAGCGGACGACGGATGAAAAAGGCCAGCGCTAAGGGAGTCTTTAATGTAGCTCTCCTTCACTTCCCTCTCCGGCCCAGATAAACTGTCGAGCTGGCTGGATGGCAGCGACACACCTGGAAGGAGGTCGATAGCACAGCCATAGGACCGATGAGGTGGCAAAGATAGGGCCCTTGACTTGCTAAAGACCTCCCCTAAGTCATGTTAGACCTCGGGCACGCGGCTGAGATCCGTCGGCTCAGCTGAAGGGGAGAAGAGAGGGAGAGAGGGTGAGTAAGAAGCAGAACGGAGACACGATGACAAACAGAATGAGCTCCAGGAGGAGACAGAACCCTGGGCTCTGTTAATTATTGGATTATGTTTGTGAAGCCACAGATACCCCAAAATCATGGAGGAGGAAGATTGTGGCAGCACAAAAAACTGAATTGTCTCACGATGGCTACTGGACAAAATGACCGAAATGGGCTCAGTTTGCTGGGTCACTGCCGCGAGACTACGGCCAGATAAGGCAGAAACATTAACAGGTGTCGGGAGGTTCCTAGTGGGGATCTGAAATTTTTGAACCAATTCCAGGTGAATGAAGTTTTGCTCCATTCCAGAATCTACCAGAGCAGAGGTTTTACACTCAGCTCCCGGTAACTGGACAAGAACCGGAAGTGTAAAACAGCTGGGGGGATTTTGAGAAGAACCTCCTGCCAGACTCCCCATGGTTACTGACGGGCTGGTTCTTTTGGTCCAAATTGCGCATTTAGAGATGGTATGATGCCTCGCAATACGTGCACGCTTCCGCCTTCTCTCAGCATCGACATTCCTCCAGAGTCAGGTGAGTCCTTGCCAGAACCATCGGTTCCAGAGGTGGCGTCGTGGATTCTGCACGAGAGGACGGGGGAACTGGCCGTGGGGCAGGCGAGAAAGCAGCAGTCCTCTGCTCCCTAGCGTGCTCCCGGAACCGGTTATCTAAGACCACAGCCGGTGTGTTCAATTCATCCAAAGAGGAGGGATTCACCCAGATAGCCAATTCATCACGGAGACTGGCATTCAAACTCCAGAGGAAGACACTACGTAGCACAGCATCATTCCACCCGGAGTCTCCCACGGCGACCCGAAACTCGACACAGTAGTCGGCGACTGACCGACTCCCCTGCTGCAGCCCCAGCAACTGGCAGGCGATGTTACCCTCCCTCTCTGTGTGATCAAATGCCCGAGTGAATTCCTGTACAAAACGTTCAAAAGTGTATTGGGCCCCCTCTCGACCACTCAAGAAGGACTGAGCCCACTTGAGTGCCCGGTTGCGGACAAATAGGGTTATGAATTGGATCTTGGTGGAATCATCCCTGTATTCTCCCTCCACCTGCTGGAAATACATCCGACAGTGTAACAAGAACCCCTTACATCCCCCCACCTCCCCCCCGTAGGGGGCAGGTGCGGGCATGGAAATGGTGCTGTGGAAAACGGGAGCTGTTGGGGCAGCAGGTGCAGGAGGGGGAGCGGCCACACCAGGAAGCCGACACAAATGCTCCGTGACCGTGGTCAGTTGTTGAGTGATTGTTTGGAGCTGCTCAGACAAAAACATGACCCGGTGCTCCGTGGCTTCCAAACGCGAGAGCACTGATGGTTCTCCAGAGGCAGCGCACGCTAAGCCACGATCATGGCTGGATCATTCTGTCATGATTTTGGTGTTTTGAGAAGGCTTAAGTGCAGGGCAACCACTTCAGAAAAACACTCAGACGCAGATAAAAAGTTTACACCATTTTAATGAAAACCTAAACCCTATACAAAAAACGCTAATCTTAAGGAATAAATTCACACACCACAATTAATGAAACCCGCAACCAAAACGCCATACTATATACAGGAAAACAGTTGCATGCTGGAGCCACATGCGGCCTAGGAGAAAAGAGAGGAGAGGAGAGATTAGTGAGGGATAAGGCACGCTGGGAAATGACAAATGAGATGATGGCCTTACGATACTGGCAGAGAGCCCAGCAGAGAACTCCAGTGTAGGAAAGGTGAAAGGGATCTGGAGACTGCAGGGTAGGAAGAGAATGGGCTGAGGGACCTGGGTGGAGAAGCCGTTGTCTTTGAGGTGAGATGGTTCAGGCAAGCACACAAACAGCTCCGGAGACGCACCACTGGAGGCGGCAGCAAACCTGAGAGGAGGAGAGAAGAGAGGTACATAAGACAACTTCGGGAAGATAATTAATTCACCACACAACAAGAGCTACAGTTATGAGGCGGCATAAACCCAACGATCCAGCAGAGAGCTCTTCATTCACTTGCCCTTTAATACACTGGTGAATCAGGAGGCAGCAGGTGTGTAATCATACAGGTGCGCTGATGAGCTCCGGAGCAGGGAAAAGAGAAACAGGAAGGGATGGGGGAGGCACGCTCGCCTGATCATGACATAACGGGCTGCACAAAATATAGTTATCAAATCTCACGCCATGGGTATTTTTGGAGCATGAACACTGACTCAATAATTGTTCAACAACCATAGCAACATGTAGGTCTCTACAAAGAATGATTCTGCATTCTCGATATGTCGCAATCTCTAACTCAATGAATGAATGACCTCTGCACTGACCATACTCCAGGAGAACTGTATGTTCCTCTAGAATGAATATCATGAAGTTGTTTGGTTTATTTTTAGTTTCTGAAATCAGCAAGCTTTGATATGACCAACATGAGAATTTATGATTCTACCACTGTTTTACATATCAAGTCTATTTGATTATACACACAGTCCTGCCCAACTGTGCAAATGTGCATACTGTGTTGTCTTCAGTAGACCTTACTGGCTACAGCAGATGACTTCTCCATCTCATACAATGGAGAAAAAAAATACAAAACGTAAATTATTACTTAAAAGTTGACGCTGTGGAGGAACAAAATAAGTTCAGGCGAGACACGGCGAGCTGAAGGTTTAAGAGTTTTATTCCTCCATCATCATGAGACACACTACAGCACTGAGTGCTGTGTGTGCGCTGTTGTGAGTGTGCTAATGAGGCATGTAAAGTCAGCTCTTTTATACAGACAAGAGAGAATGCATGGCACATTTACAGTGGGGCAAAAAAAGTATTTAGCCAGCCACCAATTGTGCAAGTTCTCCCACTTAAAAGATGAGAGAGGTCTCCAATTTTCATCATAGGTATACCTCAACTATGAGAGACAAAATTAGGAAAAAAAATCCAGAAAATCACATTGTCTGATTTTTAAAGAATTTGTTTGCAAATTATGGTGGAAAATAAGTATTTGGTCAGTAACAAAAATTCATCTCAATACTTTGTTATATACCCTCTGTTGGCAATGACAGAGGTCAAACATTTTCTGTAAGTCTTCACAAGGTTTTCACACACTGTTGCTGGTATTTTGGCCCATTCCTCCATGCAGATCTCCTCTAGTGCAGTGATGTTTTGGGGCTGTCACTGGGCAACACGGACTTTCAACTCCCTCCAAAGATTTTCTATGGGGTTGAGATCTGGAGACTGGCTAGGCCACTCCAGGACCTTGAAATGCTTCTTACGAAGCCACTCCTTCGTTGCCCGGATGGTGTGTTTGGGAGCATTGTCATGTTGAAAGACCCAGCCACGTTTCATCTTCAATGCCCTTGCTGATGGAAGGAGGTTTTCACTCAAAATCTCACGATACACGGCCCCATTCATTCTTTCCTTTACACAGATCAGTCGTCCTGGTCCCTTTGCAGAAAAACAGCCCCAAAGCATGATGTTTCCACCCCATGCTTCACAGTAGGTATGGTGTTCTTTGGATGCAACTCAGCATTCTTTCTCCTCCAAACACGTCAAGTTGAGTTTTTACCAAAAAGTTCTATTTTGGTTTCATCTGACCATATGACATTCTCCCAGTCCTCTTCTGGATCATCCAAATGCTCTCTAGCAAACTTCAGACGGGCCTGGACATGTACTGGCTTAAGCAGGGGGACACGTCTGGCACTGCAGGATTTGAGTCCCTGGCGGCGTAGTGTGTTACTGATGGTAGCCTTTGTTACTTTGGTCCCAGCATTCTGCAGGTCATTCAATAGGTTGCCCCGTGTGGTTCTGGGATTTTTGCTCACGTGATCATTTTGATCCCACGGGGTGAGATCTTGCATGGAGCCCCAGATCGAGGGAGATTATCAGTGGTCTTGTATGTCTTCCATTTTCTAATAATTGCTCCCACAGTTGATTTCTTCACACCAAGCTGCTTACCTATTGCAGATTCAGTCTTCCCAGCGTGGTGCAGGTTTACAATTTTGTTTCTGGTGTCTTTTGACAGCTCTTTGGTCTTGGCCATAGTGGAGTTTCGAGTCTGACTGTTTGAGGTTGTGGACAGGTGTCTTTTATACTGATAACGAGTTCAAACAGGTGCCATTAATACAGGTAACGAGTGGAGGACAGAGGAGCCTCTTAAAGAAGAAGTTACAGGTCTGTGAGAGCCAGAAATCTTGCTTGTTTGTAGGTGACCAAATACTTATTTCCCACCATAATTTGCAAATAAATTCTTTAAAAATCAGAAAATGTGATTTTCTGGATTTTTTTTTTTCAATTTGTCTCTCATAGTTGAGGTATACCTATGATGAAAACTGGAGACCTTTCTCATCTTTTAAGTGGGAGAACTTGCACAACTGGTGGCTGACTAAATACTTTTTTGCCCCACTGTACATATTGATATACTGTACATATCAGACAATACATATCAATCGCGTGATTAACTGACGCCAGACTCCTCTCCTTACTCCGGGGATGAATAACAATAGCCATTGTTCTGGTTGTTCCCCTAGGGCTCTCTGTTCGTATGTAATCCCTGCTGAGCGTGAATATTATCAGTCTGCATTGTTCTGGGAGCCCACACTGCTCCCCCCAGAACAGTCAGAAGGGGTTGTGACCCCCCCACCCCTTCCCGTCATTTGGGCTCCAGCTCCGGTAGAACTGTCGGAGGGCATGTCAGTCCGTGAGGGGGAGGGGGGAGGGGTGGAAAGGGCAGTGTGCTCCGCTCCGAGTTCCAACACGTTGAACGGCCGTGGATCGTGGGCACACGGTCCGATGTGCAGTTGTGCGTAATGGAACCAGACGGCGATCGGCCGGCTTTGGGAGTGAGGTGCAGGAAAAGTTCTGTGCAGGAGGAGGTTGAGGGGGTGGGAGTAAGCGAGTGCCGGCCTGGGATGTCAAAGGTGTCTGGACCGCACAAAAATTGCGTGTGGATCCGCGATGGTGAGGAACTTTTCCCGTTAAACGTGGTGGAGATCCACAGTGGCTGTGAAAAAATTATATCTCTGACTTCTCTCGTGTTTTGGTCCAGCGAGGATGTGGAGAAGGCGAGCAGCCAAATTCCCCGAGGAAGCGTAGTGGCTGTGATAAACTGAAGCTGTGTCAGGGACTCGGCAGTTTGGCTTTAGGTGCAGGAAACAGCCCTAAAGTCATCGGGGAAAGCAATTGGCTAAATTCCCCTTGTGCGCCGTGGCTGGAAAACTCATCCAAAGTCCTGTGTGCTGGCTGCATGTCCACTCCAGGTGCGCGAGCAGCCCTGAAGGTTCCGAGGGTGGTGATCGGCTGTTTAACTTGGGCATGTGCAGCGGCGGAGGAGCATGTATCAGTCTGTGGAGCCGATTAGTCCCTGGTGCGTGGCGCGCGCCTGGCACAGTGACCACATAGCTGGCAATTGCGCTGTCCTCGTAACCCCGCGATCTGCGTGCGTGGCTTCTGTGCGCAGAAGGTCCGTTGTCGAGAAGTGAGTCAGGGTCAGGGAGCTTGATGGAAATCAGCGCAGTTGGTATCGATGATTGTCCCCGTTCAGGCTGCTTCCTTCGTTCGCTCATGTTGATCATGGTGCTGGTTAAAGATCAGGCGAGGGTCGCACCATGACGAGTGCTGAGGCTTCCCGTCATCTCCGGGGTGTTCGCCTGGTGTTCCATTCTTCGTCCAGGGTCACCAGTGTGGAGGAACAAAATAAGTTCAGGTGAGACACGGTGAGCTGAAGGTTTAAAAGTTTTATTCTTCCATCGTCATGAGACACACTGCAGCACTGAGTGCTGTGTGTGCGCTGTTGTGAGTGTGCTAGTGAGGCATGTAAAGTCAGCTCTTTTATACAGACAAGAGAGAATGCATGGCACATTTACATATTGATATATTTATCAGACAATACATATCAATCGCGTGATTAACTGGCGCCAGACTCCTCTCCTTACTCCGGGGATGAATAATAATAGTCATTGCTCTGGTTGTCCCCCTAGGGCTCTCTGTTCGTATGCAATCCCTGCTGAGCGTGAATGTTATCAGACTGCACTGTGCAGGGTGCCCACACGTGTGCTGGGTGCCCACAAGGCGTTAAAATTCCATTTTTCCCTGGCTTAGGCCAGCCAAATGATGATGTATGTTGATGAACTTTGCATGAAAGCACTGACAAGGATCTTGGCTTTCTGGATCACTGTTGTGGAATGTGGTCAACCTGGATGTAACATCATTTCATCAGATGGTTTTCAACCTCAGACCAAAAACGAATGAACCATATAAACTGTTATGTGAATGTGGGTGGTTGTTTGTAGGGATGTTCTATCCTACATCAGAAAAATTGTCACTTTTTTTCCTGTGCATTTCAGGTTACACTTTATTTTTCATTGTATAAATGGAAAAAGTACTCAGTGATCTTTGTCCTTAACCTTTCCAAAACATTTGATGTTTACATGTTTTTTCCTTGTAAGTTCAGTATGTCTTAATTTTCTTAATGATAATTTTGTTCCCTTACGAACCAGATATGTCTGTATTTTTGTTTATTCCTCTTTTGTAATTTTTAATTACAGATTTTTTTTTTACAATCATAAAAGAGAAAAATAGGAAGACTTAAAAGCTACTTTATTTCCAACCCACTTTTAACATAAGAAACATTTTTTTCTTCAGCTTTGGCTCCTGAAAACATGTAGCTCAAAATGCAAAAAGGTCTCATTTTTTAAATGTGTATGCCTCCCTTTTTTCCACTGTCACATTAAAAGACAGCATTGTCAGAATGTGTCACTTCACTCTGTTAACCCCCATCTCCTCCTCCTCTTCCTCATCTTATTAACCCCCCACAAATGCCCGCTGCAGCCTCCCGTCTTCGTCCCCTCCTCATCCTTTGTCTGTCTTTCCCTCCAGAATCCGCGGAAAAGCTGCAGCTCTCCCCTCCGCTTCTCCCATCTGTCGACCTTTTCCTCAGGCAGATGTTTACTCTGCCTCCTGCAACCTGGGCCTGGAGGTGTTTTGAAGGCTGTTGCCCAATGGAAAGGTGACTTAAACCCCCACTGACACCACAGCAGAGAAAGGAGGAACAATGTTGTGGACACCAAGGAGATGGATTGGGGAAGTTTTGGCTGAGTGTCTGTCTCCATGCTTATGAGGCCCCCATTCATCTGTAAAGTGGAGGACAGAAAGAGTGTGAACATTGGGTTCAATGTAGGTCATGATGCAACAATGAATCCTCGGCCAAACAAATAATCATATTAAAAATAATCAAAAGTGAAAACAACACAAAAGTAATCAAAAGAAGATACTTTTTTAATATTTCTAACCATTTTAAAATGAAGATAGAGTAAAGGATTGGTAACCAATGTATCCAGTGTTTTTTGTCACTAAAATGTTTTGACAACATATGCAGCTGATGCATTTGCAAATCTTATCATGAGAGATGTCTTATCTCCACGTATCTGCTGGTGGGAAACCAGAAATCCCATAAGGAATCTCTACATAAACAATGAGGCAGTTGACATTTTTTCAGTTATTTATAGCTGGTTATGAGACAGTATTTTTCCATTTGTAGGAATTATGTACTTCTAAGCTGTGAATAAAATATAAATAAACTATAATACCATTCACATGTGTAAAGGACAGGCAAAGCTGCTTTAGCCAACACTTATCTTAGCACTGCAAATAGCCAATGGCTAAAGCTAAAGCAGGTGCTCTTTCACTCTATACACTCTACAGAGTGCTCAAATGTTTTACCATAACACATTATTATGGTGTGAAAGCCTAACGAGGGTTTACTGGTGTTTCAAACAATACAAAGATTTGCTTAATAGTGGGCCTTTGACTGTTGTGTGAAATAGCCAAATTCTTTTGTGTCTTTATTTTTAAGTTGCAAAGTTTACATCGCCTTACCTACAGGTAAAAAAAACCCACATTATGGCAGCACGGTGAGCAGTGGTTAGCACTGCGGCAGCACAGCAACTCACCCTTGGCCATGGGATCCCTGGCTCGATCCCAGCCCCTGACCAACAGTGATCTGTGTGGAGTTTGCATGTTCTCCCCGTGTCTGTGTGGGTTTACTCCTGGAGTTCTCCGATTTCCTCCCATAAGCCAAAAACTTGCAGGTTAGGTTAATTGGAGCCCTAGGTGTGAATGTGTGTGCGAATAGTAAAGGGATAGCACCGTACCATGGCTGCTTCATCCATCCAGGTGGATGCCCTCAATTTCCCCTCTGGGAATCAATAAAACATACAAAATAATAAAAAAAAAAATATATATATATATACCAGGTATTCTATGATGTGTTATTATAGGTATATTATTTTTGACAAAGGGTATCTTCTGGAGTCATTTTCATGAGCTTGTGGGGTTTTTTTTATCCCCCACCAGCTGAAGCTTATAGGGGTTGAAGAGCCCTTTGGGCAAAGACTGAAGGGGGATTATGTTATGGGTCAGTCAGTCCGTCCATCTGTCCATCCGTCTGTCCCACTTTTGTGAAATCAACTCCTCCTACAGTTTTGCTCTGATTGTTTTAAAACTTGGTGCCATGCTTTGATATACACTGAGGATACACATATTGCAATTTGGTTCTGATCAGATTATTTTTGTAGTAGTTGTAGCCCCTGACCTATGACATCCTGTTTCACCTTACTTCATAGCATGGGTGGTGTTGGGCCTTTTTTTGAAACTCAGCACCCTTAAAAATTGGAGTGAGAAAAGTTGTGATTATAAAATTCTAGTTTGTCTTTGACAAGCTGAAATAACATCCAAAACATATTCAGTAGTTTGTCATTTAAACTTAATGAAAATGAAAACACCCCCCGCCACGAAAATGGCACGATCCTTCCTCTCACACACGTTCTCTCCCCTGTACCTGCTGCATGTGCTGGAGCGCTGGCCGCACACACACACAGAGGTCCTTTTGGTCCCTCCCTATCCCAACAGCGGGAAAAGTGAGGGGACAGGAGGCTGCTGCAGCTTTTCTACAGGTTACACACTGATAATCAGTGTTGGGGGTAGTTACTCAAAAAAGTAATCCATTACTAATTACTAGTTACTTTTTAAAAAATGTAATCCTTTACTTTACTTAATTACTCATTGTCAAAAGTAATCAATTACAGATTACTTCTGGATTACTTTCAGATAGCGTCAGTGAAACCTACCATATTTCCACATAAGTTAAACTGCATATATCCAAACTACACATTTCTATAGCCTATACTAACAAATAAGACAAAGAGAAAGCTTTTTTACTCTTCTGTCTTTGAAATAAAATTAAAATCTCCCTGATAGCACTTAACAGAAATGTAAAACAGTACTGAGAGTATGCAAATTTCACAGAATCAAAGCTTGAAAACATTGCACAAAGCTATATCCCTTTTATATATTGCGGCCAAGTGCAAACTTCATTTTTCAACATTTTAAGAATTAAACCTTTAAAAAATGAGCAGTTCCTGCCATCCGGTGTAAACATAAATTACTGTTTGAAATAAAAATAAAACACTACGACTGAATGTCAAGTTATAATGAAAGTTTAAAGGAAAACTACATGGCTTATTGAATATACTTTTAAACCAAGTCACCAGGGTAACTTAGTTTAAAAGTTTGCCCGGACAAAGTTTGGACATTACTGTCATGTTCTTGTCCTTTCGCTCAACATATTCGAAGTAATGAGCATATCTCCAGCCACCAAACACCGATTTACTTAACTCTTCCATTTGCATGATTCTCCTCGGCTGCTGCAAGTGCAGTTTGTGTTATGTCTGGAATTACCGTATAACGACGAGGCCAGCTGCACAGTTGAACTTAGCTTTATTGCAGGGGTTGGCAACACACAAGATACAGCCACCAGGCAGGAGCATCGGATTCGGAAAGAGGCCGGACTTACATGCCTGCTGATATTCATAGGAGCGCAGCAGAAACGGAAGTGGGCACTACTACTGCTTCTTCTGCTACTGTTTACTGGCAGTGCAGTTGTTTTCCCGTTTTGTAAGTCATTAAAAAGAAACACTAGTAATGTGATCTTTTCGGATTAGTAACTGGAACGGTATTACTACATTTATCAGTCTAACGCATTTCATTACTGCGTTACACCAAACAGTGATCAGATTACTGTAACATGATACTCTGTAATGCCTTACACCCAACACTGCTTATATGTCATGAATTGCCCATCGAGGCAGGAAAGGAGACCCAAATGCTGAACTGTAGTTGTGATATTTATTGAACGAAACAAAAAAGTCCAAACAGTGCACACAATACAAAAATCCAAATAGTGCAAAAATAACTCACAAGCTGAGATGGTAACGGAGAAGGCAGGATGATTCAAGAAATTGCATCACAATGGGAAAGGGTTCTGATGCTTAACGACAGAAAGCAGAGGCTCCAACCATGAATAACAGAAACAAGGATCGTAAATAGGACATGGAGTCAATGAACACAACTGGATGCAGGTGTGGATCACATGAGCAGGCAAGGGGTAACAATGATTACAACAGAGATCAGCTGGGAGTAATGAGAGGGAGAAGATGAGACTGACAGCTGAGAGGAGCACCACCCACAATGGAGCAAAAAACCCGGAAGTGCCACTGACAGCTGCAGCCCTGGAGAGGGAGCGGGAGAGAGAGAAAACACAACAGGATACAAATATGGTGTGATTGCAAATAAAGACAAGTAACCTCAAATATGTTAAAAAAAAAAAACTATAATGAATGTAAACAGGAAAATAAATCATACTAAGAAACAATACAGAATATGTACAAAATCAACCAAGGACAAAATAACAGGAATAAGAATTCAAAAATACAACACCGTTCAAATATATATATATATATATATATATATATATATAAAGGCAAGGAGACAGCGTGGCAGGATCTCCCCATGCTCAGATCATGACAGAGCCCCCCCTCCCCCCCACCCAAGGGGTGGGTACCAGACACCCCGGGCAACATCAAAAGAAAAGAACCCACCCCACCTAAAACAAAGAAAACAACTCCACCCCGGGCGGGAGGAGGGGGACCCAGGCACGGAGGGACCAAAACAAACCAGAGAAAATAAGAGAAACTCTCATAACTCACACCTCAGCAAAACCCAGACTAGGAGGAAACAAAAATCAAAAAAAAAAAAAAAAAACCCACTCAGAACCCACACCAACATGGAACCAAGGCACTTAGGCCCCCTGGACCAAAGAGCTAGACAGTTCAGAAGGTCGGCTAAAGTCCCAGACCTAGCAGATTGCATTAATTAATTAATTCAGACGTTTCCTTTTTAGATAATCAGCTTATGTAATTTTTCCCCATAAAATTGCGTTCTGATTTTGTTAGCTACCTCAGCCTTCCATTGCATTACAGTTGAAATATAAGATCTGATTT
This sequence comes from Pholidichthys leucotaenia, assembly GCA_020510985.1. Taxonomy (NCBI): domain Eukaryota; kingdom Metazoa; phylum Chordata; class Actinopteri; order Cichliformes; family Pholidichthyidae; genus Pholidichthys; species Pholidichthys leucotaenia. Next base: position 76,837,012 of record CM035842.1, on the reverse strand, counting down.
CCTCTTGGTTCCACAAAGGGCTAACTATAGATTTTATGCTCAGGAATCCATTGACAGTTGATGTGATATTTGACACCTGTTGATCATTTGAATCTGCTTACAAATCATTTGAATGCAATGTCATGTAGCCTGAATTAGTTTCATTTAATAAACTTGTAAACAAGAGAAGCTGAATTAATCTACAAAAATGAAAGGAGGTTACTTAAAAAAAAGAAAAAGAATTTTCCTTCAGTTTAAAGCTTTGTCCTACTGCTGATGGACTAATTGTACCATGAAATATTGGTTATGTTCAATTATAATGGACATGAGGACATCTTGTTTAAACCCAGCAGATAGGAAAGTGGGAGTCTCCCTTACGAGCATAGCTAATTTCCAGCGGCGATCACAAAGCCAGTGCAATGGCAAACAGGGGAAAGCGACAGCCAGTTGTCTTTCAGGTCGTTCACAGCTGTGAGAAGCGTAGACTCGGCTGGGGGATCCAGGAGCATGCGACGCATAGCCAGCAGTAGGATGAATGGGGCTCCAGGAGTAGACGTGACGTCTTTTGGCAACCAGGTCGAAATTTAGGATGTCCACGGCCCACAGGACAACTAAAGGCTGGAGGAAAAATGCATTTCAGCAGTTTCACCCACCAACTCTTGGTGTCTTAACGTTGTGAGACAGGGTGAGGCAGTGGAAGATTAAGGGTCCAAAAATCTCTATCAGTTCACTTAAAAGACAAAGGAAAATTAAAAGTCCACTTTAACGGCAGGAAAAGTCAAGAAGTCCAGGAAAAACGTTTAATAGAGTAAACACGGCTTCTGAGGCAAAGAAGAAAAAGGGTTTGAGAGTTTAACTCTCATTTAAAGGTGAGCTCATAGAAAAAGGATGGTTTCCCCTCAGTTACCAGAAAAACAGGCAAAAGCTTAACAAACAACGATTTAAGAAAACTAGCACAGGACTTGACAAGGTTCAGACCTACACAAACATTTTCTTAAAACATGAACAGACACAGAACTCACAGGACTCTACAGAACTCTGTCTAGGGCGGCTCCCTCTATTTTTAAAGGGTCGCACTTCTGATATCATAAAAGTATGACTGGAAGCAAGACGGACCAATTATCTTCCATATAGAGGAGCTTGTATGGGCTTTTGTCCAATGAGGGAACAGTTCTTTGTCTGTGAACAGCCAATCAAATGCAAGGGCATTATCCAACAGAGAGGCAGCCTGGTGACTGGTTATCGTGAGTGGGAAGACGAACAACAGAGTTTCAGAAAACATTCATTCACTTCCTATGAAATTCATTTTATATACTTAATATAAAATCTAACTAGATTAAGTGACTCAAGGTTAATATTAAGTGACTATGCATTTATACCTTACTTATAAGTTTAACATTCATTTGAGTAACATTCATGAAAACTACAAACATTCCTAAGACATGCAGTCACATTTAAATCAAGGATTAATGAATTATTGCAAGCCACTATTGTCCATCACGAGGGTGATTATCTTCACAGTGTCCATGGTTATCCTGAAGAATGAGCTTGAAGAAGAGTTTAATGTTCAATCAGATTTAATAGTTACCTCCGCCAAGGAGGTAATGTTTTTACCGGGGTTTGTTTGTCTGTTTGTCTGTCTGTTACCAACATAACTGAAAAAGTTATGAACAGATTTTGACCAAATTTTCAGGAAAGGTGTGTAATGGCACGGGGAACAGATGATTAGATTTTGGTGATGATCTGAGAGTGCATACCTCCACCAAGGGCTTTGTTTGTATTTGTGCAGCAGGATTACACAAAAACTACTGGATGGATTTGGATGAAATTTTCACCAGAGGTGGTTCTTGGGCTAGAGAGGAGCCCATTATATTTTGGTGATGATCTGAGAATGCATACCTCAGCCAAGGCTCTTATCTTCTCACAGTGTGTTAGCAACAATACTCCAAAACTGATGGACAGACTTTGATGCAATTTTCACCACAAGTGGCTATAGGCCTACACACAAACCCATTACATTTTGGAAGTGATCCATGAGAAACGGAAGGAGCCTTGGTGGAGGTATGCGCTCTATGAGTGCTTTTCTAGTTCCAGATTGTAATGAGCATATTCCTTAGATGTCCACTAGGAGGTACTGTTGAGCTGTAGATAATTTTTAGGTCTTGGTATGGGAAGAGGGGGCAGCCTAGAGAGTTTTATGGACATTCTGGAAAGGCTCCAAGAGTTTATCAGCATAACTTGACAGGTTAAGGAGTGAAATTTGGAAGTTTATGACTTTTTAAGAGTATCAGTTCCTGGTACGAAGGGATGCTATCAGCATGAACTGTCTGGTTGGGGTTTGACTCCAGACATTTTATAGTGCACTTAATCCTTTAAAAGCAAGTCCTTATCATGTTTCGCTACAAAAGGCAAATTGTTTACACTGGGGTCCTGATGATGAAGAAACACTGCAATTCTTGACCAGACCTTGAGTGAGAGTTTTTATAAGATGAAGAGTGATCTCCTGAATTGGCCTGAGGAGAGCTGATGCTACATTCCCCCCCCCCGCCCCCCCCCTTGTAGCAATGGTGAACATCGGTCAGCATTGGTACACATCCTTGGCAGCTGCGTTTCCTTGGCAACTCTTGACCTAAAACCTGGGCTAAAGGTTTTGATGTCCATAAGCTCTAGCTTGTAATCAAAATCTATTACTAAGTAGAGGTCTTTGAATTTGGTTTACTGGAAAAACTTCTAGGAATTTCCAAAAATAATTTGAATATAGACGAATGTAAATTGCAAAATTGTCTAAAAGTACTAAGATACGGTATATGTCTGGAAATGACTCAAAAATTCGGGTTACAAAAGTACAAAGATAAAAAGTAAGTAATTTTACAGACCTGAGGTAAATGTTTTGGTTTACAATAAAACAGCTAATAAAATGGTTCAAAAATAGTTTGAATGTGCACAAAAATCAAAATAGAGTACAAGGAATATATATATACACTACCATTCAAAGGTTTGGGGTCACCCAGACAATTATTTTGTGTTTTCCATGAAAAGTCACACTTATTTACCACCCTGAGTTGTAAAATTAATAGAAAATATAGTCAAGACATTGACAAGGTTGGAAATAATGATTTGTATTTGAAATAATATTTTTTTCCAGATACTCAACCTGCTCAAAGGAAGCTCAGTTTTATAGCTTCTCTAACCAGCTAAACTGTTTTCAGCTGTGCTGACATGATTGCACATGGGTTTTCTAATCATCCATTAGCCTTCTGACGCAATGAGCAAACACATTGTACCATTAGAACACTGGAGTGATAGTTGCTGGAAATGGGCCTCTATACACCTATGTAGATATTGCACCAAAAACCAGACATTTGCAGCTAGAATAGTCATTTAGCACATTAGCAATGTATATTAGATATTAGAGTGTATTTCTGATTAGTTTAAAGTTATTTTCATGGAAAAAAAACAGTGCTTTTCTTTCAAAAATAAGGAAATTTCTAAGTGACCCCAAACTTTTGAACGGTAGTGTATATATATATGTATATACAGTGGGGCAAAAAAGTTTTTAGTCAGCCACCAATTGTGCAACTTCTCCCACTTAAAAGATAGTAGTAGTAGTAGATTAGTTTATTTGACAGGGACAGTGCAATAAACATAGACAATTAATCAAAGACAATCAATCTGATGTGTTGCACATAGAGTGTATAGCTATTAGCTAATTCGCAACTCTTGTCCCTGGATGGGCTTTAGAAAAAAGAATCAAGATAAAAAATATACACAATAACCACATACATCAATGCAGAAAAATTATAAATACACAATTATAAATATTATAAATACACAAATATAACAGCCTGACTCACATTTAACATAAATATTATAAATATTATAAATACACAAATATAACAGCCTGACTCACATTTAACACATATAACATAACTCACATTTGCCTATTTCAGGCCTTCCTCCCTCCGTCACTCACTATAAACAAACACATTTATTCCTTCCCTTCATTCACTCTCACTTTGCAGACAATTAATTCATACATGAGTACATTCTTGTTTATTTTTCAGCCAGTTTTTAACATTTTTAGTGAATGTTTTAAAGTCCGTTATTATTTTAATTTCATTTGGCATTGTGTTCCAGATGTGACTGCCCTTTATAGAGAAAGCTGTTTGTCCAAATGTGGTTCTGCGGTGGAATATTTTACAGTTATTGTTAACAGAACTCCTGGTGGCTCTGCTGCTGTCCTGTCTTTGGACGAAACCAGCAAGTGGCTCGGGTGCTGATTTATGGAAACATTTGAACGTTAATTTCAGAAGACAGAGGTCAATGAAGCTCTCAAAACTCAATAGGTTGTATTTTTTTAAAACATTACAGTGATGCCACCTAATGGGCTTTTTGTCCAAGATTTTTAGGGTTTGATTATATAATGAACCTATATGTCTTATTGTGGAAGGGGCTGCTTGAGCCCAGACTGTCAAACAGTATGATATATGAGAAAAAACCATAGAATGCATATACAGTGCAGCTGCTTCGTAAGGTATGTAATATCTAATTAATTTAAAGCAGTTCAGATTTTTTTTTACTGTTTTTGAAATTTTCTTTATATGAAGATTAAATTTGAGTTGAGGATCTAGTACAATGCCAAGGTATTTGAATTCTGTAGCTAAACTGATGTCATGATCATGTATATTAACTTTAAAATGTTGCAGGTTACATTTTTTGATTGAAAAGCACATTGAGACTGTTTTCTGAAGGTTCAGCAATAGATGGTTCTTGAGGAGCCACTCTTGGACATCAACCATACTTGTAGACAGTACATCTGCAGCCTGTGCTGGAGTCTTGGCAGCTGTGTAAATAACTGCATCATCTGCATAAAGTTGGCATGTTGCAGCTGAGCAGTGTAACGGCAAGTCATTAATAAAAATGCTGAAAAGTAAAGGACCAAGAATGGACCCTTGTGGGATACCCATGCGGTTGTTTAAAAATGAGGATTTATCCTGGTGAACTTTTACACACTGTTCTCTATTCTGGAGATAAGATGCAAACCATTCTAATGTATTTGGGGAGAAGTTAAAAGATACCATTTTGGATAAAAGCAAACTGTGGTTTACAGTATCGAAAGCCTTTTTGAGATCTAGAAAAACAGCTCCTACCACATTACCCCTGTCCAAGGACTGTTTGACGTTTTCAATAAGGCAACAATTTGCTGTTTCTGTTGAGTATCCTGGTCTAAAACCAAATTGATGTGGATGAAGAAGTTGACTGTCTTGTAAGTAGTCTATCAGCTGTGTAGCTACAACTTTTTCAAGAACCTTAGATAGGACTGGTAAAATAGAGATTGGGCGGTAATTGCATATATCGTCTTTACTGCCTGATTTATGAACTGGTATGACGACAGCTTTTTTCCAGCCAGATGGAAATGTACTAGACCTAATGGAGAGATTAATGAGGTGAGTCAGTGGTTTGATTAATATTTTGCTGTGCATTTTGAGAAAGGAGGTGCTCATATTGTAGATATCATTAGTTTTTGAGTTTGACAGTGTTTTAACAATACCAGCAATTAACTTCTCATTTACCTCATCGATGTGAAAAGTATCTGTTGGAAGTATGGAATTTGTGTTGTTGAGCACATTTGGCAGCACAAAATTTTTTGTTAAGTCTTCCACAGAGCCCACAAAGTGTGAATTAAATTCATTTGCCAAAGTAGCCTTGTCACTGACGGTCTTGCCATTGATTCTAAGTTCCTTTACCCCCTTCTGATCGTTTTTTTTATTAGTTAAGTTATTTAAATGCCTCCATAGGGAACTGTTGTTACCCTTTGCATGATCTATCAGTTTATTGTAATAAGATATTTTTGATTTTCGCAGCTCATGTACCACTTTATTTCTTAAACTTTTGTACACAAGGTGATCATTTTGTAGTTTGGAGGTTAGTGATGTTTTCAGTGCATAGTCTCGCCTCTTCATAAGTTTTCTTATTTCATTATTTAACCATGGTAGGCTAATCTTCTGTTGTCTACTTTTAATTTGCTTTGAAAATTTTTCTATAGACTTTGTGATTGTTGCAGTTATAAAATTACAACAATCATCTACTTCACATGTTGACATGAGCTGCTCCCAATTTTGATTCTCTAAGTAATGTTCAAACTCCTCATTTTTTGATTTGGGGATAATAAAATTTGATTTGTCAATATCGACTCCCCCAAAATACTGTAGTCGCTTTTTAGTAAGTTTCCTGACAGCAAGAACCATGTTATGATCTGAGAGACCAGTTACAAGATTATAGGTTCTGGTTATTCGTTCTGGTTTATTAGTAAATACCATGTCAATAAGTGTTCTGGATTGTTTGGTTATCCTGGTGGGTCCTTTGATGATTTGCTGGTAATTAAATTTAGTCATGAGGCTTTTCAGTTTTTGTTTGTCTTTTTTATCAGACCAGTTGATATTAAAGTCACCATGAATTATCGTTTCTCTGTTCTTCTCAAGTTGTTTAACCAGATCACTTAATTCATTATAAAAGGAAGAGTTGTGTGACGGTGGGTTGTACACTACTGCAATGTTGAAATTCATTACCGGAGAGAGACATACATTAACAGCTAAACATTCAAGTGAAGTATTCAAATCAACCAGTTGACATTTATATTTCTCTTTGATGTAAATTAAAACACCTCCTCCCCTCCCTACCTGCCTGTCTTTTCTAAAACACTGGTAGCCCACAATATCGATCATATTAGTGTCTATGTTACTGTGTAGCCAGCTTTCTGAGAGACAAAGGTAGTCCAGATTTGAGTCCAACAACAACACCGAAATCTCATCTCTTTTGGGGATTATGCTCCGTATGTTTAAATGACCGCCGAGGATCCCCTTTGGTTTAGCCTTGGTGTCCCAAAGAACTCGTGCATGATTAACAGTTTGGAAAAATAAATGTTGTTTTTGCTTTTGTACAGCTCGGTTTTGTGCTAACCCAGTGGTCTGCTGTTTAATAGTGGCAGGTCCAGGGTTAAGGTGAATATCTCCTGCCAGAAGTAGCAGAACTAACAGAACTTTAATTGTATATCCTCTGCCATATTGTGATTTTTGCTTAACAGCCATGTTTGCCTTAATTTGGAAGTTTTTGCTCAGGGCTTTTAAAGACCACATAGAGTGTAGGGTGAGATGTCCAAGCCCAAATCCATACAGATAAAACTTTTTAACTTCACCTTTGGTTGAGTTTGTCGGAAAATCCTTCTTGTTGCAGGTCCAGACACACAAAGACAAAACGAAGAGGAAGTAGAGAAGTAGAGAAGGCTTATTAGTGGTGCCCATCAGCCCACTTTTTAATCCGGTGGCAGCCATCTTCAGTCTTTCTTGGAAAGAAGGAAAAAGAAAATCTGTGGATAGTAAAATAAATTCTGCTTATATCGCCAGAATCTGATCCGATCGTCCTCGAATCCAGCTGGGCCTCAGCTAGCCAACTAGCCCCTTCCGTTGCTGGTCTCGTTGCTCATAGTCGCCGTAACTGGTCTCCCGTCCCGCTCCTCCAACCGAGTCTCGTCACACACCGCCGCTGCCACCGAGCTCCGCTGAGGTCACGGTAAGTCCTCCGCTAGGCACCGCCACCTACCGTCGTCTGCCTGGGTGAAATCTCTGCTGAGCCCCGTCAACAAATAGCCGCTTGCCTGGTAGTATCTCCGCTGGGCCTCGCAGCTGGGCTTCGATTCAGGCTGGTGTAAGGTGGAATGACTGGCGCCAGCATTAAGCTAACTAGCGTTAGCTTAGCAATCGCTTCAGGTAGGGCACATCAGTGAATCACAAGGAAGCGCTGGAATCGCTGGTCAGTTTACTCACAGTGGCCGGATAAAAGCGATCAAAGGGGTAATCCACCGGAGGTATATCCGATCGCTGTAGGTTAGTTATTTAGAGACTGGCGCCAGCATTAAGCTAACTAGTGTTAGCTTAGCAATCGCTTCAGGTAGCATTAAGCTAACTAGTGTTAGCTTAGCAATCGCTTCAGGAAGGCGCAGGAAGTCGCTGGAGAAAGGCGATTAAAGGGCAATCCAGCGGAGGTGGCAATTCAGCCCGTGCGTGTTCGCCACGAGCGCCGATCGCTGCAGGCCAGCCACTTTTAATGGCAAAATCAGTGACTTTGTCTCAGCACTGAAAAAGTGTGACCATCCCGGTCGCCATCTTGAGTAGATAAGAGAGGTCTCCAATTTTCATCATAGGTATACCTCAACTATGAGAGACAAAATGAGAAAAAAAAATCCAGAAAATCACATTGAAGGATTTTTAATGAATTAATTGGTAAATTCCTTGGTAAAATAAGTATTTGGTCAAAAACCAAAGTTCATCTCAATACTTTGTTATATACCCTTTGTTGGCAATGACAGTGGTCAAACGTTTTCTGTAAGTCTTCACAAGGTTTTCACACACTGTTGCTGGTATTTTGGCCCATTCCTCCATGCAGATCTCCTCTAGAGCAGTGATGTTTTGGGGCTGTTGCTGGGCAACACGGACTTTCAACTCCCTCCAAAGATTTTCTATGGGGTTGAGATCTGGAGACTGGCTAGGCCACTCCAGGACCTTGAAATGCTTCTTACGAAGCCACTCCTTTGTTGCCTGGGTGGTGTGTTTGGGATCATTGTCATGCTGAAAGACCCAGCCACGTTTCATCTTCAATGCCCTTGCTGATGGAAGGAGATTTTCACTCAAAATCTCATGATACATGGCCCCATTCATTCTTTCCTTTACACGGATCAGTCGTCCTGGTCCCTTTGCAGAAAAACAGCCCCAAAGCATGATGTTTCCACCCCCATGCTTCACAGTAGGTATGGTGTTCTTTGGATGCAACTCAGCATTCTTTCTCTTCCAAACACGACAAGTTGAGTTTTTACCAAAAAGTTCTATTTTGGTTTCATCTGACCATATGACATTCTCCCAGTCCTCTTCTGGATCATCCAAATGCTCTCTAGCAAACTTCAGATGGGCCTGGACATGTACTGGCTTAAGCAGGGGGACACGTCTGGCACTGCAGGATTTGAGTCCCTGGCGGCATAGTGTGTTACTGATGGTAGCCTTTGTTACTTTGGTCCCAGCTCTCTGCAGGTCATTCACTAGGTCCCCCGATGTGGTTCTGGGATTTTTGCTCACCGTTCTTGTGATCATTTTGACCCCACGGGGTGAGATCTTGCGTGGAGCCCCAGATTGTGGGAGATTATCAGTGGTCTTGTATGTCTTCCATTTTCTAATACAGTGATCCCTCGCTACTTCGCGCTTCACCTTTCGCGCCCTCAGTGCATCGCGGATTTTTCAAAAATATTCATCAAAAATTCAAAATTGAGAAATAATGGGCGGGCGCTAGCAGAAGGCAGGGAGACTACATTAGACCATCAGGTAATCAACACGGAGAGCCGCACAGCTCAAAAAATCCACCTCTTATAATCACTGTTAGTGACTAAGCTGCATCACCCTTCTGTTTATTCGTCTGATGTGTGATAAGAGTGTTGACATATATGCTGTATCAAGACTTGTCCCCTGTACACCCTGTGTGTGCAGGGGACATTGCATGAACAGAGTGTTCATACAATTTATCTCCTACACACACTTGAAGACATACGGAGCGTACTTTTTGCTTATGTGGTAATTCTGTTTGTTCTGCTTTTGCTGAGTTTATCACATACTCCATGTATATAAAAAAAGCAACTGCGGATTGTCCGGCAGTATTCAGCTCACCCTGTATGTGTGTTGATGCTCCTTGTACTGTACAAGTAAAAACTTCAAAGGCTCTGCGTGTCTTAAGTCTGATCTATGATTCAGTCTAATGCCTTTTTGTACTCTGTATTTGTGAGGTTATATTTCAGACTTCTGACAGTATGTATGTACACGTACACACACACACACACATATCATATGAGAGAGAGAGTGAGCGAATGAACGTACGTATTATTTATGGATGACGTCATTAGGGGTGACGCTACTTCGCGGTTTTTCACTTTTCGCGGTCGGTTCTGGAACCCATTAACCGCGATAAGTGAGGGATCACTGTAATTGCTCCCACAGTTGATTTCTTCACACCAAGCTGCTTACCTATTGCAGATTCAGTCTTCCCAGCCTGGTGCAGGTCTACAGTTTTGTTTCTGGTGTCCTTTGACAGCTCTTTGGTCTTGGTCATAGTGGAGTTTGGAGTCTGACTGTTTGAGGCTGTGGACAGGTGTCTTTTATACTGATAACGAGTTCAAACAGGTGCCATTAATACAGGTAACGAGTGGAGGACAGAGGACCCTCTTAAAGAAGAAGTTACAGGTCTGTGAGAGCCAGAAATCTTGCTTGTTTGTAGGTAACCAAATACTTATTTTACCGAGGAATTTACCAATTAATTCATTAAAAATCCTTCAATGTGATTTTCTGGATTTTTTTTTCTTCTCATTTTGTCTCTCATAGTTGAGGTATACCTATGATGAAAATTGGAGAGCTCTCTCATCTTTTAAGTAGGAGAACTTGCACAATTGGTGGCTGACTAAATACTTTTTTGCCCCACTGTATATATATATATATATATGTGTGTGTGTGTGTGTGTGTGTGTGTGTGTGTGTGTGTGTTTATAAGCATCCATATAAATTCAAAAATTCTAGGAGTAAAGATCAACAACGAAGAACACAAAACAAACAAAAATTATTGCTTATATTTGAGGTAGAGGTTTTAGGCTAAGCAATATTGAAGTAACTCAACGAGGTTCAAATTGAATTGGTTTAGCTGGACTAAACCATGGTTCCACAGAGGTCTGATTCATAGGGTGTTTGAGACTTGTTCTGGAAAACTGAGTGAACATGGAATGTTATTGTTCTTTGAATGGCAACGAGGAGTAAATTTGGGATTACTGCAAAAAGGATAAGATGAGGTGGAAACAGACTCATTGCTAAAGTGTTAATTGGAAGGCTAACGTTTCTAGCTACCTCTGAAAGTAACAGACATTAGCTGTGTGTGAGCATAGTGAACCTTTAACATGAAGAGCGACAAGTTCAAGACCTTGTTGAGTTTGAATGAGGCTTCGGAGCAAACATTCAAAACCAACACAGTATCTTGCAAAGTTTTGGTAATGGTTTGTGGTTTAACTACCCGGCATTGCGGTGTAGCTAACAAGAGGCCCTAACGATGAGGCGGTTAATGACAATCCACCTAAGGATTGTTGACTTTTTGTCTTGGCCCTGCCCAATTCTGACTGGGCAACAGTAGGTGTGATTGCTAGGTAGAGGGCTAAACTGAAAACCGGGAGGGCCATCATCCTGGCAAACAAATAGAAGTGAGTTATTTTAATTTTGACCCTCTTGTTGGTTTTCTCTAGACACTTGAATGACAGGTGAAAATGATTCTGAGGTGGAACAACTTTGTTAGAGATTGAGCTCTAGGCTTTTAGTGTTTATCACCTTTCGTGGGGTTTTGTTGGTATTGACTCCAGCTATTGATATTGGAGGTTTTGTGTGTACTATTTTGAAATAGTAGGTTGATGACACTGAATGAACTTTGCAGAATCTTTTGAGGTTAGCTTTTAAGGAAGTCAGTTAGTTTGGGTTTACTCTTTCCTTTTGGAGGTTTAATGCAGTTAACTGACTGGGAGAGAAAAATGCAACCGAGTATACCTGAGGCTGATAGTTATCTAACAGTTATCTATCGGGCACAGACAAGATTTTAGCTTTATTTATTGACTAAATGGAGCAGTGTTGTCCCCAACAAGTCCCATGGGGTTTTTGTGAGCTTTGATCTGAATACGATGGACCCATTTGAAGATGGGGTCCTGGCGACCTTTGTGTATCTTGATTTTGGTAAATGACTGGTGAGAGTTCATCTGTGATTGTGTATGGACCCGTCCACCTGGAGAGGAACTTCCGAGTGAGTTTTCCTGCCCATGCATTGGTCTGTCCTGTTTGAGGAATGAAGGAGTAGTAGAAAACCTTGTCTTCCACTTGGAGTTTGTCATGTGAAGCTTTCTCGTCGTAGTAGGCTTTGCGTCCTTCACCTGATTGTTCCAAATGTTTTGGGGCAAAGGCAAAAGTCTGTTGGAGATGTCTGGTCAGGTCGGTCATGTATTGGTGAGTAGTGTAAGCTGTGACAACACTGGCCTTTCCAGGTTGGTAGAGCAGATGCAGGGGCAAAGTCATTTGCCGGCCTGTCATCATTTTGAAAGGCAAGACCCCAGTAGCTTCATGGGGTGTGGCTCGGATGGCCATCAAGACCAGGGGGAGTTTTACATCCCAGTCTTTTTGGTGTGGTGAAACATACTTCTTCAGTATGTTGATCACAGTTCAGTGGGCTCTTTCAACCTGTCTGGAGGATTGTGGGTGGTGGCTAATTCAATTCAATTAAATTAAACTTTATTTATATAGTGCCACTTCACAACAACAGTCATCTCATAGCACTTTCAACTGTAGGGGAACCCCCACAGTTGCAGAAAGACCCCAGTAATCAGGCGATCCCCTGTGAGCAAGCGCTTGGCGACGGTGGAAAGGAAAAACTCCCTTTTAACAGGAAGAAACCTCCAGCAGAACCAGGCTCAGGGAGGGGCAGTCATCTGCTGCGACTGGCTGGGGGGTGAGGGGATAGAGAAGATGGAAAGAATAGACATGTAGAGAGCAAACAGCATGATGGGGACTCAATCTATGGGAGAGAACAAACAGATGTTAATGACCAGCAAAAAAAAAAAAAAAAAAAAAAAAAAAAAAATTCATTGACAGTGAAGAAAGGAGTGAGGCCCAGTGCATCATTGGAGGTCCCCCGGCTGACTAAACCTATTAGCAGCATAACTAAGGGAGGGTTCAGAAACACATGATCCCTCCCTAATTGTAGGCTATGTCAAAAAGGAAGGTTTTAACCCTATTCTTAAAAACAGAGATTGAGTTTGACTCCCGAATCCAGATTGGCAGCTGGTTCCACAGGAGAGGAGCTTGATAACTGAAGGCTCTGCCTCAAGGTCTAAAAGGACAAGTACAGAAACAAGTCCATTATCAGATGTGATGAGGAGGTCATTAGTGACCTTCGCTAAGGCTGTTTCAGTACTATGATGGATTCTAAACCCAGATTGAAACTCTTCAAGTAAACTATTTCCCTGCAGGTGGTCAAATAATTGCGTAGCAACAACTCTTTCTAAGATTTTCGAAATGAAAGGGAGATTAGAGATTGGTCTATAGTTAGCTAAAGCTCCTGGATCCAGCGTTGGCTTTTTGAGTAAGGGTTTAATTACAGCCGTTTTAAAAGCCTGTAGTACATGGCCTAAAGTTAATGAAGACTTGATTATATGAAGAATAAAGCTACCAATAAGTGGTAAGACTTCTTTAAATAACCTGGTAGGAATAGGGTCTAAAAGACAAGTTGAGGGCTTGGATGAGGAAATTATTTTGTCTAACTCTAAAAGGTCAATTGGAGTAAACTCATCAAGACAGATATCAATTGAAGGAGTTGTAGTAGTTACTGTATTTAAGTTAATGGTGGGAATAATCTGATTGATTTTATCTCTGATGGATGAAATTTTATTATTGAAAAAGTTCATAAAGTCCTAACTAGTGAGCTGTAAGGGAATGCTAGGATTGACAGAGTCCTGACTCCTTGTCAACCTGGCTACAGTGCTGAAAAGAAACCTGGGATTATTCTTGTTCTCTTCTATTAATGCAGAATAATAACTTGTTCTAGCTTTTCTAAGAGATTTTTTATAAATTAAAAGATGATTTCTCCAAGCTAAATAGATTTAATCTAAATTAGTGGAGCACCATTTTCTTTCTAACTGATGAGTCTTCTGTTTTAAGCTACGAGTTTCTATGTTGAACCAAGGAGTTAGAAACCTCTGATTAGACTTCTTCTTTTTTAAAGGGGCCACCAAGTCTATAGTCTAATGCAGAGAAGCTGTAACACTATCTACCATGCTATCAATTACAGAAGGAGCAAGCTGTCTATAGCTCATTTCCGTTGTGTTGACACATGGCATAGAGGAAACAATCTGCATAAATTTGGTAACAACATCATCTGAGAGGCATCTATTGTAGTAATATTTTTCTTTAGGAGCCAAATGGTCAGAAATAGTAAAATCAAAGGTTAACAGACAATGGTCTGAGACACTGGTCTGAGACACTACCAGATTTTCTATTTCTATGCCATAAGTCAGAACAAGGTCCAATGTGTGGTGAAGATAATGGGTAGAATTTTCTACTTTCTGGGAAAACCCCATCAAGTCTAATATTGAATTGAATGCCTTATTAAGACAGTCACTATCTACTGTACATCAACATGTATATTAAGATCCCCTACTATAATTATTCTATCTGATTTCAGCACTAAATCAGCTAAAAATTCAGCAAATTCAGATAAAAACTCTGAATAGGCTGAGGGAGGATGGTAAACAATGGCAAATATAATTGGGTTTAGCCTAAAATTGCTAAAATGCCCAATACTGAGGACCAGGCCCCCAAAGGAATGATAACATGTTTTTTGCTTTACAATAACTAGCAGTTTGGAATGGTAAATTGTTGCTACTCCTCCTCCACGACCAGAACTTCTGGGATTTTGACAGTTTAAATAACCAGAGGGAGTTGATTCATTTAAACCAACATAATCCTCTTGTCCTAACCAAGTCTCTGTAAGGGATATTAAATCAATCTGATGATCAATTAACAGATCATGGACTAGCAGAGACTTGGGAGTTAGAGACCTAATATTTAACAAACCACATTTAATTTTTAAATTATGAGGAGGAACAGAGGCCAAATCATTCAATTTAGAAGCTTCATGTTTAATTTGAGTTTTACCAACTTTTTGTTTAATCATTATGGGATGCTTATACATTATATTTTTATTTACTTTGGAGGGAGCAGACAATGATTCTCTGATGGGGAAGACAGGGGCTAAGATGAGGGGTGGCGGATGAAGAGGAGCTGCAGAGAGGCGTGTAAGACTGCGACTCTGCTTTCTGGTCCCAACTCTGAGTAGTCAAGGTTTTGGAAATTTGGATAGAAATGATGCCAGATTGTTAGATAAAAGAAACGCACCATCCAAAGTGGGATGGACACCGTCTCGTCTAATAAGACCAGGTTTTCCCCAAAATGAGCCTCAATTGTCTATGTAGCCCACATTGTTTGCAGGACACCACAAGGACAGCCAGTGTCATAAACTGACATCTTTTTTTCTTCCAACTTTGCATTTTTGCCTCAATAATTTTGCCTCGTCTTTGCATTGATTTTTTCCTTAATTTTTAAAAATTATTGCAAATGAGCTGCATTTCTCTTGTGGTTTTCTGACCTTTGTCTCAACAACAATTTATTAATTTATTCTTTCTTTCTTTCTTTCTTTCTTTCTTTCTCCAAAACTACAGGGATTAATTTGTTAAGGGCAAAAATGGGATAATTCTGACCTCTGTTAGACCATGGTTGTGATGGTTGAATGTTGCTACTTAACAAATTGGATCAAAAATGCCAGGGCTGATTTTTTTTTTTTTTTTGTCCCAGTCCAGCCCTGGCTAAGACCACTAGTAACAGATGTTTTTCTTTAGTGGTTGCATTGTCAATTAACCACTGTGCGCTGTTTGAATTAATAAGCTGTCATGGTCTGTGACATGACAGACATGACATGGTCTCTGTTCCCCTGCCTCTCTCTCCCTGTCATTAGACCCATCTGCTGCAGCGTTGTGGGATTCATCATGGAAGGGCTTTAAATAGGAAGCTCTTCCTTCACTCTGCCTGGTGATGTTTCCCTACACTCAGCCTGTTTTGCTCTGTAATCCTTGACTATCGTGTTTTGTGACCTTGTGCCTATTTTAGACCCTGTGCCTGCCAGCCCCCTTTTGGAATTGTCTGCCTGCCTGAGTTAGCCTTTTGGACCATGACCTCTGCCTGCTTTTGGACATTGGAACTTGCCCCTTGGATTGGATCTGGATTGTCCCGGACTGTGCACTTTCCCCATTCACAATGTAAGTTGACTTACCACTGTAGACCCTTCTGCTCTCCACTGTTAGTCCCCAGCTCAGGCCTGGCAAGCCTGCCCTCTTCACCCCTTGCAGACTCTCCCACTATACTGCTGCACGTTTTCCCTGGCAGCCTGCTTCTCCAGCTGGAAGGATTATCCTCTGCTCACTCCTGTTGAAGTGTAAACATAACGGATCAACTTGTCATTCTCATTACACAGCTGCAGTAAAACTAATCTACCCCTCCGTTTTCTTCTCATAGAGTTGCCAGACTCCCACATCTCTCCCCAGCACATTTACTACATATACCTGCACAGTAAAGATCATTGTTCACCTGCATTATCGCTTTCTCCTGAGTCTGCTTTTGGGTCTCACTACTCCACACCATAACAAAAGCAAAATATTAAATTCAAGCTGTCACTGTTTTTATGTATCATCATGTACCATGTTCACTTACTAAAAGCCAGGGTGGAGATGTATGAAAGAAGATAACTAACAAAACAATGTGTGTGTGTGTGCGCGTGCGCACGTGTGTGTGTTGGTGGTGGAGCTCATTCGGTGCTCTGATCCTAGAACCGCCCCTGCTTATGAAATCAACTTGCTCTCTGCCTGTGCTGGTAATCTGTTTGAATGGGTGTTGTTATTGCTACAGCAGCAACACCATCAGCCCATCTTCTACTGCTTTTCTGGGTGTCCGGGTCGTGGAAGCAGGAGTCTAATAAGCAAAGAAGCTCAAACGTTCCTCTCCCCAGTTACCTCCTCCAGCTCTTCCAGGAAACACCCAGACCAGCTAAAGAACATAATCTCTCCAAAGTATCCTGGGTCTGCCTCGGGGTCTCCTCCCAGTGGAATGTTCCTGAAACAACTCACATGGGATGTGTCCAGGAGGCATCCTGATCAGAAGGCCAAACCACCTCAGCTCCTTTTGATATGGAAGAGCAGGAATTCTCCTCTGAGCCTCTCCAGGATAATTGAGCTCCTCACCCTAGCTCTAAAAGTGAGTCCAGCCACCCTACAAAGACAGCTCGTTTCAGCAGCAGAACATAAGAAAAAAGTAAATGCTCATTTCAGGACCAAATAACTGCTCAACAGTTCATCTAACATTAACAACCACAGAGACTGGCAGTTGTCCTATATCACTAGTCCTCCTTATCCTTGCATATCTCCTCTGTCATGATCTGCTCTGCGTGTCTGCTGCCCTAATTATCTCCACAGCTGCGCACACACCTGTTTGTCTCACCTGGCGGCCTATTTAAGCAGCGCCGCTTTCTGGTCTGCACGGAGATGACTATGCTCCCATGGTCTGGCAAGACCTTCTCGCCTACTCTACCCATTCTACTCTGGAGTTCCGCCTCCTCAGCCTCGTCCTACGCGTCGCTTCTCCTGGGAGTCAGAACTCCCCACCGACAAGTAAGCCATCATCCTTTCCTGCACTTTCCGCTCTTCTCCATCTCCCCTGTGCACAGGTGGAAGCCTCCTGGCGGTGGACCTGGGCACATCCAGCACTTCTCCTACACTGTACAAACCTGCACCACTTCACCTAGTCATCAATCTGATGATCAATTAACAGATCCTGGACTAGTAGAGACCTGAAGTTAGGGACCTAATATTTAACAAACCGCATTTAATTTTTAAATTATGAGGAGGAACAGAGGCCAAATCATTAAATTTAGAGACTTGATGTTTAATTTGAGTTTTACCAACTTTTTGTTTAATCACTTTGGGATGTTTATACACTATATTTTTATTAACTTTGGGGGGAGTAGACAAAGGTTCTCTGAAGGGGAAGACAGGGGCTAAGTTGAGGGGTGGCGGATGAGAAGGAGCTGCAGAAAGGTGTGTATTTATCAAGTTATGTTGTATTTGCCTTGGGTTATAATATTTTGGGCAACGGGAGACAGACACAATCTCTATGGGGTTATGAATTGAAGACTTATCAAAACAGTGAGGATTATTTGGATTAATAGGATTAATATGAGAAGTGAAAACAAAGAAGGGCTGGTTGGCAGACCCAGGAACTTCGGGTTGAGTTAGCGCATCAGATTTCAGTCACTGTACTAAAAAACGCTGATTGGAATAGAACAGATTGTCCCTTAAAACACGTGCACCAAGTCTATTTGGATAGATGCCATCTGGCCTCATAAATGATGGGCAGTTCCGAAACAGGTTGAAATTGTCAACAAAACCAATGTTAAAAGTAGGAGGATGATCAACGTCCAGTTGGGGAAAATCTTCCAGGGAAAGGATGTCAAATCTGTTTTCTAGCAACAGGGGAAGAGAGGAGGCGCGACCATGTCTGGTCAATCCCCAATGTTTGTTAGTTGGCCCAACCATGGTCCAGGGCGCGCATTGAGTCTGTGAAAAACCACCTGGGGCTTTGGGTTTAGCGCCGAGCTGAAGCCAGTGTTTATTGCTGGGGTCCTGGACAGCTGAGGAGACTGGAGCAGGGGTGGAAGTGGATGGCAAAGTGTTAAATTCACCCAGGTAAGTAGTCGTCTCTGCTAGCTGCGAGTCGGTTGTCGGGCCGATGTCTGCCCAAGAATTATAGTATCTAGGTGGTCTTCAGCCTCCCGAATTTTGTAGAGATTGGAGAGTCTCAATTCCAACTCAGAAACCTTCTTAAGGAGGGACACACAGCTAACACACGTCGGGGATGGAGTCATGGCGTTCCAGGCGAGAAGTGGATTGCTAGCTAGCTAAAAACAGGTTGGCCTAGCCTGGTGAAACAGCCCTGCCCGGGGTCTGATTCACCTGTGTGCTTGATCGGGCTTTTGTATTTACTAAATTAACACTAAGTTAAAAGCTAATATCAGTAAAAGATAGATAAAAAATTAAAAATGGAGTTAATAAAACAAACAAAAGCAGACAAGACAACGCTTTGACGTGATGTGACATTTACAGACGCCAACAGACGCTGACGCATGCACACCCGTCTACGTCTATGATGCCACCGAGGCACCGTCACATCCCATGGTGCCCCCTTTGTGTATCGTGGGCGCCCTCTCGTGGGGCATCAAGGAGACAGAAGAGCGCAAGAGACCGAGGCTGACCCGGGTGGGGGGCCAGCGGGGAAGATGTACATGCCCTCTGCTGTCTGGGGCGAAGTTATCGATTGGGCCCACTCCTCCAGGCTCCTGTGCCACCCGGGGGTGGCACGTACAGTGGCTCTGCTGCAGAGGACTTTCTGGTGGCCGTCCCTTCGGAAGGATGTCGGAGAGTACATCCGAGCCTGTCCCCAGTGCGCCACCTGTAAGACGTCCTCCTCTCCTCCGGCAGGGTTGCTGCCCCCCCTCCCCATCCCCGGCAGACCTTGGTCTCACGTGGCACTGGACTTCATCACCGGCCTTCCTCTTTCTGTGGACAACACAGTCATCCTTACGATCGTGGACAGATTTTCCAAGGCGGCCCACTTCATCCCCCTACAGGGTCTCTCCACGGCCAAGGAGACGGCGGACCTGCTTGTCCTCCATGTGGTGCAGCTCCACGGCATCCCAATGGACATTGTGTCCGATCGTGGTCCCCAGTTTGTCTCGCAGGTGTGGCATGCCTTCTGTAAGGCTACTGGGGCCACAGTAAGCCTGTCCTCAGGGTACCACCCCCAGAGTAATGGCCAGTGTGAGCGTGCCAATCAGGAAATGGAGGCAGTGCTACGGTGCGTCACCACCTCCAACCCAGTGTCCTGGAGCTCCTACCTGCTGTGGGTCGAGTATGCACACAACACCATGCTCTCCTCTGCCACAGGTCTGTCCCCGTTCGAGGTCTCATTGGGCTACAATCCCCCGCTGTTCCCAGAGGAGGAGGAAGACATTGTGGTGCCCTCCGTGCAGGCCCATATGAAGCGCTGTCGCCGGCTGTGGAGGGCTACCTGCGCCTCGCTTTGGCGCATGGCAGACCGCAATACCGCCATTGCCAACAGCCGCAGGGCTCCGGCCCCACCCTACCAGGTTGGGCAGCAGGTATGACTATCCACTAAAAATATTAATCTCAAGGCTGAGTCCAGGAAGCTGTCACAGCGTTTTATTGGGCCCTTTTCCATTACACATATTGTGAATCCTGTCTCTGTGTGCCTGGCTCCCCACCCCCCTCCGCATTTGTCCCACCTTTCACGTATCTCTGGTCAAGCCGTTCATCTCCAGCCCTCTGTGCCCCCCTCCCAAGACGCCACCCCCACCAGTATTGATCGATGGTGACCCCGCGTGGAGAGTCAACTCCATCCTGGACGTCCGACGCTGGGGCCGTGGCCTCCAGTACCTGGTGGATTGGGAGGGTTACGGTCCTGAATGGAGGTCCTGGGTGCGTCCCTCCTTTGTGATGGATCCACAACTCATCAGGGACTTCCACTGGACGCACCCGGGCAGGTTGGATCGGGCGCTGAGAGGCGTCTCGTGGAGGGGGGGGGGGTGAGTACTGTCATGATCCACTCTGCGTGCCTGCTGCCCTAATTATCTCCACATCTGCGTGCACACCTGTTCGTCTCACCTGGTGGCCTATTTAAGCAGCGCTGCCTTCTGGTCTACACGGAGATGACTACGCTCCCATAGTCTGGCAAGACCTTCTCGCCTACTCTACCCATTCTACTCTGGAGTTCCGCCTCCTCAGCCTCGTCCTACGCGTCGCTTCTCCTGGGAGTCAGAACCCCCACCGACAAGTAAGCCATCATCCTTTCCTGCACTCTCCGCTCTTCTCCATCTCCCCTGTGCACAGGTGGAGGCCTTCTGGTGGCGGACTTCCTCCTCCTGGCGGTGGACCTAGGCACAACCTGCACTTCTCCTACACTGTACAAACCTGCATCACTTCACAAACAGAATATTTAAAAATCAGGACTTCCCAGAAGCCTCTAGATATGGACATCTGTAATGGAGACATTTTATGAATGTGTACAGGGCTGGTTTGGCTTTAGCTAACAATTGTCTTCTTGCCAATTGAAACCCTATTTAAGTTATAAAGTAGAAAAGATAAATTGTCATTCAATTCTAGTGAAAGTGAAGAATAATTTAGATATACCAGACATTTTATATTTTAAATGAGGAGGATGACATGACTCCAAACTCCTCCACCGTCTGGCGGCTTGGTTTTAGGACCGACAGGCACTCAGGGATAATGGGAGGAGACACGGAGAGGGGAAGAAAGGAATTATGATTTGCAGCTGGAGGAGAGGATCCAGTGGACTGTTGATACTGGGCCTCTCCCTCGGGAGACAGACAAGGTTTGGTGTTATTAGATTGTACAGAATGAAAAAACACTTGCCTGTCGTCCTGATGTTTGATGTTAACAGCTGCAGCAGGCGGCAGGTAATCATCCCTCTCCATGTCAGCGGTGACGTGGGTCCTCTCGAAGGCTTGCAGAGGACCCATCTCCACGGCAACGGAGGTGGGCGTTTCCAGGGCAGCCCTATCTGACCTCGCAGCTGCTGGATGAATGCTGGCAGCTGGCAGAAGAGAAGGTTTCTCCCGGCACTTCCACGTGGGACGACGCTGTCCCTTGTTGGGTGAAACCAGCTTGGTGGGAACAGGAGCGGAGTTCTGGTGGGAGACAGTTTCGGCGGTGTCCCGGGAGTGCCCTCTCCTCGGTGCGAGCCCAGTCTTCTTCGGGGACCTCCTCCCCCTCTCACCGTACTCACATCGTAGCGCTGCCAGCTGGGATATCCTCTCAGCTCCCTTGGGATGCTCGGAGAGCTGAGGGCATTGCCAAACCTCTGCCTCTGCCAGCCTGACGTACCACATGACATCCTCCGGGGTGGAATAACCGCTTGCCGAGAATATCAGGCCGTCAATGTTCATCAGAGCTCGGCAGCGTTCCCAGCCGAGGCTCATCAGATAACCCCGGCCCAAGGACATCCTCCAACCAGGTCAGTTCCAACAAATGACACACGGAAAAAAAGGGAAAAGGGATGTGTGGGTGAACCCGCTAAATCCTCTGTTAGGGCTGGTTCATAATGACGAGGATTTATGCACAGGGTACGCCACAACACATTTAATACAAAAAGACAGACAGTCCAAAAAGTGAAGACTCACAACAAAATACAAAGGTACTTATTGTTGGCGTTCGGGGCTGACATTGCCCAGCGAACGCATAGAGAGGGAGAGACATGTTCGCCACAAATGTGCCCCAGAGCCAGCATCGCTACAAGGGCACATAAGAACCACAGCAACATGGAGTGGCTAACATGTCGTGAAAAAATGCTGAAAATACAGAGTTGCAGCACAGAAGACAATTCTATGAACCAGCAGTGCGTGACTGGCAAACAGCCGCTTAAGTACACGCACTGCTGGTGATGGTGTGATGAGGGGCACCTGGGCGAGGACCGGAAAAGATGATAAACGGGGCTGGGAACAGCTGATGGTAATATGTGAGGGGGCATGGTCGGACCGGCAGGCTGTCAGCCAGTTATCACACAAGAGTGAGCCAAAGAGAGCTGACTCACAGCTGCCGGCCAGAGAGCAGCGGCTATGGGTAAGGAAGCACACTGAAAAACATACTATACATACATACATAGCGGCACCTAAACCCACAGAGAGGTCAGGACCGAGCCGAGGGGAACCAAGCTGGCTCGGCACCTGACAGTTTACATTACAGCAGCTATACGGTTAACGTTCTTCATCTGTATGTTCCGACTAAACCAGTGAAGTCACTAGTTGTACTAGCAGGGTCATGACGTAGGTATGTTCTTTCCATCCTATACACCTTGTTAGTTGTGATGCTTTTGTTAAGCTCTTCTACATCACTTATCATCATCAGCTGACACATGCTTCACAATACAAACTGCTGGCAAGTGCCAAAAAATGCTGTTAAAACCCATGGTAGCAATATTTAGCTATGTGTTTACATGTCTGAATAAGTGACAAAGATTGGAATACTCACATCTTAATCTGGCCAGGGCTTACACTGAATATGACCTTTGGTGGAGGTGATCAGAAACTGCTGTTTTAATGGCATTGTGATTCAGATTATACAGACGTGGACAAAATTGGTGGTACCCCTCTGTTAATGAAAGAAAAACCCACAATAGTCACAGAAATAACTTGAATCTGACAAAAGTGGTAATAAATAAAAATTCTATGAAAATTAACCATTGAAAATCAGACAATGCTTTTGAATCGTGGTTCAACAGAATTATTTAAAAAAAAAAAAAAAAACTCATGAAACAGGCCTGGACAAAAATGATGGTACCTTTAACTTAATACTTTGTTGCACAACCTTTTGAGGCAATCACTGCAATCAAACGATTTCTGTAACTGTCAATGAGACTTCTGCACCTCTCAGCAAGTATTTTGGCCCACTCCTCATGAGCAAACTGCTCCAGTTATCTCAGGTTTGAAGGGTGCCTTCTCCAGACGGCATGTTTCAGCTCCTTCCACAGATCTTCAATAGGATTTAGATCAGGGCTCATAGAAGGCCACTTTAGAATAGTCCAATGTTTCGCTCTTAGCCATTCTTGGGTGTTTTTAGCTGTGTGTTTTGGGTCATTATCCTGTTGCAAGACCCATGATCTGCGACTGAGATCAAGCTGTCTGACACTGGGCAGCACATTTCTCTCTAGTATACCTTGATAGTCTTGAGATTTCATTGTACCCTGCACAGATTCAAGACACCCTGTGCCAGATGCAGCAAAGCAGCCCCAGAACATAACAGAACCTCCTCCATGTTTCACGGTAGGGACAGTGTTCTTTTCTTGGTATACTTCATTTTTGCGTCTGTGAACATAGAGCTGATGTGCCTTGCCAAAAAGTTCCAGTTTTGTCTCGTCTGTCCATAGGACATTCTCCCAAAAGCTTTGTGGCTTGTCAACATGCAGTTTGGCAAATTCCAGTCTGGCTTTTTTATGATTTGTTTTCAACAATGGTGTCCTCCTTGGTCGTCTCTCATGAAGTCCACTTTGGCTCAAACAACGACGAATGGTGCGATCTGACACTGATGTACCTTGACCTTGGAGTTCACCATGAATGTGTTTAGAGGTTGTTCTGGGCTCTTCTGTTACCATTCGCATTATCCGTCTCCTCCTGTGGCCACGTCCAGGGATGTTGGCTACAGTCCTGTGGATCTTAAATTTTTGAATAATATGTGCAACTGTAGTCACAGGAACATCAAGCTGCTTGGAGATGGTCTTATAGCCTTTACCTTTAACATGCTTGTTTATAATTTTCTTTCTAATCTCCTGAGACAACTCTCTTTCCTTTGCTTCCTCTGGTCCATGTTTAGTGTGGGACACACCATGTCAACAAACAGCACAGTGACTACTTGTCACCCTTTAAATAGGCCGACTGACTGATTACAAGTTTGTAGACACCTGTGATGTTAATTAGAGGACACATCTTGGTTGAACATGTCCCTATGGTCACATTATTTTCAATCTTTTCTAGGGGTACCTTCATTTTTGTCCAGGCCTGTTTCATGAGTTTGTTTTTTAAAATAATTCTGTTGAACCACAATTCAAAAGCATTGTCTGATTTTCATTGGTTAATTTTCATAGAATTTTTATTTATTACCACTTTTGTCAAGTTATTTCCAACTTATTGGTACAAATTTGTATTTTGTATTTGTATTATATTTGTATTTGTAAAAATGTTCTGAGTGATGATTTGCAGCATCGCTCAGATATACACATATTTAAAGCAGACGGACAGTGACATTTTTTTATTGAACCAATCAACAGACTGTATGAAAATATTCTATTCTGTCTATTCCCGCGATTTAATATGTGTCACCAGCTTCCATAAATGACCTTATTTGCTCATAGCTCAGCCTTCACTTAGTGAGGCTGCAGTACCGCCATCTCTCGATAGGTGCAGGCATTGGTGACGTCACAACAGCAATAGAAAATGGCAGAACGAGAGCAAAGTGATTCGGACAGCGATTATTTTCTCGAGTTTGACGACCTCAATATAAATGATGACATTGAAAATGAAGGATCGGATGATGAAGTAGTTTTGGGTGGTGCTGAGGGGGTATTCAGCCTTATTTGTGGGAAAGAAGTGAGGGTTATGTTGCTTGCCTGTGCGGTGAGCCTCATCAGAGAAACATTCCCATCTGATCACTACAAGGGATTTTGCCTACCAAGATTAGATTTGTGAACAATGATATGTAAATAAAGTTTTGTAAAATCATATATTGAGTTTATTAATGTTCATGTCAATGTTATAATTCTCATAGTTCAGCATTCATCAAAGTCGCATGTCATATACATTTGAATAATTTGAACACACTAAATTCTTCTCAATTTGAAAAGAAATATTACATACTATACCACCATTGTATGAACGTTTGAAAACACAGCAGAAATATACAAAGAAATACAAAAATCAATGGAGTATCACTACAGATTAAGAAAATAACTAGTTTCCAGATATAGCAATTATTATATTCCAATAAATAACATTTCACAGTTATAATGGGCACCATTTTATGGTAGAAAATTGGGGTTCCATTTTTAAAAGCACATTTCTCTTACAATCTTAGGCTTATATTTATTTTTCTTAGCAAATATGTTGCTTCCCTAAAAATTGAAAGCTGAACTGTCATTGGTAATTTCTTCTACTTTTACATGTTTGATTTTGAAAATCATCCCTTGCTTGGAATTCATTTAAAATGTTTAGTAAACATTTGCTGTGAATATTAAAAATCCAAAACTTACCCTGTTTACTTCTCGTTTTCTGACAGCTGATCACATCAGTAGATCACCCTGGCTTTTCACACCACTGTCACTGACACTTGTCTCAGAGTCAGACTTGGGAATCGAGGGATATATAGTTGGAATAGCCGTTTTCTTTATCACCAATCTTTTTGCAAATTTCATTTCAAATTGCATCTTATTCTCGAAATCGCTGTCAACGAAATGTCTACTGCACATGTAGGGCGCTAACGAGGTGCAGGTGTGCGCGCAGCTGAGGCAGATGCCTGAGAGCAGCGAGCCGTGACACCTGCAAAATATATGTGGACAAGAAAGACTGACAAACCTGGGCACTATTTCACTGGAGTCTGCTTTAATACAGAAGCTGAAGCAATAGGGAACACTGTATGTCTCTGTAATTGAGAACTTTGCTTCTAAAAAACACAGGAGGATGGACTTCCAATATAAGTAACCGGTGAGTTAAACTGTCTTTCTTCAGCATGTTTTTTCCCCCTAACCGTTCTTATGATCATGAAAATATTTGGTAATTCCGAGAAATATCCGTAATCGCCGATTTTAAAACGTAAACATCAAGTGTTGCATGAAGCAAAACACAGCAGGACCATCGCACCTGTAGACAACACAACGCCAAACCATATTAATTTGATTCCTGAAATCCTAATCTTCATAAATAATCTATTTGTAATCCACAAGTATTCCGAGAAATATCCGTAATCGCCGATTTTAAGACGTAAACATCAAGTGTTGCATGAAGCAAAACACAGCAGGACCATCGCACCTGTAGACAACACAACACCAAACCATATTAATTTGATTCCTGAAATCCTAATCTTCATAAATAATCTATTTGTAATCCACAAGTATTCTGAGAAATATCCGTAATCGCCGATTTTAAGACGTAAACATCAAGTGTTGCATGAAGCAAAACACAGCACTGGCCGCCGACCGTGTGCGTGTTTGCCGGTGGTGACGTCACACAGTCAGTGGCCATCTTAGCTGCTGATCGCTTGGCTGGGTCAGACAGCTCTCCACAACAGCGTACTTCAAGAGCGCACTGTCACCTTATGCAACATTTGTTGACACCAAAACATGTGCGGTTCGACTTAGCTCGTCTCAGACAACAATTTGAGATATGAATTAGCGATATTGAATTTTCGTCTGTCCATCTGCTTTAAGTGATATGTCACATAGTGATACCTGAGTGCACCCAGCACACGTGTGGGCACCCAGCACAATGCAGACTGATAATATTCACGCTCAGCAGGGATTGCATACGAACAGAGAGCCCTAGGGGGACAACCAGAACAATGACTATCGTTATACATCCCTGGAGTAAGGAGAGAAATTCTGGCGCCAGTTAATCATGCGATTGATATGTATTGACTGATATGTATATCAATATGTAAATGTGCCATGCATTCTCTCTTGTCTGTATAAAAGAGCTGACTTTACATGCCTCACAACAGCGCGCTCACACACACACACACACACACACACACACACACACACACACGGCGCACAGCGCTACTGTGTGTCTCATGATGATGGAGGAATAAAACTCTTAAACCTTCCAGCTCGCCGTGTCACGCCTGAACTTATTTTGTTCCTCCACAGTAACAATATTCTTATAAGTTTTCTACTTTTCTCTGTAAATCTATCTAAAGTTGAAGCCATGTTCCTCAAATTTGTAATTTCCTCTAGTAAAATTGACTTTAATTGTACATTTGAAACTTTATTATAAATTTGTGGATTATTTTGTGTCTAATTTTTGTCCGTTTTTTAAAATAGAATTAAGAGTTTTTTTTAGATAAATTTGAAACAGACTGTGGTAATTTTTTTTTACTTTATCCTTATAACAATTTACATTTTTGACCATAATTTTGCAGTCAGAACAGAACAATTATTCAACTCTGATTACAAAGAAAAAATATTAATAAAATTGTATTTAATGAAATAAATTAACTTAAATGACCAAGGATGCTGTTATTTCTGTTATAATATTTCTTTATAGTTATAGTTTTTTTTTGTTTTTTTTTTCAGAAATCTCCTCACTACCCAGACAGCAGGGTAGTGAGGAGACTCTCTTATTTTGAATCCAATGTTGGCACGTTTAGTTTGTCTGAAGGCTGCTGACGGATTAAAGTCATTGACTTTGTGAATTTCGGTCATCTTAACCTGCCAGGTACATAATAGGGAACTGTAGCGGACTCTAAAGACATAATTCACCACAATATGTGTTCATGTACAGAATGATCTGTTTAGGCAGTTATAGTTGTGCTCTCAGGCTTTCTCATCAGGCACCTCTCTAGGCAGCCGCTGAACGACCTCAGTTTAGAGTGAAAAGAGAGCTAGCGTTTTCAGCTGTTGCTTTTAGTCACTGCCGCTGGAGGATAAAAACGGCATGCCTGCTCGTGCGAGAAAAGAGAGAAATTGCCGGTCTCTTCATTCCTGCAATTCCTACAGAACATAACTTAATACTGTAGTGGCTGGTGAAATACAGTATATCCTCAGCAATTCATCAGTCCGCCTCGCCTTTCCCTTCATATGAAGCCGGCTGCATATGAATTCTAACCATGTCTCTTAGCTAAGCCACTCTTCCATTATTGCTCCAGTTACCAGCGGGTTAAAACCATGATAAACGCCTCCAGTGCTTACATACATACCTCTCATGCGCCCTCCAGGGGCGCGTGCGCACGCAGCGACCGGCAGCTGGTGAAAAAGTACGTCGTCTGTGTGTCTGTTTTTTATGCACTTTTATGTGTTTTTACGAAATCCTCTGTGTCGTTTCTGCCCTGGAATGTTTGTGGACTGTATGGCGAAGAGCTCCCTGGTTCCAACAACATGGACTTCCTCCCCTCTCTTGCACTGCTGCTACTTTTCCTCTGGCTCTTTGTCTATGAGGTAAACGCGACCGGCATCACGGCGGGCAGAATACATTATTCCAGGGACATGTTGCTGCATTTAAACACGGTTGATGCAGCGGCTGTGATTGAGCCTAAGCCGCAACTGCCGGACTTTATTTTGAGAGACGGACACAGCGGTGAAAAGAGAGACGGGAGAGACGGCAGAAGAAAACACAGAAAGCGTGGAGGTGTGAAATTGCGCCTGAGAAGACGTCAGTTTGGTAACATTCCTCTTCCTTCTATGATTTTTGGGAACGTACAGTCTCTGAGAAACAAGGTGGATGAAATTCAAGGGAATGTACGCTACCAGAAGGACTTCAAGAACTGCTGTGTCATGGCTTACACTGAGACTTGGCTTAATGCGCATGACCGGGACGCGGATCTGTGGATTGACGGCTTTGGAGCCCCACTCCACTCGGATCGGCAGGAAGAGGTAACGGGGAAACGTCAGGGGGGCGGCGTATGTTTATATATTAATAAGCAGTACTGCACATCTGTCACGGTCAGAGAGCGCATCTGTACACCCGATGTGGAGCTGCTGTCTGTATCACTACGCCCCTTTTATTTGCCTTGCGAGTTCCCCCAGCTTTTCATCACAACTGTTTACATTCACCCGAGGGCAGACGCTGAATCCGCCTGCAGCACCATCTTTGATGTGATCCAGCAGCTGCAATCAATTTCTCCAGAGGCGCCAAACTTCATTCTTGGGGATTTTAACCATGTTTCTTTAAAGAAGACACTTAAAAACTTTTATCAGTATGTCTCCTGCCCAACCAGGCGAAAAAAGACATTGGACCTGTGCTACGGCTCCATAGAGAGGGCCTATAAATCACTCCCCCTTCCTCCTGTAGGATCCTCAGATCACAACTGTGTACATTTGCTGCCCACATATAAAACTGCTCTCAGAAGAGGCAAGGTGGAGATGAGAGACATTGATGTGTGGACAGAAGATTCAGTGCACAGCCTCCAGGAATGCTTTGACTGTACAGACTGGGAGATGTTCACACTGGCCTGCGGGGATGATTTGAACTCTTTGGTGGACGTCACATGCTCATACATGGCTTTCTGTAAAAATAAGATCGTTCCACGTAAACGTGTCAAAATATATCCCAACAACAAACCATGGGTTACAAAATCAGTTAAATCCTGCTTACAGAGGAAAGCACTTGCCTTTAAACAGGGGTCTGTTTCTGAGCTACAGGTTGCCACAAAAGAGCTGAAGTCCGAAATTTTAAGAGCAAAACAGAATTATAAATCAGAATTGGAAAGCAAGATGGCAACAAAGAAACTTGGTTCAGCCTGGGCCAGTATGAAAACTAGTGCAGGCCTTCAGAGCAGAGTGCAGTAATTGTGTGTTTTTAGATGGTTTTAATTCAGACACAGAGCTGGCTAATGCTCTTAATTGTTTTTATGGTCGTTTTGACTCCTTTGATTTTAGCACAGAAACCCAAGATTTGAAACAGAAACTCAAAGACAATCAGCACTTTAATACTGAGGTGCAGGATGTTAAAGGGAGTTCTGCGCTGTAAAAGTGAACAAAAGTCAGGGCCCTGATAATATATGTGGGCGCTTGGTAAAGTCCTGTGCACATGAACAGAGTCCTATATTTCATTACATTTTCAATAAGTCCTTACAGACACAACATGTGCCTAAGATCTGGAAAGAAGCTGTGGTTGTTCCCGTTCCAAAATCCAGCTGTCCTAAAACGGTAAACGACTTTAGACCAGTTGCTTTGACTTCAATTTTAATGAAAATTTTTGAAAAACTGGTCAGATGTGAGGTCCTAAAGCAGACTGAGCATGCATTGGATCCTCTGCAGTTTGCCTATAGGCCTCACAGAGGAGTGGAGGATGCCACTGTCACTCTGTTTAACATGCTTTTTAAACATCTGGATTTTAATGGGACACACGCCAGGCTTTTATTTGTGGACTTTTCCTCCGCCTTTAATACAATCCAACCTCATATCTTAGTTGAAAGGCTCCTGCAACAATTTGATTTGAGCAATAATCTGTTGGGTTGGATTCTGGATTTCTTAACCAACAGGACGCAGAGAGTAAGGGTCAATGGTACATTGTCTGACCTAAAGTGCTGTTCTACTGGCTCTCCTCAGGGGTGTGTGTTGTCACCACTACTCTTCATCCTGTACACAAACATGTGTCGAAGCAGACATGACAACAGACACATTATAAAGTATGCTGATGACTCAGTTATTGTCAGTCTCCTCCAGGATGGTGAGAGTGGCCACGGCCCAGTAGTTGATGATTTTGTTCACTGGTGTGAGGATTCCTACCTGCAGCTGAATACGACAAAAACTAAAGACATGATTATTGACTTTAGGAGGAAAACTCCCAGGCACAAAGTCACCGTACTAAAAGGCTAGACCACCAAATGTGTACAATCCTACAAATATCTTGGTGTGGCACATATGTTGGGTTCATATTTTCCACAAATGTATTGCTGTATGTGTATTGGGTGCTTCACGTCTTGCGGAACAAAGGTCTGGATCTGCAGAGATCTGCAGGAGATAACGAGGAGGTGTGAGATTTGGCCTTTTGTCTCAGAGAAGATGCCCCAGAAGGATTTCCGGATCATTGAAGATGAGAGACAATGGTGACAGATCAAAGAGTTGCATTGTGACTGGGATTAAGTACCGTGTGACTGTATAGCCCCATTTCCACCAGTATCACCTGGGCTTTATTTTTTTTTACTTGTTTCGGTTTTTCGCCATTTCCACCCAAGTCCTCACGGTTTAACCGTTACGATTTTCGTGCCTGTTCAGAGGCAGGGTACAGGCGAGCGAAAAGCGAGGTGTGAAATGACGTCAATCGACTGCTAAACGCTGATTGGTCAGGGCGTAACGTCACCAAACGCATCCGTTTGTTTTCTGTTGAAGCTACACGTCCGCCATTTGTAATTTCAGCGAGTAACCGCGGTGACTGGATTCAAAATTGTGTTCTCATATAACGATGTCCACGCGCAAGTTTATTCCATGAACAAACGAGGAGGTGCGGACTTTTCTGTCCCTCGTAGCCGATGACTACATCCAGAGCGAGTTGGTGGGGCAACTTGCAATGAAAAAATATACCAGGAAGTGTCCGGCCTGCTATTTTGGCAGAGAATTTGGACTCGACACGGCCACGCAGTTGGAAAACGGTGACGGTGAGTGTTGTTTTGTTATTGTCCGTCTTCTTGCCTTTCGGTCAAAAGCGCACTTTATTTTAGCAATAAAGAAAGTTGTTTGATTGTGGGCAATTGTGGTGATGGCTAGCCCGCTAATAGCTAGCTACCTCTGTACCTTGCTGCCTACCTGGCATCAAGCTGCAGAATCGCGCTTTTATTTCAGTATTCACGTGAACAAAACGCTGACGTAAGCTAATTTTATTCTGGTTAAAAAGTTTTGTGTTTGCGGTACATGTTGCACTTTGTTTGTGAGCGTTATTGTGTGTTTTTTTCCTTCTATACACAGTTTTCAAATCCCTTGGGTCCGCCTCACTGGACTGCCCCGGCATCTCCCAGTCAAGTGCTGGTAAGGCACAACAAACTGAAAATTACCACCCGGTTGTTTTTATATGCGATTGTTTGCTATAGACGCATAACAAGGAATTTAAAATGTCTTTCTACATTTATAAAAATACTAGATTCAGGGGTGTTCATAGCCACAGTGGCCCAGTGTTATAGGTGTGTTGGTGGTGAAATACTGTTGTATTTTCACAAAAAAAAAAGGAGCACATGTACCGACTTCAAATCAAAATGCTTGATTGAAATTCTTCAAGTCAGCTAACACTATTAACCCATTCTGATTTATGAGGCCACAGTACAAAGAAATTCTTTTAAAAATAACCCATTAAATCAAAATACTTTTTACAATCCTTTTTGAAATGAAGGGGGGCCTAACCACATCTCCACAGAAGTTTCTAAAGTCCACTCTACTGAGGGGCAACGACATGACAGTTGAGCTTAAATACAGCAACGAAGCATCCCACCACAGGCTTTCAACAGTTTAATTCCATAATATTTTTTCTGACATGTTTTGATCCGGTGTTATCTAAATACAATGACTTCTGTCTTTCATATAGGCAAGCTGAAGAGGTCCAGCAACATTGCAGACCTTGCATCACTGATGGCCCAGAATCATGCTGAGGAGATGCGGATCCATGAAAGGATGCTCGAACAGCGCGAAAGACACCTGCAGTTAGCCGCATTAAGAAGGGATGAGCTGACAGAGACGGCTTCCTTCCACGGAGCCTTCCGAAACCATTTTGGCAGTCTGGTCGAAGTACTGAAAGCTCCCCATTTGTTAACATGTTTTGGGAATATTTGTAATGTAATAAAATGTTTATGTCTTTTGGATAAAAGTGTGGTTTGTATATTATAACACTGGATGATAAAGGCGAATAATTACATACACATTCCATTGCCTCATATGACCCTAATCCTGCTGTTCAGCCATAAAGGTGTCAAGATTTTTAATGGTAATGTAATTGTTATTGTTAAATTTAATAAATATTACCACTGCTGTATCCGTTGCTCTACATTGGGTACAGTTTTTAAGTAAAATTGTAAGCAGCTGCACAGGTGTAATTTACATTCAGCAGTAGACACTGATAAAGGTGAAAGTCGAATTGGGTAAAAGGTAAGTACATGTGAATTGAATGTTATATCGGCATTCCAAATTCTGAGAATTCCAATAAATTATAAGCAGTCTAGTATAATATAAAGCGAAAATACCCATACATGTAAACCCAAATATAACATTTTCGATGTTGTAAACGTTGACATGTATATGATAAACCTATGCTATTGTGATTCAATAGATCCATAGTGATCTTTGTTTTGAAAAAGAAAATTATAATTTGGTGTTGGCAGTGTGATAATGTCAGTGTATTTAGTAGGATTAAAAAAAGTTTCATCATAAAATTTCTAGGTTCATTGGCAATTCCATCAAACCAAAAGTGAGTTATCTAGCTGCAGCATATTTTTTTTTTGAGTCATTTCTACGTTGTTTTAGTGTGTAATTAGCCACCACTGAACAGATAACCCTTATAAATAACAATAGATTGGAAAAATGATACACAATGGGCCTAGATTTGGATTGGCTTTTTTTATAATATCAATTATTTGGTAAGTTAAAGTTAACTGGAAGTATAACAAGTTTCCACATATAATTCCAAGGTCAATTGGCAATTCCATCAAATCAAAAGTGACTTGGCTAGCTGCAGCATTTTCTTTGCAGTCATTTTCTACGTTGTTTTAGTGTGTAATTAGCCACCACTGAACAGATAACCCTTATAAATAACAATAGATTGTACAATGATACTCAAATGATACACAATACAAAAAATGGGCCTAGATTTGGATTGGCTTTTTTATAATATTTTTAATTATTTTGTAAGTTAAAGTTAACTGGAAGTATAACAAGTTTCCACATATAATTCCAAGGTCAATTGGCAATTCCATCAAATCAAAAGTGCGTTGTATAGCTGCTGCTTTTTTTGGGAAGTCAGTTTATCATCAGTGTATCATTATTACACAATATACAAAATGGGTCTAGATTTGGATTGGCTTTTTTTATAATACTATAAATTATTTGGTAAGTTAAAGGGGTTTAGGATTAAGCTTCTGCATAATTTTAAATTACCCCGGTGTTTCAGCATTTAATTAACCGTCTGTTAACATTTAACCGTTTTGAACAACAGAGGCGACGTAGTTTAAAAGTGCACAACATTTTATTTAAAAAAGACGTTTGACATATGTATGCACATGAACACTGAACAAATGAAATGAACTCTGAATGATCTATGCTTCATATGCAGCTGCTTCAGATTCCTCCTGGGCAACCGCTATTCTCCTCTCCTGCTCCAACGTGTGTTGTCTCAATCCACGTCGTCTTCTCCTGTAAAATTCTCTTGTCTCGTTAAAGACATTCATTGTGTTAAAAACCGTGGAAATCCTCCGCTCGTAATCCGCTATTTTTTTCTGTGTTGTTGAGGAGTCAGTCTCGTCCTTTATACGTCAGCAGTGTAGCACCACCTCGATCCCGCCCACCCCAGCAATTCTCGGCTTTCCGCGGTTGTGATGGAGGCGCAGCCGCGGGAGAAACAAGTAAAAAAGAAAAGAAAAGAGTAGCGCAGAACTATATAGTGGAAATGTGGCTTATGTTTGCTGAAACACCATGTGACTTAGGTTTCGATGCTCCAGGAGTCTAAGAAGGTGATGTTACATTGATCAGCCTCTTTTCTTGTTGAGAGGTTGGTAGAGCATGTGTTCTGACAATAAAGCTGAACCTGAGAAATAAACTCGGTCTCATCCTTGAGCACATCCTCTAAACTGGTGACCCTACGACAAATTATGGCCGGTGACGACCTTCCCGCACTGGACTCTTCAGGAGCCAGCTGGGCTAATGCAGCTACCGCAGTCCAGCTACCTGATTTCTGGCAGCATAGCCCGCGCTCCTGGTTTAACACTGTCGAGGCACAGTTCCATCTTCGGGGAATTTCGGCTGATGCCACGAAATTCTACCATGTAGTCGCAAAGCTGGACAGCCTCACAGCCCAGCGGGTGGAGAACCTGACTAACCACCCACCAGACGACGACAAGTATGGCGCATTGAAAGCCGCTCCCATCCGTGCTTTCACCCCCTCACTGGGAGAACGAGCAGAGAAGCTCCTGGTGCTGACTGAAGGCGAGGCAGACAGGCCTGCAGACCTGATGGCAAAGATGCTGAGTCTGAGAGACGACGAGGATGATGGCTTTATCTTCGCCCATCTTTTCCTCAGGACGCTACCGTCAGCGGTGAGAGTTACCCTGGCCAGTTCACAGCTGCTGGCCCACCGAGATTACCACAAGCTGGGCCAGGAGGCGCAGCGACTCGTCGACGCCCATAGGCGACACATGACCACGACGGCAGCAGCGGAGCTGAGCGCAATGCCCAGAGACGGCAGGGGGCCTGAGGCTGCAGCACCAGATTCGCTGACGTCAGCAGCGGCGGAGGCCAGGAGACACGGAGCGGGCGACGTCCTCTGCTTTTACCATCGACGTTTTGCCGAGAGGGCACGCAAGTGCATTCCACCGTGCCAGTTCAAGCGCTCCGGAAACGCCAGGACCAGGAGTCGTAGCAGCTGCGGCTCTCGGCGCGATGAACAAGCTGCTCTACCTGACGGACGTGCGCGATCAGGGAGGGAGTTCCTTGTGGACACAGGCTCCCAGCTGAGTTTCACACCTTCCTATGCTGACCGGCTGGCGCCTTCCAGCAGACCCCTGGTGTCGGTGGCGAACGGCTCGACGATCAAGACCTTCGGGGAGAAGGGAGAAGACCCTCCCCCTGTCTTTTCACGGCCGGGCATTCGAGTGGACTTTCGTCATAGCGGCAGTCAGTTATAACATGTTAGGTGCTGATTTTTTGTGCTCGAATGGTTTATTGGTTGATCTTGCTAATAGACTGTCTTTCCACTCTATTTCCTGCACAGCCTGAGTGGTCCTGCCTACTGCACAGGCCAACGTCACAGCTGCGGGTGGTAAGTTCCAAGCACTACTCACTCAGTTCCCAACACTCACAGTCCCGACGTTTTCGGCGTCGGTGGCTAAACATGGGGTGGAACATTTTATCACCACCTCCGGCCCCCCCGTTTTTGCAAAAGCTCGGCGCTTGGACTCAGCTTAACTGGCCATAGCGCGCGAGGAATTCGCCAACCTGGAAAAGCTGGGCATCATTAGACGCTCTAACAGCCCCCGGGCCTCACCGCTACACATGGTCCCAAAGGCTGATGGCTCGTGGCGGCCTTGCGGTGATTTCCACAGGTTGAATAACGCTTCAGCACACGACCGCTACCCGATTCCGCACATCCAGGATTTTTCGGTTCATTTAGCGGGGGCGCGCATTTTTTCTAAAATAGATTTGGTGCGCGGCTACCATCAAGTCCCAGTACGCGCTCAGGACATACCCAAAACAGCGGTAATAACTCCTTTTGGGCTTTTCGAGTTTTTGCGCATGCCGTTTGGACTCAAGGGCGCCGCGCAGACTTTCCAGCGCATGATGGATGCAGTTTTATGAGACCTCCCTTTCATGTTCGTCTACTTGGATGACATTTTGGTAGCCAGCACGTCTCAAGACGAACATGAAAGCCACCTCACAGCGGTTTTTCGGAGGCTGGCAGAGCATGGGTTAATAATTAATCCAGCGAAGTGTCAGTTTGGGGTGGTGCAAATTGATTTTTTGGGGCATCGCGTTTCGCCAGAAGGAGCGATCCCTCTGCCCGATAAAGTACGCGCAATAACAAACTTTCCCCAACCTCAGACGGTCAAAGCATTGCAGGAATTTTTGGGAATGGTTAATTTTTATAACCGTTTCCTCCCTAGCGCAGCGCAGCTCATACAACCATTGTACACGGCACTTAAAAAACAAAAACCCACAAGTAAAATCGAATGGTCTCCGGAACGGGAGCGCGCATTCTCCCAAGTCAAATCAGCCCTGGCAAAAGCGGTTTTGTTAGCACACCCGGTGCCAACGGCCCGCATGGCGCTCACCACGGATGCTTCCGATTTAGCGGTGGGGGCGGTTGTTGAGCAGTTTGTAGCAGGGAGCTGGCAGCCGCTCGCGTTTTTCAGCAAAACCTTGCGCGATAACGAGCGAAAATACAGCGCGTTCGATAGGGAGTTTTGGCCCTGCATTTGGCCATCCGCCATTTCCAGTTCTGGCTGGAGGGGCACCATTTCACCGCGTTTGTGGACCACAAGCCGCTAACGTTTGCGATGGCCAAGATTTCAGAGCCTTGGTCGGGCCGGCAGCAAAGACAGCTGGCCGCGATATCGGAGTTCACCACCGATATTCAGCATGTCGCGGGCAAACATAATGTAGTGGCAGACTGTCTTTCGCGTGCAGTAGCAGCGCCAGGCCCCGTGGGGGCAGGCTCGGCAGCCGTGGCCTCGGGCCAGGGTTGTGGTGCGGAAGTGCACGCAGCCCCGGTCCGCGTAGGTTTAGATTATGCAGCCATGGCCGCAGAGCAGGTTAGCGACGTGGATGTGCGCGCGCTCCAGTCTGGACCAACAGGGTTAAGGCTGGAGCACAGGGTGCAGCAAATAGGTATGCCCCCCCCAATCTGCGACGTCTCCACGGGGCGGCCCCACCCCGTGGTTCCAGCTGCGTGGCGCCGCCGCGTTTTTGACTCAATCCATTCTTGGGCCCACCCGGGGATGCGCGCATCTGATTAAGATGGTTGGGGAGAAATTTGTTTGGCCGGGGTTGCGTAAACAGGTCAAGGAATGGGCAGCAGCCTGTGTAGCGTGTCAGCGAGCCAAAATACACAAGCACACTAGAGCTCCTTTGGAGCCTTTTCACATTCCGGCTAAGCGATTTGATCACGTGCATGTAGACTTGGTGGGTCCTCTTCCGTTGTCGCAGGGGTGCACACACCTTTTGACGATGGTAGACCGCACCACGTGTTGGCCAGAAGTGGTTCCTATGGCGTCAACTACAGCAGAAGAAGTTGCACGCGTGTTTTTAACAGCTTGGGTTGCGCGTTTTGGAGTTCCGTCGGACATAACGTCCGACAGGGGTCCCAAATTTGTTTCCGAACTCTGGTCATCGATGGCCCACAGCCTAGGGGTGAAGATTCACCGCACTACCGCGTATAATCCCCAGGCTAACGGTTTGTGCGAACGCTTTCATAGGTCATTGAAGCAGCCCTCAGAGCGTCTCTTACGGATACAAATTGGGTGGATAAACTTCCATGGGTTTTATTGGGGTTGCGTTCTGCACCTAAGGAGGATTTGCAGGCTTCCCCAGCTGAATTAGTTTTTGCACAACCCCTCCGTTTGCCAGGGGAATTCCTTCCCGACAATCCTGCGCCAAATTGCCCCCCCGCTCAACTGTTGCAGAGCGGCACAGGATCAAACACCCTTCTTGGCCCAGTTCATCACAGTTTTCCATGCGTTTTTGTGCCGAAGGCTTTGAAAAATGTGGAGTTTGTTTTTGTTAGACATGATGCACAACGCTCAGGTTTGCGGCCGCCTTATGACGGGCCTTTCAGAGTGTTGGAAACAGGGGAGAAGCATTTTTTGCTAGATTTTGGAAGCAGAGAAGAGTTGATTTGCATAAACAGACTCAAACCCGCTTTTGTTCTGGCTGATGAACACGTGCAGTTGGCGAGGGCCCCCCGCCGTGGCAGGCCGCCGAGAAGGCATTCTTCGGACCCCCCACAAAGATGTGCTAACAGTTCTGATCCACAGGTGCAGGAGGACGCTGCTGAAGGAACAATGCCGACTTACAGCAGATATGGCAGGAGGTTAAGACCTAAGCAATTGGTGGATTGATTTTTGATATGTGGTTATGTTTTCTGTCATACATTTCTGATGATGTTTTGTCCCTTAGTAGACATTTGGGGGGGGGGGGGGGTTATGTGGCACATATGTTGGGTTCATATTTTCCACAAATGTATTGCTGTATGTGTATTGGGTGCTTCACGTCTCGCGGGACAAAGAAGGTCTGGATCTGCAGAGATCTGCAGGAGATAACGAGGAGGTGTGAGATTTGGCCTTTTGTCTCAGAGAAGATGCCCCAGAAGGATTTCTGGATCATTGAAGGTGAGAGACAATGGTGACGGATCAAAGAGTTGCATTGTGACTGGGATTAAGTACCATGTGACTGTATGTTTGCTGAAACACCATGTGACTTAGGTTTCGATGCTCCAGGAGTATAAGAAGGTGATGTTACATTGATCAGCCTCTTTTCTTGTTGAGAGGTTGATAGAGCATGTGTTCTGACAATAAAGCTGAACCTGAGAAATAAACTCAGTCTCATCCTTGAGCACATCCTCTACATTGGGACGATTATTGATAGTAATTTAAACTTTGAAGAGAACTGTGAAAGGGTGTGCAAAAAGGGTCAGCAACATTTGCGTTGCTTGAGAAAACTTGCACGCTTCCAAATTGACCGAACCATAATGACAATGTTTTATCGGGCTTTTATTGAATCTGTTTTATCCTTTTCTTTAGTGTCATGGTTTGGTCAGATAAAACTGAAACAGAGGAAATCCTTGGATCAGGTAGTTAGATGGTCCAGTCGTTTGCTTGGTGAGCCACAGCTGAGCCTGACATCCCTGTACACCAGACAAGTACAGAGGATGGCTACCTCCATTTTAAATGATGACTCCCACCCTTTGCACTGCAACTTTCAGCTTCTTCCCTCAAGACGGAGGTTTGCTGTCCCAAAAAGTAGAACCCAGCGCTACAAAAACAGCTTTGTTCCTGCTGCTGTCAAAGAGTTGAACAAGCTGTAACAATATATTGCACATAATTTAGGTACCTATTTATTAACTCCATTTTATATTTACTTATTTTTGTAGGATGTTACTTGGGTTCTAAATATTTTATTGGGTTTTAGACCTTTGAGTTTTTAATCTCTTTGACTTGTTTTTAACTTTTAATATGACCCTTCTCTCTTACCTCTGGTTTTTCTGCCATCTCTTTGTCTTTTTATACCCTAATTGATGGAGCCTTGAGTATTCTTATCATGTTTATAGTCAGCTTCATATGTGCCTGTGTTTGTGTCTATGTTGAATGTAATTTGTGGTTTGTAAATATGGATGTCACCAGACTGCAAAACAAATCTACCTACGGGTACAAATAAAGTAACCTGAACCTCTTCTGATTTTTTTCCGCATTTAAAGTACTTGAACAAATTCAGGTTTTTGTTGACAGTCACACTTAGCAAGACACTGCCTGCTGACTAACTTGAAAACTTGCATGGGCGGGGCTGATTAGTCAGTGACTTCGTGAATTTTGCTCATTTTAACTTGTCAGGTACATAATAGGGAACATAACTTAATATTGTAGTGGCTGATGAAATACTGTATATCCTCAGCAATTCATCAGTCCCCCCTGCCTTTCCCTTCATATGAAGCCGGCTGGATATGAATTCTAACCACATCTCTTAGCTAAGCGACTCTTCATTATTGCTCCCGTTAACAGCGGGTTAAAACCTTGATAAACGCCTCCAGTGCTTACATGCCTACATCTTCTGTTTTTTTTTCCGCTTTTAAAATACTTAAACAAACTCATGTTTTTGTCGACAGTCACGCTTAGCGAGACACTGCCTGCTGACTGAGTCGAGAACTCGTGTGGGCGGGGCACTTCTAAACTCCACGCAGATGACGGTCACACGCGTTGTTCGTATGCACGCTTGCGGAAGGTCATTGCTTCATATATTTTTCTTAATAAAATCATATCGGCTTGGCGTGGCCTCACCATTACAGGCCCGGTACCATGGCTCTGAGAGAGATCCGTCGCTACCAGAAATCCATGGAGCTGCTCATCCGTAAGCTGCCCTTCCAGCGCCTGGTGAGGGAGATCGCTCAGGACTTCAAGACCGACCTGCGCTTCCAGAGCTCCGCCGTCATGGCTCTGCAGGAGGCCAGCGAGGCCTACCTGGTGGGTCTCCTCGAGGACACCAACCTGTGCGCCATCCACGCCAAGAGGGTCACCATCATGCCCAAAGACATCCAGCTGGCCCACCCCATCCGCGGAGAGAGAGCTTAGACTTTCTGCTGCACATCCACCAACCACAATGCTCCGCACTGTGTGTCTATATATATATATATATATATATATATATATATATATATATATATATATATTTATATTAATATGTACATATGTATACTAGCTGCTCTTGTTTTTTCTTGCCTTCTGATTGTTGCTCTGAGTGTTGCTATCCCTGTGCTGTTGCAATCCTGGAATTTCCCCATTGTGGGACTAATAAAGGCTTATCTTATCTTATCTTATCTTATCTTATCTTATTTCTGGCGAGGTGGGCCGCCACGGAGAAATGTTACCAGAGGAAACCCTGTATTATATTAATAATATATTATTATTATTATTAATAATAATAATATAAAATATTATTATATTAGGCCTTTCTTTGAACATTTTATCATACTTGCTCTTGTTACGTCTTTTATCTGAAGTAAAATCTGAAGTACATTAAAATTATATGTCTCAAGATAAATCAATTTCCATTCTCTGGTAAAGTGCATTTTAAAGCACAAAATTGTGACTTTTCTTTATATATTTGACTTACAAAAGAAATGTTTAAAAAAAAGCTTCACAGTAGGTGTGCATCCTCTGGGATTTTGTGACCTAACAAGGTATGCAGGCTAATGCTAACTATATTATTTATGATAATATTCACATTAATACAGTGCTATCACTTATCACACTCCATATCCTTATGCCTCTTAACATTCCGGTGTCCCACCCATGGGATGTTTTACATTGACTGGAAATTGCCTGGAATGCTAAGGGGACACATTACATTTTATCTTTAAGCATTACCATTATCTATTGTTAAGCTAAGGTTTTTTCCCTGATTATTCATTTGCATCAGTTTTGTGGCAGCATTAAAATGCTACATGACACCTTCTCCCACTTCTTGTCTAGTGTGTCAGTGGTGTGGGTTGACCTGAAAAGGGAACAGGAGTGGAGGTGTGTCTGGGTGGTGGTGGGGCGTCTTTTGTTTTCCTCCTTTCATATGTGTATGGCAACTTAAAGCTGCTGCCCTGTGATCACAACTCTCCCCAGGGAAGTTCATTAACATTGCATACCTCAGGTGAGGACAGCCTGCTGCACAGTGGGATTTGATGGACCGAGCCCAGTCTCAGCAAAAAAACATTCGATAGCAGGTTTTGTCAGTCAGAGAAAACGTACAGAGGCACATAAAAAGGATTTTTGACATGCAGTGGGTACGTGCCGTTTATGGCTTTAAGAAACGTGCGTAACTGCATTTTGTTTTTTCACTTTTATTGTGTGTGAGCACATTATTGTGTGTGTGGGTTTCCTCCCACATGCCAAAAACATGCAAGTTAGGTTAATTGGCATCAAAACTGGGGATTCTAAATTGTCCTTAGGTATGAAAGTGAGAGTGAATGGTTGTCTGTCTCTCTGTGTTGGCCCTGCGATGGACTGGCGATCTGTCCAGGGTGTACCCTGCCTCTCGCCCAAAGATGATGGGATCGACTCCGGCCCCCCCCCCCCCCCCCCCCCCCGCGACCCGAAAAGGATTAAGCGGAAGAAGATGGATGGATGTGTGTGAGCATGGAGCAAGAAACCTAACGTAACCCATACTTTAATGCCTAGGCCTAACCTCACAGGAACCTTTGATTAGTGGAATGAAAAACAAAGTAAGGAAAAAAAAGCAAAGAAAGGGGTCAGCAATAGACAAGAGTGGGAGTCAAACTCCTGTGTTTTTGCTGAAACAGCTGTGTAAGTAAACGTCCACCATCCCCCTCCCACCAAGAAAATGAGTGTTGGGAAAGCAAAGTAAAAGATGCGTTATTCTGTGCATGCGCGGTAAGGACTGCACAGTGCGAGAACTTGTGAAAACATAGCGAGGCACGTTATTTTTTTTTTAATTTAACGTGGAAATGTATGTTTTTAGAGGGGTGGGAAAACTTTTATTAGATACTGTGGCGGAAGAATAATAAAGGAGCGAACTGAGAGTTTTTGAAGGTGTTTATTATCATACCGCCATCACAGACTCACTCCGGCGCCGTGCATGCGCGCCAGAGCGAGCCCGGAGGCTCTCCTAGCAGACAGTGGATGCGTCTAGTCAGATGAGCAGTAAGAGAGAGAGTGAACATGAATTTCAGTCTGCTTATATACCCAGTTACAGACAATACATGAAAGGCATTGGACATTTGCATCACAGTGAGAGCAGGAAGCATGAACGTTTGCATTTGAGTCATACATATCAACAGCGGAACTGGCGGAAGAAGCTAGACAAAGAGCGGCTGCCTATTGATCTCAATACACACATCTCATTGTTCTGCTAATTGCCCCAGCTGAGCGCTCTGCTTGTCCGTGGCTGTGGGGGTTACCCCACAGATACGTTTATTTACTGAGACCGGGTTGACCCACCCGTCTGATTTTAAAGGTCTGCCTGACATTGCCGACTTCTCCAATACTAAAAGGGCTGTTTTATCAAAACAGGTGGTGCCTGCTTAATAAGATACCAGACTACTGCACCCTTAGCATTGTAAATACATGCAGGATGTAGACAAACTTGGACTTCTGTTGGAGTAAGCTTGAAATCAATTGAAATGTAAGGAAAAGGAGCAGAAACACAAATAAAAGTGTAATTTCCCAAGCTTCAGCAGTGTAGCTGAACCAGTAATGTGCGTGCATAAATATAAAACTCATGTGGTTAGTTATGCTTGGGGCATAGATATCAAATGTAAGCAGGCATGTAAATCAATATTTAGACCCACTGATACATTCAACTACATTTTTAAGGGAT
Organism: Pholidichthys leucotaenia; assembly: GCA_020510985.1. Taxonomy (NCBI): domain Eukaryota; kingdom Metazoa; phylum Chordata; class Actinopteri; order Cichliformes; family Pholidichthyidae; genus Pholidichthys; species Pholidichthys leucotaenia. The sequence goes on along the minus strand of CM035842.1, from coordinate 76,793,301 downwards.
TAAATTGCTTTTATTTCATTTTCTTCACACAGTGTCTAGTCTTTACAACTCTGTCTATTTAATTCAGTTTTATGCAGCCGTTTAAAGTTTGGCTACAGTTATTTGTAATGCCACTAGTCAAGGCCTTGCTTTACAGTTTATAGCATACTTTGAGATTTTTATCAATAAAGAATAGCACTCTGACATCACTTCCTGTTGTGGCTGCTGTTATGTATGAGGAAAGGAGTCGGAGTCTCTTCATGCAGGGAACCAACCACACTTTATTATAGAGAACAGAACTATATATACAAGTGGCCGTGCCCACCTGACGTCACACTGTGGGTGGGTACGGCAGCACACACACACTACACAACTTTCCCCTCCTCCTTATAAAAGTGTAAGACCACACACACAATCGAGACCCTCCCCAATTTAGGACCCGAATCAAGCACTAAGGAACATGGAATAATGAACTTTAATAAAATAACCTACCGTATTCACACAAAACAACTAAAATAGGACCTTGTCTCTCAAAATAAGTAAAATAAGTGAAATAATCCCATAACGTGCATACTCACATGCACACCAGCAGATTATATATATATATATATGACTGACTATGACTGGCGCCTAGCGGCTGCCCCGGCCTTGGATGCGCTCTGCAGAGCGTGCCCAAATGCCAAGTCACATTTCGTTACCTTGTATTCATACATGTTGTAATGACAATAAAGTTGAATCTCATCTCATCATCTCATATATATATACATATATACGTATATATATTTACATCCAGAATATATGTCACACCTATGTCCAGTGGCAGCCAGCGGTAACACCGGCCCGGGGGACCAGGGCAGCCCCAAATCATGCACGCCCCTGGCCGCCAAAGATAAGACCGACTCGGAGGCCCCGGGCAGCCCCACAGCATGAACGCTCCTGGCTGCCGTCTGCCTCCGGGATCAAAAACAACCTCTCTTGCAATAATGTCTCTCTCTATACCACCGACTGCCTCACTCCTCAGGACCCGCAGTGCTGATGTGCGGCATGCTGTCCCTCCGTGCTTGTCAGTCTGCTCCCGACCGCTTTCAACACCGCCATCGTGGCACCAAACACTCTGGCCCCCTGTGGCCGAACTCCCGGGAGACCTGAAGACTGCTCGTCGGTGCCGCTCGCTGCCTTGAGCGCCTCGCCGTACCGCCCAGCACCCTCATCCAGGGCGCGTTGAGCTTCGGCACAGAGACGCTGCTCGACCTCTATGGTGCTCGGCCCCTGTTCTCACTCCCGGGTTTCATGGCATCGCTTTCGCCAGCATTGTTTGCAGACCCAGGCACCTTGCCACTGCTCCCAGCACCCTTGTCCCAGGCACTGTTTCCATGCCCGGCTGTTGCTGCTCTCTCCCAGGGCTCTCAGCTTTGCTCTCGTCGGCGTCACTCTCATCAGCGTCACTCTCCAACCCAGGTGCTTTGTCGCTGCTCTCAGCACCCTCGTCCCAGGCGCTCTGCTGCATTGTCTCCATGCCCGGCTGCAGCTGCTGTCCCCCGGGGCTCTCAGCCTGCATGTTCCAGCTCTCCTGCTGCCCAGCCTCCTGCTGCCCAGCTTCCAGCTGCGGGGATGACTCCTGTTGCTGCTCTCCCTCTCCGCTATTGTTGCATACCACACCGTCAAACTCACCAGTGCTATGGTCCTGTGCTGTGCTGCGCTTCTTGGCTGGCCCGCCATCTGCAGTGACCAGGAACTCCACCACTTGCGGCCCCGGTCCCACTTCGATGCCTATTGGGTAGCCTGGAACTTGCTTTTGGCGTGCAGTCAGCTTTGTGGCTAACTTGTCCATAGACAATGAGTGGGCCGTTAGCTTCTTGCCTAGCCAACACTCCTGCCACCCACAGCTTCATGGTCCTCGTCTGCTCTGTTCAGCCAGCCACTCGACAGCATCCTTATAGCCCTCCATTTCACCCAACATACTGAGAATTCTTCGGCCTTCTGCGCCGAGGTGGTGGGCCAGAAGTGCTCATCGTCGTCTCCCATCGAGTCTACTTAACCCCAGCGCCCCGATATAATCCTCGAACATGGCCCGCCACTTCAGCCACAGGATCACTGGCTCTCCCGTGTACTCCAGAAATGGTAGTAGAGATGGAGGTAGCCCATTCGCTCCCATAATTTTTTCTTCTCGTCGCCAAGATGTTATGTATGAGGAAAGGAGTCGGAGTCTCTTCACGCAAGAAGCCAACTACACTTTATTATAGAGAACAGAACTATATGGTGGCGGTGGTGCCACCATATATATAGTAGCAGTGGTTAACACTGCGCCAGCACAGCAACTCACCCTTGGCCATGGGATCCCTGGTTCGATCCCAGCCCCTGACCAACAGTGATCTGTGTGGAGTTTGCATGTTCTCCCCGTGTCTGCGTGGGTTTACTCCGGGATTTCTCCAGTTTCCTCCCACAGGCCAAAAACATGCAGGTTAGGTTAATTGGAGACTCTAAAGTGGCCCTAGGTGTGAATGTGTGTGTGAATGGTTAAGGGATAGCGCCATACCATGGCTGCTTCATCCATCCAGGTGGATGCCCTCAATTTCCCCTCTGGGGATCAATAAAGTATACAAAATCAAAAAAAATATATATATGTATACAAGTGGCCGTGCCCACCTGACATCACACTGTGGGCGGGTACGGCAGCACACACACACACACACTACACAACAGCGCCATGATGGGAGAGTAGTGCTGTAGCATGTTTATGGTGGAATCTCATTCTCCATTCTTGCAGACTCGTTGATGTTAAGTGCGTTCACGTTAAGTGGCTGAGGGTGTAGGGCTGTCCCAATCTGAAATCAGGAAGTGGCTGACTGATCACTCGCTGACTTTTTGAGCCCTTAAATGAGGACTTTCTCTAAGGCTGCATTCACACCAGGATAATCCGGGGATCTTGGTTCGATTGGGTGGCAAATGCCAAGAATTTTTGCTCCTTTGTTTAGTTTGGTTCGCATTCACACTGCACTTTACTCAAGCGGACCAAACTGCCTGGACAACGTCACACAGTTACAACAACTGCTCGTTTGGGGCGCTGTAGCCAAAACCACCACTGACCAGGAAGAAAAAATCTTGGCAAAGAAGAAAAATCCATAGGTTTAGTCTGGGCTGCCTTATGGATTCCATGTGGGTTTGTTCACAGATTCCACATTGGCCCCATGGGTATTTGTGCGCACGGATTTTATCTATGGCACCAGTGTTACTGAAACTTGCTCATCTGCATTAAACCCATGTGGGGCCCAGATGGGTTCAAAATGGGTAAGTAGATTACCCTTACCCTTACCCTTACCCTCAGTAGATTACCCTGCACTTATACCCGTGAAGAACTTCTAAATATCAGGACTTTCACCCCCACGGACCTCCTCCCAGTTTTTTTAGCCCCTGCCGCCGATCTGGTTCATTGCTTGGCTCGAAAAGTGAGACGGCGGAAGAGAGGTAGACGAGCGGACGCTCTCATGCGGCTTCGCAGGAGAGGATCGCGAACGGCGCTGCCTGGCATATTTCTGTCCAATACCAACTCTCTCTCTAACAAGGTAGATGAACTGAGACTGCTGATGCGTTTTAGGGACCTCGCCTCCTCAGCTGTCCTCTGCTTTACTGAGACCTGGCTCCGGGAAAATATACCGGACAGCGCGCTGCGCCTCGACGGCTTCCAGCTCTTCCGTGCTGATCGTGACACAGAGCTTTCCGGCAAGACCACAGGAGGCGGTGTCTGCTTCTACATCAACTGCAGCTGGTGCTCTGATGTAACGGTAATTTCCAAACACTGTTCTCCCACCCTGGAATTTCTTGTTATCAACTGCAAGCCCTTTTATTCCCCGCGGGAGTTTGCTTCTTTTATACTGGTCGCTGTGTACGCCCCTCCCGACGCGGACACGCGTGAAGCTCAGCGCGTGCTCGCAGATCACATTCAACACACAGAGTGGAGTTTCCCAGACTCTCTGGTTATTGTGGCTGGCGACTTTAATCAGTGCAATCTGAGCCACGATCTCCCCCGCTACAAACAGTTTATTAAATGCCCCACCAGAGGATTAAACACACTGGATCACTGTTACACCACAGTGAAAGACGCATATCGCGCTGTTCCTCGCGCTGCGCTGGGATTATCTGATCACGTGATGGTTCACCTTATTCCAACATACAGACAGAGATTGAAGCTCACTAAACCTGTCGTGAGCACTACGAAGATACGGACCAGTGAAGCTGAGGAGAAGCTGGAAACGTGCATGGAAATATCTGACTGGGGCATGTTTAAAGGAGCCACGCATGATCTGGATGAGTACACGGACACTGTGAACTCATATATCCACTTTTGTGAAGAGATCATTCTTCCATCACGCACGAGGGTGAGTTACTCTAATGACAAACCCTGGTTCACAGCTAAGCTCAGACAGATCAGGAAGGAGAAGGAAGCAGCGCTGAAAAGTGGAGACAGGGACTGCTACAGGGAGGTTAAATACCGGTTTAACAGAGAGCTGAAGAGGGCTAAATCTCTATACTCAGAGAGACTCCAGCAGCAGTTCACTGCTAATGATTCGGCTTCCGTGTGGAGAGGACTGAGGCAAATCACCAACTATCGGCCTCAGGCTCCTAAAGGTCAGGATGACAAAGCCCTTTGTCAGAGACTGTCCCAACACTATGCCCGTTTTGACACCTCGTCATCTGTGTCCAACTCCCCCCCTCCCTCCAGTTCCACAGCCTCCACAATCCCTACTTCATTAAAGGCACCCCCCTTCCTCCCCCCCTGCCCTTATCATCAGTGAGCAGGACGTGCTCAAACAGTTCTCCAGACTGAACCTGCGCAAGGCCCCCGGCCCGGACGGCGTGTCTCCCTCCACCCTGAGACACTGTGCGAAACAGCTGGCTCCTGTCTTCACAGACATTTTTAACACCTCCCTTAAGTTATGCCACGTGCCGTCCTGCCTCAAATCCTCCACCATCATCCCTGTCCCCAAGAAGCCACGGATCACTGGACTTAATGACTACAGACCTGTAGCGCTCACCTCTGTAGTCATGAAGTCCTTTGAGCGCCTGGTCCTGCCCCACCTCAAGTCCATCACCACCCCTCTCCTGGACCCGCTGCAGTTTGCCTACCGAGCCAACAGGTCTGTAGACGACGCAGTCAACCTGGCCCTCCACTCCATCCTGCAGCACCTGGACTCCCCGGGAACCTACGCCAGGATCTTGTTTGTGGACTTCAGCTCCGCATTCAACACCATCCGCCCCGCTCTGCTCCGGGACAAGCTGTCCCTGCTCATCGTGCCTGACTCCCTCTGCAGGTGGATCACCGACTTCCTGACGGACCGGAGGCAGCATGTGCGGCTGGGAAAGACTGTCTCAGACTCTACTAGCATCAGCACCGGATCACCCCAGGGCTGTGTACTTTCCCCCCTACTCTTCTCCCTTTATACCAACTCCTGCACCTCCAGCCACCAGTCTGTCAAGTTGATCAAGTTTGCGGACGACACCACCCTCATCGGGCTCATCTCCAACGGCGACGAGTCCGCCTACAGGAGAGAGGTGGCCCAGCTGGCGTCCTGGTGCAACAATAACAACCTGCAGCTGAACGCTCTGAAGACAGTGGAGATGATTGTAGACTTCAGGAAAGTCACTACCCCTCTGCCCCCCCTCACCCTCTCAGGCTCTCCCATCACCACTGCTGATTCCTTCCGCTTCCTAGGCACTACCATCACCAGGGACCTCAAATGGGAGCCGACCATCAGCTCACTCATCAAAAAAGCCCAGCAGAGGATGTTCTTCCTGCGGCAGCTGAGGAAGCTCAAGCTACCCACCAAGATGTTAGTGCAGTTCTACACAGCCATCATCGAGTCCATCCTCACCACCTCCATAACCGTGTGGTACGCAGGAGCCACTGCCAGAGACAGACTAAGGCTGCAGCGCGTCGTGCGCACTGCTGAGAAGGTGATCGGCTGCAAGCTCCCATCTCTCCAGGATCTGTACATCTCCAGGACCCGGAGGCGTGCTGGCCGGATCATAGCCGATCCCTCACACCCTGGTCACGTACTGTTTGCCCCCCTCCCCTCTGGTAGAAGACTTCGGTCCATCCAGACTAAAACCTCCCGTCACATGAACAGCTTCTTCCCCTCTGCCATCAGACTGCTGAACACTAAGTGACTTATTGACTCTCGTGCACTATGTACAGCAGCTCAACCAGACTCATGTCAATCATCACTGTTTTCTTCCTGCATTACCGACTGCACTATATAGTTCTCCACAGTATCTGCTGCTCGCTAATATATTTTAACTGCTGACCAGTATCACTTACTCTTATTCTACACTTTATTGCATGTATAGTTTATTTCTTTTATCTTATCATGTTTAATGTTGCAGCACTGCACCGAGACAAATTCCTAGTTTGTGTACTACATGAACAATGGCAATAAACCTGATTCTGATTCTGATTCTGATTCTGATACCTGTTTACCTGTATCACAGGTAAAGTCTATGTGTGCAAACGCAGATGGAGCCAATGTGGAACCCCCAGACAAACCCACACGGGACCCATAAAACAGCCCAGATTAAACCTATGGTGGGGCCCACATGGGCATGCTGGCTGGGACCTTACAAAAACAAAACTGCCTTGACATGAGTGTAAGATCTTTGCCAAAATAAAAATATATGACATAAAGACATTGAGTTTACGCTTCATTATGTCATAAATCGCCTTTTTCAAGGGCTACAGAGGACACCAAGCGCTCGCTGTGAGTTTGCACATTTATTAACAAAAAGACTGTAGGGAACCCATGCTGGGATATTCATCTCAGACTGGAAGCAGAGGGGAGGTAAATTATCCCTCTGCTGGTAGAGCGTGGGGGATTAAACAGAGGAGGTCAATACGTATTGTAATGGGAGAAGTTATGGTAATGCAGCAGGAAGGAGTAGCTGTGGGGACAGTAAGGGGTGGATGTGTGAATGTATTGTGATGCAAGATTTCAGGCAGCAGGGGGAAGGAATGGAGTGATATAGAAGGAGAGTCTCTGGTGTATTGGAAATTCTTTTTCTGTGTATGAATGAAGTGAGAGAGAAATAAAGTTTGCCTGCTGTGCAAGTCTGGTTCCTTTATTTGCACTCTCCACAAGACGAACATACAGAGAAACACGGAAGATGGAGGCGCAGGAGAATGGGGCTCAATATCAACAGATGGAGAGAATAACCTGGTAGGGACACAGGCTAAGGCATGTGAGAACGCCGGGGAAAAAAAGATTCAATCTGCCGGAGTCACACCCGAAAGGAAACGGGGCTCACGGCAGAGGCTAAAGGAAAAGGGCGGTGCGGTGGCGCAGTGGTTAGCACTGTGCCAGCACAGCAACTCACCCTTGGCCATGGGATCCCTGATTTGATCCTAGCCCCTGACCAACAGTGATCTGTGTGGAGTTTGCATGTTCTCCCCGTATCTGCGTGGGTTTACTCCAGGATTTCTCCGGTTTCCTCCCACAGGCCAAAAACATGCAGGTTAGGTTAATTGGAGACTCTAAAGTGGCCCTAGGTGTGAATGTGTGTGTGAATGGTTAAGGGATAGCGCCATACCGTGGCTGCTTCATCCATCCAGGTGGATGCCCTCAATTTCCCCTCTGGGGATCAATAAAGTATACAAAATCAAAAAAAAAAAAAAAAGGAGAAATAATACCTGGACTGAGCTCACCCATTCACCTCAGCACCAAACCAATTACACTCACTCAGAGGAGGACTGAAACTTCTGAGGAGGTTAACAGTAGGACACAGCAACAGGAAGACTGTTGCCAAATCCTTAAATAGATACATGGAACAATTAAACAATCAATGGCAGGTGTGGGTACATGAATGAGGAAACACTCAACACCACAAGTGACAGCTGTGCAGAAACAGGGTTTGACAGCCGAAAGTTGCACAGCACTGTCAAAATAAAAGCACAGACTGGTAACTAAATACAACACAAGAATAAGATAACATAACCCCAACAGATGTAAATAATACCATAAATACAGAATGACACACAATAAATAGACAGGACAATAAGGACAAAACTAAGAATACAAACAACTCATAAATAACAGAGACCAAATACAACAGACCGAAATAAACAAAGAAGCAAATAGACAGGAAAAGACTAAACTCAAACTGGAGACTGAGCACGGCCCCCACTGTGCTCAGGATCATGACACATTACACACCATTTAAGCAATTTAATTACATTTTTGGTTAATTATGCAGTTTGAAAAAATATGATTTGCAGTTGTAATCAATTAAATCATCTTAAGAGGCTGCACCACATTTGTCTGAAATAAAAAGTCTGGTCACATGTTTTCATATCACACAAATTAAGAGTTTGGCTAAAATAAATAGGCTGGAAAGATAGATTTTTATTAAAATGGTGACACTGAAAATGAAATAAGACATAATTTGATCCCTTTTATTTCAGTAAGAAAATATTACAACTATAAATATAGATGGGAATAAATGAAGGAGAATGCAGTAACTTAAAACAGAATTGGGCTTTTATTTTAAGAAAAACCTCTAAAGACCCTGGAAACACATACAGACTTGAACTTTCAGGATCATTTTCTTTTATCCTTTGCCAATAACACCCTGTTTGTTTCTTAAATGCTATGAACTATTTGTCTTTGTGTTTGCTCCCATAACAGATGTTACCACATCTAGCTGTAGTAATAGCAGTGCATTTAAGAAAATTCCTAATTTTGGCCATATATAGCTAAACCCATCTTTTTTAGATTGAAATTTTCTGAGACTCACTGGCAATCTAAACAGGACACCCAAGGGATACCAGGTTTTATTTGAGCTATCACTTTTTTTTAACCTGGATTTAGTTATTATACTAACATGGTTATAATTTTCTGTATCTCTTTATACTCATCTGGATAACGGCTTTATGCAAAAAATGGCCATCACTTGTTGAATAGCATATTTGATAAAGTATTTTGATAATTTGATATTTTGAAATTGATTTGTAAACACAATCTCTGTAGGATGAGGAAAAAATTACAGTATTAGTTTAGTTTATTGGTTTATTTGTCAGAGACCATGTACAGAAAAAAAAAGCATTAAACACAGGGTAAAGATGCTCTGTACCAGATTATAGCATTCTCACTAATTTCCACCTGCAGTCCCTGAGGCAGGCGGGAAGATAGGAAAGGAAAAACAGCACATATAGAAAGCAATTCAGGTCGGGTTTCAGAAACTGTTGTCCCTGAAACAAGCAGGGAGTAAGTTTAAAAGGTAAAAAAGATTAGATTAAGTTATAGATTACTAGTAAACGATATATTGATTTTTTTTTATTTCATGAATTAAAAACCTGATAAATTAATAAATACACAATTATGGCACTGGAAAAAAATCTGGCACCTGACATACTTAATAAATGAAACACACCCTTTAAAAAAATCACTATAATATGCTGTGGTCTTATTCAAAAATATTGCCACCCGTTGAAAAATAGGATATTTTGTTTGTTTAATTGGTGTGTATAATTAATTATGGATGTGGGGTGCGTGGACCTTTGCACTTTCACAGTTGTGTATTTATTTATGGTATTAATTTTAGTTCTGATCATTTTGCTCCTAGGTGGGCCTACTGTAGCCTAAAAGGCACTGTGTTAAATACTGTACCACGGTCATTCAATCAAAGAAAACAATCACACTTAATCTTAATGTGATAGATCCCCTATCACCAGCAGCATCCATCCATCTTCTTCCGCTTAATCCTTTTCGGGTCGCGGGGGGACTGGAGCCTATCCCAGCATCTTCGGGCGAGAGGCAGGGTCCACCCTGGACAGATCGCCAGTCTATCGCAGGGCCAACACAGAGAGACAGACAAACATTCACTCTCACAGTCATACCTAAGGACAATTTAGAATCCCCAGCTTGATGCCAATTAACATAACCTGCATGTTTTTGGCCTGTGGGAGGAAACCGGAGAAATCCCGGAGTAAACCCTCGCAGACACAGGGAGAACATGCAAACTCCACACAGATCACTGTTGGTCGGGCGCTGGGATCGAACTCAAGATCCCCCGGCCAAGGGTGAGTTGTTACGCTGCCGCAGTGCTAATCACTCCGCCACCGTGCTTCCCATCACCAACAGCAGTTATGCTTGATTACATTTATCTCAAAACACTTTTTAACTTAAAACCCCCACATTTTTACACTAAAGGCATTCATCTCTGTCTGCTCCTCCTGGCTCAACAGGTTTTCATAAGTTTGGCTTATTCATTTGTTATTATCTTTGCACCCACAGCATGCTTGTTTGAAAGAGCCTTTTGCTCAATTTACAGCTCCATGTATTAAATTCAGACCTTATTCCCACGTATAACAAACTTATAACTAAACTCGTAAAAAAGCCCAATTTTTTTTTCAAAACAAAATATTCTGGTCTATAACAACAGTTGTCGTTTCAGTCTGAGAAGTTAACAAAAGGCTTGTGAAAAAACAACATTTGAATGACGTCCGCTCCCCCTCCCAGCCAGCGAGGGGAAATGGGATAGGGTGTTGCTCTGATTGGGCATGACGTAAGAACGTCTCCTCTGATTGGCTGAAATATTGCCGCTCCTGCGCGTCTATTTTGAACATATACAGCAGCTCCAGTAGCTTTCTCATAAACTAGGGGCTATCAGAGTGGGAGTTCGCATTAATGTAGCTACTCTCTGACACAAACAACAAATATGTGGCTTTAGTGATTCACGAAGACCGAATCAAGCTTTTTACTCCGCACGGACTCACCGACTCGCTTCCGGACGGTGTTTCGGAGTCTGCACTTTGAAATGATATCTTAAAAGTCGCTTAGCAGATTGGTTAGCTTCCGGCTTAGCTTGAAGTGTGGACCTGGCTTCACATTTGGCTTTCTCTCCATCTCCAAATTTATAAACTTAAGTCCGCTGCAACAGGATTTAACCCTGCACAGCAAATAAAACCATGGAGTCCGTTTTTGACTGCACCAGTCTCGCTAAGGAGAGCAGGCCCAGCGACATCCTCAGGCTTTCCTCGCCGTCTTTGCCCGAGCTGAGCAGTAGGAACTCGCATCGCAGAACTCTGTTTCCACCGGACTCTCCGATTGTGCTCTCCCCTGTTACTAATTTGGCCTTGGATATGAACAATTTAGGTGGACTCGGAAGGTGCTACTTTTAATCTTGATACATATTTTAATTAACTGTTTAACCCGTGTTTTTCATATCCTGCACATTTCCCCTTAGAAGTTTAAGTTTAATGTTCATTTCAGAGGTGAACAACTCAATGCGACTTTTATCCAGAGGCGTTTTAGCACCTGACTCCATACTGTGCTTGTGTCATTGATTTATTTCCTTTATCTCTTTCTCGTACAGCCAAAGTGATACCCCAAAAAGGATAAAGCACGCACCCCTGGAGAAGACCCCCTCCTTTGGATCTGATGTCTCATCTGATGCCGGTGAGTCCGCCAGCGATGCTAATGATGCGCTTTAACGTGATGCATGAGGGCCACATTATAATTTCATTTATTTAATGTATTTCCATCTGCTACAAAAGATTAAAAAAATCCATTAATAAAAGAAAATGATTAGGTGATAGTGTTATGTCTGTATATGGAGCCAAGGACAAGGCCAGTGGGTAAGCAGTGTTTGCTCTGGCTTAAAGACCTTGGCGTGGTGGCAACATATTTTTCCGGGGGGGGGGGGGGGCACGTATGTATGAATATGTTAATTTTATACCATTTATTTCTTTTTTTAATTTTGCACAGTAACTTTGCATATAATAACTAGAAAAGCACTCGGAGAGTGCAGACCTCCGCCAAGCGCCACAGTTCCCCCCATACAGTCTTCACATTCCTTGATCATGAAAACATATGACAAGCAGTGGTTCAGTAGTTATTCACGAAAATGCCATTTTCCGTAATAGCGGCCACAGTACGTTTTCAGATTCCTTGACCATGAAAACATATGACTAGCAATTGGATTGACAATGATAGGATTAGTGGTTCAGTAGTTATTCATGAAAATGGCATTTTCCGTAATGGCGGCCACAGTTAAGATAAGATAAGCCTTTATTAGTCCCACAACGGGGAAAGTCCAGGATTGCAACAGCACAGGGATAGCAACACTCAGAGCAACAATCAGAAGGCAAGAAAAAACAAGCAAGCAAGAGCAGCTAATATACATATGTACATATTACTATAAAATATATATATACACACACAGACACACAGTGCAGAGCATTGTAGCTAGATGGAATAAATATGTAAATATATAAACACCCACAGTATGGAGCATTGCAGCTAGGTGGAATAAATATGCAAGTATATAAACACACACAGTGCGGAGCAATGTAGCTAGATGGAATAATATGTAGATATATAAAAACACAGTGCGGAGCATTGTAGCTAGATGGAATAAATATATAGATATATAAATATAAACACACCCAGTGCAGAGCATTGTAGCTAGATGGAATAAATATGTAAATATATAAACACACACAGTGCAGAGCATTGTTGCTAGGTGGGATGAAACAGCATAACCGTCTATTTAGTTATCCTACATGGTATGATTATGTGCCCATACATATTCTCACCCTCCATAGCGACCGGTATGTTCCTAGTTGTATGCCGGAGAGGACCATTGTGTAAGTCTATTGCATCTTTTGCATTCAAAAAAAAAAAAAACTATTAGTTTGTTACGTCTTTTTGCTATCTCTGCGAGCAGCCCTGCTTAGGTTGTACAGTCTGACAGCCGTTGGTAGGAAGGACCTACGAAACCTCTCGGTTGTGCACCTGGGATGATGTAGTCTGCTGCTAAATGAGCTCCTCAGTGCATCCAGTATGTCCTGCATAGGGTGGAACTCGGACTCCAGCAGAGATGACAGTTTAGCCACCGTCCTTCTCTCTCCTATCTCCTCCATCGGATCAAGGCGTTGCCCCAGGACAGAGCTAGCTTTCTTAATCAGTTTGTTCAGTCTCTTCCTATCGGCTGCAGTAATGCCACTGCCCCAGCAGACCACTCCAAAAGTGATGGCTGATGCCACCACCGTGTCATAGAATGACTTCAGCAGCGCCCCTTGTACACCAAAAGACCTGAGTCTCCTCAGCAGGAACAGCCTGCGCTGTCCCTTCTTGTAGAGTGCGTCAGTATTGTGTGACCAGTCTAGTTTATTGTTCAGATGAATACCCAGGTACTTGTAGGATGTCACCATCTCGATGTCTGTTCCCTGTATATTTACTGGTGCTGTGAGGGGCTGCCCATGCCTGCGGCAGTCCACCACCAGCTCCTTAGTTTTCCTCGCGTTGATCTGGAGGCAGTTCCGATGGCACCAGTCCACAAAGTCCTGGATAAGCCCTCTGTACTCAGCTTCATCTCCGCTGGAGATGAGACCAACGATCGCAGAGTCATCAGAGAACTTCTGTAGATGGCAATGTGTTGTGTTGTGTGAGAAGTCCGCAGTATAAAGAGTGAACAAGAAGGGAGCCAGCACCGTTCCCTGGGGGGCCCCCGTGCTACTGATGATCGTGTCGGAAACACAGTCCCGGGTTCTCACAAACTGAGGCCGGTTCGTGAGGTAGTCAAGGATCCATGATGACAGGTGCTGGTCCACCCCTGCGCGCAGCAGCTTGTCCTTCAGGATCATCGGTTGGATGGTGTTGAAAGCACTGGAGAAGTCAAAGAACATGATCCTCACCATATTCCCGGGCTTCTCCAGGTGGGACAGAGAACGGTGAAGGAGGAAGATCACCGCATCCTCCACCCCAATGCCATGCTGGTAGGCGAACTGGAGTGGATCCATCGCTGGTTCCACCAGGGGGCGGAGATGAGCAAGGAGCAGTCTCTCCAGGGTCTTCATCAAGTGGGACGTCAAGGCCACCGGTCTGAAGCTGTTCAGGTCTTTGGGGTGGGAAGTTTTTGGTACAGGTACCACACAAGATGTTTTCCACAGCTGTGGTACCCTCCCCAGTTTCAGGCTCATGTTGAAGATATACGTCACAATCCCACACAGCTGGTCTGCACAGGACTTGAGGAGCTTTGCGCTGATGCCGTCCGGTCCCGACGCCTTCCTCGCCTTGATCTTCCTCAGCTCCGTCCTCACCTGGGTCTTGGTCAGGGTCAGGATGGGGGGCTGTGTGTTGGGAGTGGGGGGGGTGTCGGTGGAGTGGGGAGTGGGTAGCAGGACTTGATTTCTTAGAGGCAGCAGTGGTTGTTGTGCAGACAGGGGGGAGGGCGGTTGGTCAAATCTATTGAAAAACAGATTCAGGTTGTTCGCCCACTCCCTGCCCCCCGTGGCCTGGGGGGAGGTATTCTGGAGCCCCGAGATGGTTTTGAGGTTTCTCCAGACCCCGCTGATGTCGCTCTGTTGCAGCTTGTCCTCCATCTTCTTCCTGAAGCTGTCCTTGCCTTCTCTGATCTTTCTCCTTTCCCCCCCATACAGTGTTTGTGTGTACGTTTTCAGATTCCTTGACCATGAAAACGTATGACAAGCAATTGGATTCACAATGATAGGATTAGTGGTTCAGTAGTTATTGACGAAAATGGCATTTTCCGTAATGGCGGTTTAGCGCCACAGTTCCCCCCCATACAGTGTTTGTGTGTACGTTTTCAGATTCCTTGACCATGAAAACATATGACTAGCAATTGGATTCACAACAATTGGATTGACAATGATAGGATTAGTGGTTTAATAGTTATTCACGAAAATGGCATTTTGCGTAATGGCGGTTTTCTTGTGGACGGTGATCGGGATCACCACCAAAATGTAATCATCTGTAGGATACCCCATTTCCGACAATCAGTGAAAATTTCATGAAAATCCATCCATAACTTTTTGAGTTATCTTGCTAACAGACAAACAAACAGACAAACCAATGCCGATGATCACATAACCTCCCCCTTTGGCGGAGGTAATAATGCATCAGATTTATATATTGCTTTATCATAGACACTCAAAGACGCTTTTTACAGATACATTATTCATTCACTCCGGGCAGACAGTGGTAGTGGAAAGCTACTACTGTAGCCACAGCTGCCCTGGGGCAGGCTGATGGAAACGTGGCTGCCAATCCGGGCCAACGGCCTCTCCGGCCACCACCGAACATTTATACACATTCATATCCAGTGTTATGAACACTGGAGGCAAGGTGGGTAAAGTGTCTTGCCCAGGGACACAATGGCAGGATATCTGGGGAGAGCGGGATTCGAACTGCCAACAATCTGGTTATTGGACGACCCGCTCTACCTCCTGAGCCATTGCTGAGCATATGGAACTTACAGTTTGAAGTATGTGTACAACCAAGCTTGAATGTTGGAATATTGAGTCATTTGGGGTCCCACCCAGACGTCCTGTATTTGGACTTTGTACTGGTGTGATCCTTCTCTCCTTCCTCTGCTCTCACCTCTCCTGGACCCTCTCTCTGCCTGAACACTTTTCTCTCCTTGGCTCCTCTCTTCTGTCTCATCTTGCCCTCTCTGAGCTCTGACTAATTCAGGTTCTTTCTGTGTCTATGGTGGTATACAAACAGGTTAGAAAATATCAAGTGCCATGTAAATTAAAGGAGACAACCAAAAATTTCTAGTTAAGGGTACAAAGAGCACCCACTTAAAACTTGAGTAATGACTTTGGTCTTGAAGGTTTGAGGTTTTTCTCCAAAATTTATAACAATTTTCTTATGGTTTTCTACTTTTCTCTGTAAATTTATCTAAATTTGAAACCATTTTCCTCAAATTTGTAATTTCCTCTTGTAAAATTGACTTTTCTTGTACATTTGAAACTTTATTATAAATTTGTGGATTATTTTATGGCCTATTTTTGTCTTTTTTTAAAATAAAATTACTGTTTTTTAAATAAATTTGAAACAGACTGTGGTATTTTTTTCACTTTTTCCTTATAACAATTTGTATTTTTTGCCATATCTTTGCAGTCAGAACAGAGCAATAATTTAACTCTCATTACAAAGAAAAAAAAAATTACTAAAATTGTATTTAATGATTTAAATTAACTTAAATGACCAAGGATGCCATTATTTCTGTTATATTTCTATATATTTATAGGTTTTTTTTTTTTTTTTTTTTTTTAGAAATCTCCTCACCGCCAAGAAAAACCTCCCTTATTTTGAAATCCAAATGTTGGCACATTAGCTTGTCTGAAGGCTGCTGACTGATTAAAGTCATTGACTTAGTGAATTTCGGTCATCTTAATTTGCCAGGTACATAATTGGGAACACAACTTAATATTGTAGTGGCTGGTGAAATATATCCTCAGCAATTCAGTAGTCCCCCTTGCCTTTCCCTTCTCATGAAGCCGGATGCATAACCACATCTCTTAGCTAAGCGACTCTTCCGTTATTGCTCCCGTTTCCAGCAGGTTAAAACCATGATAAATGCCTCCAGTGCTTGCATACCTCGTCTGATTTTTTTTTTTTTTTTCCCACGTTTAAAGTACTTTAATAAACTCATGTTTCTGTTGAACAGTCAAGCCTTATTCATGCTGCATTTCCCCTCTAGTCCGCCTTGGTCCGCGTACGCTTTGGACGAGCCCGGCACGCACGCGGTGCTCTACATGCTCACTTTTTTCATCTACCCAGGCCAAGCGGTTGACGCATGCACACAACCATCATGTAGTTTCACTCCAGCCCGATAGGTAGCGCCAAGGCGCTGATGCGCCAGGATTTTCACCAGTGACGAAACAGCGGACTTCCTCACAAAGTTTCTCTTCAAATAGAGCCCATTTCTGCTGTTTGACATCCTGGTTTTCACTCTTTTTCCACGAAGATGCTGCTGCCGCTAGCGAGACACTGCCTGCTGACTGACTGGAAAGCTCGCGTGGGTGGGGCGCTTCAAAACTCCAAGTGCGGATGACGGCCACATGTGTTGTTCGTGTGCGTGCTTGTGGAAAGTCATTGCTTCATATATTTTTCCTAAATTCATATCTTCTTCTTGGCGTGGCGGTAAATTTTATGGCGAGGCGGGCCTCCACCGTGAAATGTTACCAGAGGAAACCCTGGGTAAGGTTACAAAGGTAGTAAATAGAGGTATCCGACCAACTTGGCCAATTGCCAACTTGGCCCGGGGCATGATTTACACCCAGCTCGGCCCACTGCTGAGTCGGCCCATCGATTACCGTATTCAGGACTCGTGGTGTCGGAGATTGAATGCATTGTTGAAGTACCGTAATCGAAACAAAAATAGAATTAATTACAGAAATTTACTCAAAAAATATTATGCCTTTTTGCATACTTCAAGTTCAACCTTTTGTTATTGAGAATACAATATAACCCCGTAAAATTCAAAATTTCAAAAAGAAATTTTATTTTTCCTGCCTTGATGGTCATGTTCACTACAACATGTATGTCACAATGGATGTAAAGGACCACAATAAAAACAGTGCTGGTAAATCAGACTTGCTTCACTTACTGTTTATAGAGGCTCAGCATCCATTCATCTTCTTCCGGTTAATCCTTTTGGGGTTGCGGGGGGCTGGAGCCTATCCCAGCATCTTTGGGCGAGAGGCAGGATACACCCTGGACAGATCGCCAGTCCATCATAGAGAGATGGACAACCATTCACTCTCACAGTCATACCTAAGGACAATTTAGAATCCCCAGTTTGATGCCAGGTAACCTAACTTGCATATTTTTGGTATGTGGGAGGAAACCACAGAAATCCTGGAGTAAACCCACAGAGACACGGGGAGAACATGCAAACTCCACAGGTTGGGGGCTGGAATCAAACCCAGGATTCCCCCTGCCAAGGATGAGTTCCTGTGCTGCCGCAGCGCTAACCACTCCACCACCACGCTGCCCAGGCTCAGCATTATTTTTGAAAAGCTAACCCAGTCAAGAAGTCGCAGAAGGGCCGAGTTGGAAATGGGCCGACAGTTGGGTGTAAACTGTAAATAGATATTAATTAAAATTCTGAAACGAATAAGTGCCTCAGATTTCTGTACCTGTAGCCTGCTTCTTTTAAAATACACATTAATAGAACATGGTAGCCATTCAGATTCAAGCCATATCTGTAACAAGAATTCTATGGGTACAGTTTCATAGTCATAGCCACTGCCCACAGTATATTGTCTGGCTTCTAGGTCCAGTTTTCTAAACATTCTTGGATTACCTGATGCTTACAGATTTCTGACACAATTTTCTGTCTCCCACCCCAGGCCTTGGCATGGATCTCCTCAGCCCCATGGATGCAGTGGAAATGGAGGACACGTAAGTTGCCCTGACCTCTTCCTGTCTGCCCTTATCTATCAGCTTTGTGAGTGGTGGCCCTCTTCCCACCTCCACCTTATGGCATATGTAGCCTCATCTGCAGGATTATGGTTTCTGCCTTTGGCTTTAATATGATGGCTACACACTTTTGATACTAAGTAGATTACATACCTGCCAACTACTCCGGTTTTGCCGTAATGGTTCCGGTTTTCAAGACCCCATTCCGGGTTACAGCTTTATTAATCAAAATTACGGTTTTTCACTAAAAATTCAGTCAAAACTTTTAAATCGTAAAAAAACACGAAAGCAATTCCAAACACGAGATCGCTAGGAATAGTATCTAAATTTAGAACATAGTAGCGTCAGTAGCGTTTCTTTTCGTGGTTCGCTGCTACGCTTTACGTGAAGCGTTTGCTAAGCTAATGCTATCGCTATTGAGGGTATTGAGGTTTCTATTCTCGCGCGAAATCCCGGAGAGGCGTGCGTACATGGCGAGATGTAAACACGGTGTAAACTGCTTCAGACGTTCGCATGACTGCACTTCAGCCCTGGCAAATGGACCATGGATTAGACATCTAAAGGGAGAATACATTTTATATAATGCCTAATATTCTGAAGAACATGTGCTGTGTAATTGCAAGCCTTGTCATGCTTGGTGTATCATGTAAACACATAAAATATCAGAGCGATTTTGCCGTCTTTTACGCACGTGCCTGTGCCTGCTGATATCTCTAGTCTTCTTACCTCCGCCAAGTAGCTTATGTGATCATCAGCGTTGGTTTGTCTGATTGTTAGCAAGATAACTCAAAAAGCTATGGACGGATTTTCATGAAATTTTCACAGATTGTCAGAAATGGGGTATCCTACAGATGATTAGATTTTGGTGGTGATCTGGATCACCGTCTGGATCCAGGAATTTTTTAAAGGATTCTTTTGTTTTTTTTTTGTTTTTTTTTTTTAACATTGTGAGATAGGGCCATTTTCAATATTTTATTTATGATGTTAAACACTGTATGGGGGGAACTGTGGCGCTTGGCGGAGGTCTGCGCTGTCCGAGTGCTTTTCTAGTATTCATAATGCATCACATCTGGCCTATTCAAAGTTCTATGCAGTGTTAAGATAGTCTTTTGAATGCAAATTTAATGAATGAATGAATCTTTATTTCGGATAGATTAAAAGTAAAGATTAAAAAGAAACAGAATAATATAACAAAGGCGAAAAAAATCCAACAGGGTCAAATTAAACAATAACTCCTCTGATTATACAGTTCAACATAAGTTATCAGAAATGGGTGATGGCTGAAGCCGCAGCTTATATTGCCCACTCATATTCCATCCAAGAATTCAAAAGAAAAACAAAACAAGAGCGATTACAATTCAGAACAAAGCTAAGACAAAATGTGATTAAAAAAAAACTAAGTAACAACACAACACAGACTGGATATGACAATCCTTATGTGATTTTACATGTCATCTTGTATATATGTTTGGAGTATTTCTTCCTTTAGTTTTTGTTTAAATTGTCCAAGCGTTGTATTTTAATTCAGGTCCAAAATCGTTCCATAATCTGACTCCTTGCACTGAAACACAGTGTTGCTTGGTGGTAGTTCTCACTGAAGGTTTTTGAAATATACATGAGATGACTGTTGTTGTGAAATGGCGCTATATAAATAAAGTTGAATTGAATTGAAATGTTCCTCTGAAATGATATTGTTTCTCCCTTATTTGGAACAGCTTTTGGATATTTGCGGGCAGTGATAGATTCTTAGCTTTAAACATTATTACTGCAGTTTTAAAGTCAACCAGATCTTTCAACTTGAGAGCTTTTAATTTAAGAAAAAGTGGGTTTGTTGGTTCCCTGTAAGCAGCTTTGTTTATTATTCTAATAGCTCTCTTCTGAAGCATAAAGACTGGATATATGTTTGTTTTATATGTATTTCCCCATACTTCAGTACAATATGTCATGTATGGGAGTATTAATGAATGATACAAAGTATATAATGTGGGTTGTTGATTCAGCAAATATTTCGCTCTGTGTAGTATTGCAATTGATTTAGATATTTTACCTTTAATATAATTAATATGTGACTTCTATGTCAAATGCTAATATTTGTTTGACACTGCGGCGCCTGGACCCCGGCTAGCTACTAGGCTTTTCAGGTTTGAAAGTTGAAGAAATATGAGGTTGTTAGCTACATTTAACTAGATTTAATGCTAATATTTGTTTGGCAAATATTAGCATTATTATTAGCATTAGCATTATTAGCATTAGCATCGGCCCCTGGACCCCGGCTAGCTACTAGGCTTTTCAGGTTTGAAAAGCTGCCAGGTATGAGATTAACCCATTAGGCATGGTGACACAGCTTTCTTTGTTTGTTTTTTTTTTATGTAGAAATGGTGTGGTACAGTACAGTTGATTTGCCAGTTAATGACATTAATCACTATGGGGGCTGGCCAGAACGACTGTTTATGATCCTGCAGAACTCAGATTTGGACTGGGTAACCTTTTTTGCCTGTTCAGATGTTACACCCAGCAGGTTGCTGATCTTCAGCCAGGGATCACTAGAATATTTCTTTGATGGCAATGCAAAGAATAGTCGTATTTTATTTTTAACTGAGTATTTTGTGAACAAGAAATGGCCAATAACACTTGAGAAAAGGTGGATTTGGAAAAAATATTTATACTTATTTGCTAGGTTCTGTTAGTGGAAGAAGAGTTTAACTTTTGGAAGTCAATGAAGGATTGTTATCTTTGTGTGTCTGCGCATCCCCCTCCCCTGCCTTATCTTGGGTGGTCGTTTCTTTAATTCTCAGTTATGTCTCTAGTGTGGAGACATCTGTCACTGTTTTATGTGTGAGTTCCTTCACAGCAGCATTGGGTGCTGTTTAGAGCTGTTGTGTTGCTAGGCGCTTTCTAGGTTTGGGGGGTGGGGGGCATACTGGATTTTCAGGTTTAATGATAGCCCACCCCCTCTCGGGTTTGGCACACTCTTCCTATGCGGTGGTTTCATTAGGAAAATTGGGGGCCTGAGTTTCTTCTGCATTTGGACTATTGAAATCAGGGCTCCGCCAGAGAAACAGCTGCCCCTCCCCTCCTCTGGTCTACATTGAATAGGGCACACTCCCCTCTCAACAAAGAGCTCTTGCAGAAAAGGGTTTGGCAGCGTTTGCTTCAGCAGGCATATGGTAGGTTAGCTGATCCCTGCATCCCTCCCCCCGACCTCCCTCCCTATGAGCTGAGCGTGCGGCGGCTCCACTTGTTTAGCATACAGGTGGGCTTTATGACAATGCAAAGACAACCTCCCGTCACTATGCATTCTGCCAACTTCCCGAAGTCCAATCGCTTTTCTTGTTTTCTCTATAGAGTTCCAGAATCTTTTTAGTGGGGCTTCAGTGGCTCAGGAGGTAGAGAGGGTTGTCCAATAACCAGAGGGTTGGCGGTTTGAATTCCACTCTCCCAGTCATCCTACCAATGAATATGTATAAGTGTTCGGTAGTCATCAGAGAGGCCGTTGGCCTAGATTGGCAGCCATGTTTCTGTCACTCTGCCCCAGGGCAGCTGTGGCTACAGTAGTAGCTTACCACTATCAGTGTCTGTGGAGTGAATGTGTAATGTATCCTTTGTAGAGTGTCTTTGAGTGTCCATGAAAAAGCGCTATATAAATCTGATGCATTATTATTATTAGAGTATGTAGTGTTTAGAGTTCAGTTGAGGCCCTCTTGCCTTCATAGGAGATATTGTAATGTTTTTTTCCTTAACCATTCCTAATATTTTTCCCCCTTTTTTATTTCAGATTTGAAAAAGCCATTCGACAGTCAAGCAGAGTTGTGAAAGAGTAAGTTGTCTTTCATTCAATAGTCAATCATTTTTCTAGTATCTAGATTGTATGACTAGTCGTCACGTTTGAAGAATGCATTTCTTCTGGTGATGGTTTGTTTTTAACTTTTCTACCTGCTAATTTGATTTATATTGACTATTTTCTTTTTTTTGTTTATAGGAAGATGCCAATCCGCAGAATCAACTCATTGCCAGTAAGCAGTTTTCCCTCAATTTATCCTTGTTCATTCTGCTGGCATTGCTTTGTAATTTTGAGCAGTTTTTCTGTTGCTGTGTGAGCCTGCGCTAGCCTGTGCTAACTTGCTCCCCCCCACCTCGTTTTAGCTCCAGCTCCTTGGTTTCAGTCCAGCTCTGAAGGGGCAAGAAAACAACTCAAACCGGTATGGAATTTTTGGCAAACAGCCTTCCACAGGGTCCACCACTTCCAGTTCACTCCACAACAAAGAGAACATGCCAGAGGTGAATGGGGGTAACATTTTTAATTATTTTTCTCAATGTTTGATGAGATTATCAGAAGAACTGTCATTGCCATACAATTGAAGTGATGTTTAGAAGTCTTAATTGTTACCATGGCAAATGTATTGCATCCTCTGGGTTTAAATTTTGGTTAATAATTCCCTAAGAGTTTTTGTTGGAAATTGAGAAATTAAAAAAAAATGTCTACATACTGTACATATTGTATAGTGCTCAACAACATATTTGGTACACAGGGTAAGGATGGTGTTTTGTTTTTGTTTTTTTGGTCATGCGATACTTGTCAGTTTAAACAT
The DNA here is from genome assembly GCA_020510985.1 of Pholidichthys leucotaenia. Classification (NCBI taxonomy): domain Eukaryota; kingdom Metazoa; phylum Chordata; class Actinopteri; order Cichliformes; family Pholidichthyidae; genus Pholidichthys; species Pholidichthys leucotaenia. The sequence goes on along the minus strand of CM035842.1, from coordinate 76,770,512 downwards.
TTTCTTTTTTTTTCTCCTCAGGAGAACTTTGAATTCAAGAAACCCACCAAACCAGTGTCTCGATATCGCGGCCATTCTTTCAACAATGAACAGTCCAAGGACGCCTTTTCCAATCGTCCCAGCTCAGCACCAGCCCTCATGGTATGTGAAGAGTGGTAATTTCCCAGTGTTTCCTCTGGCTGAAAGACCTTGGCGCGGTGGCAACATATTTTTAGGGGGAGGGGCTGAAAACACATGGCATGATTGTAACCAGAATATGTTAGTGTTACACTATTTTTTTTTTTTTAATTTTGCACAGTAACATTGCATAATGGAACTTGCCATTTGAAGTATTGCACAACCAAGGCTTGAATGTTGGAATATTGGGCCAGTTTAGGTCCTACCCAGACGTCCTGTATTTGGACTTTTTACTGGTGTCATCCTTCTCTCCTTCCTCTGCTCTCAACTCTCCTGGACCCTCTGCCTGAACACTTTCCTCTCCTTGGCTCCTCTCTTCTGTCTCATCTTTCCCTCTCTGAGCCCTGTCTAATTCAGGTTTTCTCTCTGTCTATAGTGGTATACAAACAGGTTAGAAAATACTAAGTGTCACGTTTTGTCCTGCAGGATTTTTTTTCATGGTTTACATAAATAACAAAAATGTGTGTTTTTTGTATTGTTTTTTTTAGTGTTTCTTTTTTCCCATTGACAAAGGGTAGGAAAGGGGGGAAAAACATTCATAATAGTAATTTACTCATGCATACTTAAATTATATAGTCAGAGGTGGGTATAGTAGCCAGAAATTCTACTCGTGTAAAAGCAGTGCTTTGAAATTAATAATTAAAAGTAGACAACCAAAAATTTCTAATTGAGTTAAGGGTACAAAGAGCACCTACTTAAAAACTTGAGCCATGACTTCAGTCTAGAAGGTTTGAGGTGTTTCTCCAAAATTTCTAAGTTGTTTTTTATAGTTTTCTACTTTTATCTAAATTTGCAACCATTTTCCTCAAATTTGTAATTTCCTCTTGTAAAATTATGACTTTTCTTGTACATTTGAGACTTTTATGAATTTGTGGATTATTTTATGCCTAATTTTTATATTTTTTTAATCCAATCCAACTTTATTTATAAAGCACTTTAAAAACAACAGCTGACAAAGTGCTGTACATCAACGATAAATAAAATATAAAAAATAATAAAATACAGCTAAAGTACAAAATGGCACAAACAAAACAATAGTCATACAGTAGAGACAATAAGAACAAATAAAGTCAATGTCTCAAACTGGGTCAAAAGCCAGAGGATAAAAATGGGTTTTAAGATTAGTTTTAAAAGTGGACAGTGAAGAGGCCTGTCTGATGGATAAAGGCTGATTATTATAAAATTACTGTTTTGGTTTTTTTTTTTTTTTTTTTTTTAAATAAATTTGAAACGGAATGTGGCAAAAAATTTTACTTTTTTCCTCATTCAGTTTAAACTTCTGACCATAATTTTGTAGAAACAACAATAATTTTAACTCTAAATTCAAAGAAATATAATTATTAAAATTATATTTAAAGAAATGAATCATCTAAAATGACAAAATGATGCAGTTATTGCTGTTATATTTCTATCCATCTTATTCCTAGTCCCTATGATGCCTTACATGAATTATGGGCACAACTTCTGGTGCTAGTTAAGAACGTGGAGTTGCCGCTGAAACAGCATACCTGCCAACTACTCCGGTTTTGCCGTAATGGTTCTGGTTTTCAAGACCCCATTCTGGGTTACGGCTTTATTAATCAAAATTACGGTTTTTCACAAAAAATTCAGTCAAAAATTTTAAATCGTAAAAAAAACACGAAAGCAATTTCCAAACACGAGATCGCTAGGAATTATATCTAAATTTAGATCATAGTAGCGTTAGTAGCGTTTCTTTTTGTGGTTCGCTGCTATGCTTTACCTGAAGCGTTTGCTAAGCTAACGCTATCGCTATTGAGGGTATTGAGGTTTCTATTCTCGCGCGAAATCCCGGAGAGGCGTGCATACATGGCGAGATGTAAACACGATGTAAACTGCTGCAGACGTTCGCACGACTGCGCTTCAGCCCTGGCAAATGGACCATGGATTAGACATCTAAAGGGAGAATACATTTTATATAATGCCTAAGATTCTGAAGAACATGTGCTGTGTAATTGCAAGCCTTGTCATGCTTGGTGTATCATGTAAACACATAAAATATCAGAGCGATTTTGCCGTCTTTTACGCACGTGCCTGTGCCTGCTGATATCTCTAGTCTTCTAGTTACCTCCGCCAAGGAGGTTATGTGATCATCAGCGTTGGTTTGTCTGTTTGTTTGTTAGCAAGATAACTCAAAAAGTTATGGACGGATTTTCATGAAATTTTCACAGATTGTCAGAAATGGGGTATCCTACAGATGATTAGATTTTGGTGGTGATCCGGATCACCGTCTGGATCCAGGAATTTTTTAAAGAATTCCCTTTTTTTTTTTTTATTATTTAACATTGCGAGATAGGGCCATTTTCAATATTTTATTTATGATGTTAAACACTGTATGGGGGGAACTGTGGCGGTTGGCGGAGGTCTGCGCTGTCCGAGTGCTTTTCTAGTATTCATAATGCATCACATCTGGCCTATTCAAAGTTCTATGCAGTGTTGAGATAGTCTTTTGAATGCAAATTTAATGAATGAATGGATCTTTATTTCGGATAGATTAAAAGTAAAGATTAAAAAGAAACAGAATAATATAACAAAGGCGAAAAAATGGTCAAATTAAACAATAACTCCTCTGATTATACAGTTCAACATAAGTTATCTGAAATGGGTGATGGCTGAAGCCGCAGCTTATATTGCCCACTCATATTCCATCCAAGAATTCAAAAGAAAAACAAAACAAGAGCGATTACAATTCAGAACAAAGCTAAGACAAAATGTGACAAAAAAACCCAAAAACTAAGTAACAACACAACACAGACTGGATATGACGATCCTTATGTGATTTTACATGTCATCTTGTATATATGTTTGGAGTATTTCTTCCTTTAGTTTTTGTTTAAATTGTCCAAGCGTTGTACATGATTTTAATTCAGGTCCAAAATCGTTCCATAATCTGACTCCTTGCACTGAAACACAGTGTTGCTTGGTGGTAGTTCTCACTGAAGGTTTTTGAAATATACATGAGATGACTGTTGTTGTGAAATGGCGCTATATAAATAAAGTTGAATTGAATTGAAATGTTCCTCTGAAATGATACTGTTTCTCCCTTATTTGGAACAGCTTTTGGATATTTGCGGGTAGTGATAGATTCTTAGCTTTAAACATTATTACTGCAGTTTTAAAGTCAACCAGATCTTTCAACTTGAGAGCTTTTAATTTAAGAAAAAGTGGGTTTGTTGGTTCAGCTTTGTTTATTATTCTAATAGCTCTCTTCTGAAGCATAAAGACTGGATATATGTTTGTTTTATATGTATTTCCCCATACTTCAGTACAATATGTCATGTATGGGAGTATTAATGAATGATACAAAGTATATAATGTGGGTTGTTGATTCAGCAAATATTTCGCTCTGTGCAGTATTGCAATTGATTTAGATATTTTACTGGATGCACTGAGGAGCTCATTTAGCAGCAGACTACATCATCCCAGGTGCACAACCGAGAGGTTTCGTAGGTCCTTCCTACCAACGGCTGTCGGACTGTACAACCTAAGCAGGGCTGCTCGCAGAGATAGCAAAAAGACGTAACAAACTAATAGTTATTTTGAATGCAAAAGATGCAATAGACTTACACAATGGTCCTCTCCGCCATACAACTAGGAACATACCGGTCGCTATGGAGGGTGAGAATATGTATGGGCACATAATCATACCATGTAGGATAACTAAGTAGACGGTTATGCTGTTTCATCCCACCTAGCAACAATGCTCTGCACTGTGTGTGTTTATATATTTACATATTTATTCCATCTAGCTACAATGCTCAGCACTGGGTGTGTTTATATTTATATATCTATATATTTATTCCATCTAGCTACAATGCTCCGCACTGTGTTTTTATATATCTACATATTATTCCATCTAGCTACATTGCTCCGCACTGTGTGTGTTTATATACTTTCATATTTATTCCACCTAGCTGCAATGCTCCGTACTGTGGGTGTTTATATATTTACATATTTATTCCATCTAGCTACAATGCTCTGCACTGTGTGTTCATATATTCATATATTTATTCCATCCAGCTACAATGCTCTGCACTGTGTGTCTGTGTGTGTGTGTGTGTGTGTGTATATATATATATTTTATAGTAATATGTACATATGTATATTAGCTGCTCTTGCTTGCTTGTTTTTTTTCTTGCCTTCTGATTGTTGCTCTGAGTGTTGCTATCCCTGTGCTGTTGCAATCCTGGAATTTCCCCGTTGTGGGACTAATAAAGGCTTATCTTATCTTATCTTATCTTATCTTATCTTTAATATAATTAATATGTGACTTCTATGTCAAATGCTAATATTTGTTTGACACTGAGGCCCCTGGATCCCGGCTAGCTACTAGGCTTTTTAGGTTTGAAAGTTGAAGAAATGAGGTTGTTGGCTACATTCTAACTTGATTTAATGCTAATATTTGACTGGCGTCGGGGGGCTTCGCCCCCCTGAACCCCCCACCAGGACTTCGTCCTGGACCTACCAGGGCCTGCGGCCCCTGGACCCTGGCTAGCTACTAGGCTTTTCAGGTTTGAAAGTTGAAGAAATATGAGGTTGTTAGCTACATTTAACTAGATTTAATGCTAATATTTGTTTGGCAAATATTAGCATTATTATTATTAGCATTAGCATTATTAGCATTAGCATCGGCCCCTGGACCCCGGCTAGCTACTAGGCTTTTCAGGTTTGAAAAGTTGGCAGGTATGAAACAGGATAGTTTTCCTTGTTAAAAAAAAAAAAACAATGACTTTGGCATCAAAAATGCGGGAACACGGCCTTTTGTACCTCAAAAAGAGTGATATAATCATACCACTTCCCACGACTATCGAGGGATGATAAGATGACCTTAAAAAGTGGCCTCACAGACAGTAGCTCCATTAGTAAGCACTGCTGCTAAGATGCTAACGCTGTAAACAAATAAAAGCTCTGAGATATATCAATGTCTCCACCACAATAAAGTCGGTTGCATTTTGTTAAAAGATGTTGGACATAATCAAATTTACCTCAGAGCAGACGTAGAATCACAACACTGTGCTTGGGTGTTTTAATGTCGGTGTAAAACAGATGGCTGCAGCTGTTTGTTTTATCCCAAAATTAAAATGCTCATGCTGTGGATGCTGGTTATTTAACATAACATGTACAGACATTTTCTGACAATTGTTCAAAATTTTATAGATCTATATTTTGTGATAATTGAAAAAATAATGCACGCTGAAGCTGTTAATATCAAGTCTATATGTTCCAATGTAGTGCAACGAATGCCAAAAAAGAAAAACTGTTTGATATCTTTCTTAAATCGTTAAGCCTTAGGAAGCAAACTGTTACTATTTTTTAAAATTTTTTATTTTACTTCATGCAGCCTTGCATCTGGTGACATATAAACGTCAGTCAGATCTGTGACATTCATACAAGTGAAAACATATCTGGTGATGTTGTGTCTGTACCACCGATCACGCCAACAATCCTTTTTAGTTTTCAGTGCATGATCTACTCATTGTTGTTGAAGCCACAGATTTAGTTGTGCTTGGTTGTGAGGAGCCTCACCCGCAAGCAGCAGCAAGTACCAGAACTACGCAAAAATATTCAAAAATATAAAAACTACAAGTGCTGAAATTATTTGCCACTTGACTGCAAAATGGGTATATGGACTACACATTAAAATGAATTTGAAACACTTTTAAAAATGCCATTTTAATTGCCCCACTACTCCACTCTTGCTTACTGATTTAACACTACTTCAGCCCGAAACCGGAAGTTGCGTCCATCATAGTTTCTATAGCAGCCCCCTCAGGAATAAGGTGGATATATTTATAGCTTTTTAGAACGCTCACCAACAAGACAGCAGGAAAAACCTTGATTATTTTGAAATCCAAATGTTGGCACGTTTAGTTTGTCTGAAGGCTGCTGACGGAGCGGCTGTGGCGCAGGTGTAGTGTGGCCGGCTACTGATCGGAGGGTCAGGGGTTCGATTCCCGTTCTGTCTGCAGTCTGCATGTTGAAGTGTCCTTGAGCAAGACACTGAACCCCCAGTTGCTCCTGGTGGGTCAGGCCAGCGCTGGTGCATGGCAGCTGTGCCGCCATCAGTGTGCGAATGTGTTTGTGTGTAAACGCTTTGGTCATTTACAGATGAGGAAAAAGCTCTAAGTGAACACCATTTACCATTTTAAAATCACTGACTTCGTGAATTTCGGTCATCTTAACTTGCCAGGTATGTAATAATAAACATACATTAGTCAAGTGAAGTAAATTCTCAGCAATTCATCAGTCACTCTTTCCTTTGCCTGCAATTAATCCAAACAACACCTGTTAGCTAAGTGACTTTTCCATTATTGTTCCAGTTTCCAGCGGGTTAAAACCACCATAAATGCTTCCACTGCTTACATACCTCTTGTGCGTTTTCCCCCCACGTTTAAAGTACTTTAATAAGCTCATGCTTCTCTCAGACAGCAACGCTAGAGACACTCTGCCTGCAGACTGAAACGGTCATGTGGGTGCCAGGCGGGCGGGGCACTTCCGCGCAGATGACAGTCATGCTTGTTGTTCGTGTGTGTACTTTCGGAGCGTCATTCTTTCATAATTTTTTTTTCTTAAATTAAGATATCATAGGCGTGGCGGCATATTTCCTAGCGTGGCGGTCCGCCACATAGAAATGTTACCAGAGGAAACCCTGATTTCCTTTATATGGTTATTATGACCTGAAAGATGCTAAACCTCTTCATTTCACTTTTTTTTTCCTTTTTTTGGGGTCTAGTACTTGTCATCTCCTCCAGTACAGCAGTTTGACTTCCTTGACTCAAACAGCCCCATGTTCCTGAGGAGCTCCTCCCTAACCTCATCGCTAAATGATGATGAGGACGACGGGTTTATGGATGTGCTCGATGACAACATGGAGGTGAGGCTCTGTTATTGTGGACATTTGTGGATTTTTTTTTTTTCTCTCTCCCTAAGACTACAAATGGACAATAAATGGGTCTTGTAACCCAGACCCAACCTTGTATTTGAGCAACCTATTTCCTTTCTTGCAGAGTGACTCTGGTATGCCAATGGGAATGGCCAGCCTGCTCACTGCCCCACTAGTTGCTGACAGCAAAATAGATGATCATTCTGTAAGTGTGCCTATTGGAAATGGAATAGTTACAGCATTGATATCTGCTTGGTGGAAACTACAGAGGAGGGGATAGTGGGAATTTGTTTTGGAAATTCGACAGAAAAGTACGAAAACCTGACAAAAAGGTGATCTTAAGCATGTGCTATGGATCATTTTGCTTTCTCCTGCGTCTATAGCCTGTGGTTCGTTGCCGACCACGAAGCCTGTTTCGATCGTCTTCTGTCACCAGTCCCGTGTCCCGTCCCTCTGTGAAACGCCCCGACCGTCCCGCAAATAACACGCCCATCCGAGTAAAGAGACGACGGAGCCTGGCAGGAACCAGCGTGGCCAACCTAGAAAACCCCCCCGAATCCCCAAGAATGGTGAGTCTGAGAAAGCTTTTTTTTTTTTTGTGCCAGGTGTACATGGGTCCTTAAAGTCTGAATTTATTTATATAAAATTACAGCTTTAATTGTGCCATCTGTTAATACTTTATGAAAAAGTCACTGAATCATGCCAACTGTCTTATTGCACTTTATTCTTTGTTGCCCATTTAAATCCCTCCCCTTCTCCCAGGAGTGTATACTGCCCCCGAGGTCCAAATCCTTCTGTCAGGAAGAGATTGAAAAGTTGCTGGACAGTACCAGTGGTCGCGAGCTAATAGGAGATTTCTCCAAGGTAAGAAGGCATGAGGACCTTTAAGTTGGATTTATGCACTCGTATCACGTCGACACCAGTACGTCGCCGACGCAGTGATCTGCAATTTTTGTTGTGTGTTGGGTGGAATGCATTGTTCCGTTGCCAGAACAGTTTCAGCCGATGTGTAGAGTGATTTGTGTTCGTTGTGTGTTTTTGTTTATTAAATGGCGACGGACAAGAGCAGATTGTGATGGAGTTGGAGCTAACAAATATTAAGAAAAAGCAACTTTTCATACAATCGCTGCACAGAGAAAAAAAGAAGTCGGAGGAAACAATGCGTGCAACCACCGCTGCTGCCATTATTTGACAATCTGTGCAATTACTGGCGTTATGATAAGCCATAAAATGTTCTGTGTGTGCTCACTTCCTCAATATTCTTTTAAATTTGGACTGTTGTTTAACCGACTCACTTTGGAAGCTGTCACCGTGAACAGGCAGAGTGGAGCAGCAACAAGAACCAGGAAATGTGAAGGATACAAAGCGGACCAATCACAGCTCTTATAGTCTGCGTTGCATCGACAGGGGTGCATAAATCCAACTTTAGGTGTGTTTCTTCATCTAAATGTTTGAGTTAAAGGGGTCACTGACTGCTCTTTTTACACATTTCAACAGCTCACTCATGTCTTAATGAAGTGCTTGCAACATATTTTGTTCAGATTTTCTAAAGTTTTTTTTTTAATTATTGAAGCAATTTTTTTTTTTTTAAATTTTTCTTGGCTTCCTTCAAACGCTCCGATTCAAAACCTGTCACTTTAAAAAACAGACTTCAGCTGTTCAACTCCACCATCCCTCTTAACGTCAGTTAGCCATTAGCTTCTAGCTGCTCCTTCCAGCTCAGTTGAGTAGCGCTCTGGTTCACTGATCCACAGTCAGTGGTGTATCTTCCAATAAGCTTACCTCAGCAGTTTTTGCATTGCAGTGGACTTTTTTCCCTGAGATTAGTGGGGTTTTGTACTGAACTGAGAGCCAAATGTGAATCAAAAAACGATTCTGAATCAAATTGTGACCCCAAAAATCGGAATTGAATTGAATCGTGTGATTTCTAAAGATTCACAGCCTTAATTTTAATGCCATTGTGGCTGAGCATGTCACGGTCCCAGAGGATTAATGAACTCCATCTCCGGTACTGTCTTGATATGCGCCTTCACTGACTCCAATGCATTAACATGTTATTTTCCAATCCGTAGCCGTGCTTCACTTTCAAACTGTACAATTTGTCGAAAATGGTGTACATGCATGTAATGTAATAAATGATAAGCAGGGCAATGACCCCCCCCCCCCCCTGTAGATTATGCTACAGTTTGTATTATTTTCTCTCCAGAAATGCATAAATGCACAGTAGTCATCCTACTTCCTGTACCTTCCCTGCTCTTGCAGCAAAAAAAATCTGACCAGTAAGAACAGAACATTCTGACATAAGTCCTGTGGGATTTAATGTGACGCACTTTGGTCCGCTTGAATTTTTGTCTGTGTGAAAGGGAACTGATCTAAGGAGAAAATGATACAAAGTAACAAACTTATCAACTGATTTGGACCAAAGTAAGCAAATTTAGGTGTGAAAGCACCCTAAAGCTGGATTCATGCTGCATTTCCCCTCTGGTCCACTTTGGTCCGCGTGCGCCTTGGATGAGGCCAGCGCTGTACGTGCTCACTTTTTTTTTTTTTTTTTTTGTCTACCAGGCCAAGTGGATGATGCATGCGCACAACTATTATCTGTAGTTTTGCCCCAGCCCTGTGGGTAGAGCAAATGCACTAACATGCCAGTTTGTTCACCTGCTATAAACGTGAGAGAATCACACATTTTTTTGGTAACGACAATGGCATCATTTCAAGAAAAAAAAGAGGAATTGCCATTTTCCAAAGCTCTTCTCCACTCAAGCTGCTGCAAAAACATTCATGTACAGTATGTTTATTCTCACCTTCCACTTTGTCTTCTTCATCTACTTTGACTTTGTATGCTGTGTTGGTAGCACCACCTTGTGAATGGGACATTCAATCTTGCTCATGCGCAATCAACGCGGGTAGACCACGCGATCAGAAAATTTGGGTTGCACGCAGTCATCCGCAGAAGAGCTTTGCTGACACTAGCGGACTGTAGGATATGATGTAAATTTCGTTACACAAGCCTTCAGGTTACACAGACAGCAGAGGTGCAGCATGAATCCAGCTTAAATCTTGTTCCCCCCACCGTTTGTGTTTTTTAGCCGTTTGTGCTACCCACCATCAAGGGAGAGCATCAAGACCTCAAGTACGTCACCTCAGACATGGTAAGCATACTGTTTTGGCTTGATTGACAAACTTAATTGTGCACAATTTTTCAAAGTAAAACCAATATATGCTTTACTTGGTCTTTAGGTGGTTGCAGTTCTGAGTGGTCATTATGACCATCTAGTTGAGAAAGTCATTGTCATCGACTGCCGTTACCCCTACGAGTTTGAAGGGGGACACATCAAGGTGAGTTTACATTGTTTAGATTATAAGACTTGTTAATGTATATACTAATGATCCCAACAAAGTTTTTTTTTTTTTTTTTGCTTAAACACACTTGTTTCCCTGCCATTATTTCTTGAACAGGACCTATTGGTGTAGAAATGGATTTGTCAGTCTTTACAATGGAAAGACCCTTTGAATATTTTTTTGGAGCAGCAGAAATTCTTTTCTTGTAAACTTCCAAATTATGTTTGTGTGAATTTGCGTAATGTTCTCAAATTTGTGACACATGGATTTTATTGCAATTTTACACGTCCCTCCCCCTTCAGATTAGTTAGCAGCTTTGTTTTCTCATTTAAAAAAAAAAAAAACCCAAACAAAACAACTTAAGTCACAGGGAACCACTGGTTATGGAAAAGAGCCACATGTTCTCACACAACACAACACATTGCCATCTACAGAAGTTCTCTGATGACTCCGCGATCGTTGGTCTCATCTCCAACGGAGATGAAGCTGAGTACAGAGGGCTTATCCAGGACTTTGTGGACTGGTGCCATCGGAACTACCTCCAGATCAACGCGAGGAAAACTAAGGAGCTGGTGGTGGACTGCCGCAGGCATGGGCAGCCCCTCACAGCACCAGTAAATATACAGGGAACAGACATCGAGATGGTGACATCCTATAAGTACCTGGGTATTCATCTGAACAATAAACTAGACTGGTCACACAATACTGACGCACTCTACAAGAAGGGACAGCGCAGGCTGTTCCTGCTGAGGAGACTCAGGTCTTTTGGTGTACAAGGGGCGCTGCTGAAGTCATTCTATGACACGGTGGTGGCATCAGCCATCACTTTTGGAGTGGTCTGCTGGGGCAGTGGCATTACTGCAGCCGATAGGAAGAGACTGAACAAACTGATTAAGAAAGCTAGCTCTGTCCTGGGGCAGCGCCTTGATCCGATGGAGGAGATAGGAGAGAGAAGGACGGTGGCTAAACTGTCATCTCTGCTGGAGTCCGAGTTCCACCCTATGCAGGACATACTGGATGCACTGAGGAGCTCAATTAGCAGCAGACTACATCATCCCAGGTGCACAACCGAGAGGTTTCGTAGGTCCTTCCTACCAACGGCTGTCAGACTGTACAACCTAAGCAGGGCTGCTCGCAGAGATAGCAAAAAGACGTAACAAACTAATAGTTTTTTTTTTTGAATGCAAAAGATGCAATAGACTTACACAATGGTCCTCTCCGGCATACAACTAGGAACATACCGGTCGCTATGGAGGGTGAGAATATGTATGGGCACATAATCATACCATGTAGGATAACTAAATAGACGGTTATGCTGTTTCATCCCACCTAGCAACAATGCTCTGCACTGTGTGTGTTTATATATTTACATATTTATTCCATCTAGCTACAATGCTCAGCACTGGGTGTGTTTATATTTATATATCTATATATTTATTCCATCTAGCTACAATGCTCCGCACTGTGTTTTTATATATCTACATATTATTCCATCTAGCTACATTGCTCCGCACTGTGTGTGTTTATATACTTGCATATTTATTCCACCTAGCTGCAATGCTCCGTACTGTGGGTGTTTATATATTTACATATTTATTCCATCTAGCTACAATGCTCTGCACTGTGTGTTCATATATTCATATATTTATTCCATCCAGCTACAATGCTCTGCACTGTGTGTCTGTGTGTGTGTGTGTGTGTGTGTATATATATATATTTTATAGTAATATGTACATATGTATATTAGCTGCTCTTGCTTGCTTGTTTTTTTTTTTGTTTTTTTTTTCTTGCCTTCTGATTGTTGCTCTGAGTGTTGCTATCCCTGTGCTGTTGCAATCCTGGAATTTCCCCGTTGTGGGACTAATAAAGGCTTATCTTATGTTTTTGTAGACTATCATGTGCCACCAAATGTCCTCATGGTATGCTAACTTTTTTGGGTTTCTATTCTCAGGGAGCTCTAAACCTCCACCAAGAGGACCAGGTTGAAGACTTCCTACTCAAATCCCCAATCGTCCCATCCTGCCCTGACAAGCGAATCGTTATCATCTTCCACTGCGAGTTCTCCTCAGAACGTGGCCCCCGCATGTGCCGCTTTGTCAGGTCACGAGACCGTACCCTGAACGAATATCCCAAACTCCACTACCCTGAACTCTACATCCTCAAGGGTGGCTACAAAGAGTTCTACCCTCATTTTCAGGTTGGTTTTGGTTGCCTTTAAAGGAGACATGATGAAAATTTCACACTTTCATTGGGCATTTGGAGTGGTGACCAATGGAAAGTCTGGGGGGAAAAAAAATGTAATACTATCACTTTGTTCGGGTCTGTCTTGTTTTGGCTCTGGTTGTGACAGGGAAAACCTGAGCTCATTAAAATGAGATCACCCCTCCTGCTTTATCTTCACTTTTTTTTTTTTAAATCTATATTACCCAATGAGTGTGGAAAGCCACACACCTACAGTGCTGCTAGTGAGTTAGCTTAGTGGAGCAACTGCAGTTTTTATGAGTACTTCTATACATTTACTCACCTGAAGAGAATCTGTGTTTCCAGCTGGTTGATTAATCCGGTGTTTTTCAACCAGGGTTCCCTGATATGTTCAGGTTTCTGTGTGAAACTTATCTAATTTCACTTTTTAATTAGTCCAAAAAATTGCACATAATTTGCTCTTGTTATGCATATAGGTTCTGTAGGCACCCATGTTCAAGTTGTTGTTGGTTTTTTGTTTTTTTTTTTTTCCCCCTGTGCTTATGATGCCCCAAAGACTGGCCAGTTGGACAGGACTGCTCAAACCACACAACGTTGACCCTAATGATGCTTTACTTGGGGTTTTACATTCTCATTCAGCCAGTTTAACGTTTAACTCAGACTAGTTCCAACAGCTAACACTGGCATGGTGTCAACCATGGAGCTCAGAAGTGACATTTAAAGAAACCTACACTGAGATGGGTTGTTCTGAAGAAGGGTGTATGTTGTGGGTGGAAAATGATGCTGCAATATTTAAACCCTGAGATGTTTTAATCAAAACTTGCCTCAGATATTTAAAACCTATGGGAACTATCAACATATGGAAAAAGTGCATTATAGGTCCCCTTTAAATTAACGGTTGTCTTTGTACTTAAAGGCCTAGTTGGTAGAGCATCCGCCCCACAACCAGGAGGTTGTGGCTTCAAATCCTGGCCAGGTCATACCAAAGATCCTATAAAAATGGTACTTTCCACCTTCTAGCTTGGTGTGTGGCATAATAGAATGGGGAAAGGAAAGTTAATGCACAGAGCTACCAGAGGACTGACACCCCCCCCCCACTGTAGCTTTCACTACTTACAGTAGCTGTGTGGCCTAGGGTCAGAGAAACGGAAATAGGCGCTGCCCCATGCACCACATGGTGTCCCACATGCTGTGGAAGGGATTAACTTAACTTTGTACTTAAAACATGCTTAAGCAAAATTTTACTTTTTTTTTTTTTTTTAAATCTTTAACTAGTAAGTGGATTTAAAGCGTTAATGTTTGTGAACGGTTGTCCTGTATTCTGATCACATCTATTTTCCTCTCCTGCAGTCACAATGTGAACCTCAGTCCTACCGGCCCATGCACCACGAGGACTTCAGGGAGGACCTGAGGAAGTGCCGCCTGAAAAGCCGTACCTGGGCCGGCGAGCGCAGCAAGAGAGACATGTACAGTCGTCTGAAGAAACTGTGAGCACCTTTGAATTGCCATTTTAAAACACACACTGCCTCTCCATGGACATGCTCATTACAACATCCTCACAGAGCCCGACATGGAAAAATGGACTTATCTTTTATTTTGGGAGTTGTTTAACAAAGAGGATTTCCAACTGTTTAATTCAACTATAGCAAAGTTGATTATTTATGCAAATTTGAAGAATGATGAACCCTTAACTTAAAGAAGACATTAATAACTATAACCCTCTCTGAATCTGCAAAGATCACCTGCCTTTCTTAACATTTGTGATGATTTTAGTAAGTTGGAATCTATACCAAATTGCAATAATACAACCGGACCACACTGCCAAGCCCGCCTCCCCTCTGGATTTTTAAATATTGGTCAGGGACCTTCCCTGAGTCCGTGTGCTCAAGATTTAAAAATGATGAGGGGCATTTTGGGGTTCTTTTTTTTTTTTTTTTTTTTTTTAACCCCGGAGGAGTTGTATTGACCATTTGTTTTAACATGTGCTTGTTTCTTAGTCAGTACATGCATTTTGGATATTTTAATTCCCCCCAGACACTTTTTTTTTTTTTTAAACCTTTCTCGACAAGTTGCAATAATATTTCATGTTTTTTGTCCTTCTCAGTCACACATACCAAAGCAAACAAGACTACCTGTTTACTTTGCAGTGAGATTTTTTTCTTCTAAAGCTGCAGGTCGGCAAGTGTGAAAGGATTTTTGATCTACAACAAAAATCTTTGTTTTGCTTTGACTTCTTGATTTCCAGTGACTTTATAAAAAAAAAAAAAAGGGCTTCCCTGTCTGCATAGCTAATGACTGTTGATATTAAAATGGTTGTAACATTTTAGATCAGGGCTGTATTGAGGGAGCTGTTCTAATAAATATCCAATGCTTGTACAAATCACGTTTTGTCTTTTTTTCCTGTATGAACCAGAGTTGTCATTTGAGACTTTTACTGACAAATTTTTGGCTGTGATTTCTTTGATCAAATGCAACAATTAAACTTGACAAGAAGCTAAAATTAAATATTTTGACATGCTGTCTGGTCAAGAGTTTTGATGATGAACCCTGTTGCCAGTATCTCATTTGGGACAAGGTTTGTTTGATTCCCTGGAAAGCAGTTTGCAATGCTATAAGCAGGAATACATCGATCCAATTTTAGTATCTGAAATCTGTTGTGTTATGCTGTGGATCCAGTGACTGATCCATTCAAATTCAGTTCTGCTAATGCTGCTAACATGTAGCTTGCTCACACAATGTCGTGCAGTGCACATGACAGCCTGTAAGTTGACCATAAAGACAAAAAAAAAAATCAGACAGGAAAGATGTTTTTGCTTACTGAGAACATAATGTTACATTTCAGTGCAGTTATGAGTGGAACAGTTGCTCATTTTAAAGACTGAGTAAATTTAAATATTGTCTTGTATTGCAAAGTTATGAGTTATTTCATTTAGGCCAAATGTTGCTAGAAGGAGCCCCAGTCTCTTCCTTACAATGTAGTGCAATTTAAACCTTTTAATTTTACACTGGTATATTGGCTCATTATTGGCCAATACCAGAGCCAAGATATTGGGCTGGTGGCCAAATAATGCTGGATTGAAATGTTTGGACTTTCAATTTTTATATGTAAAGGGGAATTATGTTATGGGGTGGTCTGTCCTTCCATCTGTCCCACTATTGTGAAATCAACTCCTCCTACAGTTTTGTTCCAAATTGTTTGAAACTTGTAACCAAGGTTTTATATTCACTTATAAGATAAGATAAGCCTTTATTAGTCCCACAACGGGGAAATTCCAGGATTGCAACAGCACAGGGATAGCAACACTCAGAGCAACAATCAGAAGGCAAGAAAAAACAAGCAAGCAAGAGCAGCTAATATACATATGTACATATTACTATAAAATATATATATACACACACAGACACACAGTGCAGAGCATTGTAGCTGGATGGAATAAATATATGAATATATGAACACACAGTGCAGAGCATTGTAGCTAGATGGAATAAATATGTAAATATATAAACACCCACAGTATGGAGCATTGCAGCTAGGTGGAATAAATATGCAAGTATATAAACACACACAGTGCGGAGCAATGTAGCTAGATGGAATAAATATGTAAATATATAAACACCCACAGTACGGAGCATTGCAGCTAGGTGGAATAAATATGCAAGTATATAAACACACACAGTGCGGAGCAATGTAGCTAGATGGAATAATATGTAGATATATAAAAACACAGTGCGGAGCATTGTAGCTAGATGGAATAAATATATAGATATATAAATATAAACACACCCAGTGCAGAGCATTGTAGCTAGATGGAATAAATATGTAAATATATAAACACCCACAGTACGGAGCATTGCAGCTAGGTGGAATAAATATGCAAGTATATAAACACACACAGTGCGGAGCAATGTAGCTAGATGGAATAATATGTAGATATATAAAAACACAGTGCGGAGCATTGTAGCTAGATGGAATAAATATATAGATATATAAATATAAACACACCCAGTGCAGAGCATTGTAGCTAGATGGGATGAAACAGCATAACCGTCTATTTAGTTATCCTACATGGTATGATTATGTGCCCATACATATTCTCACCCTCCATAGCGACCGGTATGTTCCTAGTTGTATGCCGGAGAGGACCATTGTGTAAGTCTATTGCATCTTTTGCATTCAAAAAAACAAAAAAAAAACTATTAGTTTGTTACGTCTTTTTGCTATCTCTGCGAGCAGCCCTGCTTAGGTTGTACAGTCTGACAGCCGTTGGTAGGAAGGACCTACGAAACCTCTCGGTTGTGCACCTGGGATGATGTAGTCTGCTGCTAAATGAGCTCCTCAGTGCATCCAGTATGTCCTGCATAGGGTGGAACTCGGACTCCAGCAGAGATGACAGTTTAGCCACCGTCCTTCTCTCTCCTATCTCCTCCATCGGATCAAGGCGTTGCCCCAGGACAGAGCTAGCTTTCTTAATCAGTTTGTTCAGTCTCTTCCTATCGGCTGCAGTAATGCCACTGCCCCAGCAGACCACTCCAAAAGTGATGGCTGATGCCACCACCGTGTCATAGAATGACTTCAGCAGCGCCCCTTGTACACCAAAAGACCTGAGTCTCCTCAGCAGGAACAGCCTGCGCTGTCCCTTCTTGTAGAGTGCGTCAGTATTGTGTGACCAGTCTAGTTTATTGTTCAGATGAATACCCAGGTACTTGTAGGATGTCACCATCTCGATGTCTGTTCCCTGTATATTTACTGGTGCTGTGAGGGGCTGCCCATGCCTGCGGCAGTCCACCACCAGCTCCTTAGTTTTCCTCGCGTTGATCTGGAGGCAGTTCCGATGGCACCAGTCCACAAAGTCCTGGATAAGCCCTCTGTACTCAGCTTCATCTCCGCTGGAGATGAGACCAACGATCGCAGAGTCATCAGAGAACTTCTGTAGATGGCAATGTGTTGTGTTGTGTGAGAAGTCCGCAGTATAAAGAGTGAACAAGAAGGGAGCCAGCACCGTTCCCTGGGGGGCCCCCGTGCTACTGATGATCGTGTCGGAAACACAGTCCCGGGTTCTCACAAACTGAGGCCGGTTCGTGAGGTAGTCCAGGATCCATGATGACAGGTGCTGGTCCACCCCTGCGCGCAGCAGCTTGTCCTTCAGGATCATCGGTTGGATGGTGTTGAAAGCACTGGAGAAGTCAAAGAACATGATCCTCACCATATTCCCGGGCTTCTCCAGGTGGGACAGAGAACGGTGAAGGAGGAAGATCACCGCATCCTCCACCCCAATGCCATGCTGGTAGGCGAACTGGAGTGGATCCATCGCTGGTTCCACCAGGGGGCGGAGATGAGCAAGGAGCAGTCTCTCCAGGGTCTTCATCAAGTGGGACGTCAAGGCCACCGGTCTGAAGCTGTTCAGGTCTTTGGGGTGGGAAGTTTTTGGTACAGGTACCACACAAGATGTTTTCCACAGCTGTGGTACCCTCCCCAGTTTCAGGCTCATGTTGAAGATATACGTCACAATCCCACACAGCTGGTCTGCACAGGACTTGAGGAGCTTTACGCTGATGCCGTCCGGTCCCGACGCCTTCCTCGCCTTGATCTTCCTCAGCTCCGTCCTCACCTGGGTCTTGGTCAGGGTCAGGATGGGGGGCTGTGTGTTGGGAGTGGGGGGGGGTGTCGGTGGAGTGGGGAGTGGGTAGCAGGACTTGATTTCTTAGAGGCAGCAGTGGTTGTTGTGCAGACAGGGGGGAGGGCGGTTGGTCAAATCTATTGAAAAACAGATTCAGGTTGTTCGCCCACTCCCTGCCCCCCGTGGCCTGGGGGGAGGTATTCTGGAGCCCCGAGATGGTTTTGAGGTTTCTCCAGACCCCGCTGATGTCGCTCTGTTGCAGCTTGTCCTCCATCTTCTTCCTGAAGCTGTCCTTGCCTTCTCTGATCTTTCTCCTCAGCTCCCTCTGTACGGACTTCAGCATCTCCCTGTTCCCCGACCTGAAGATCCTCTTCTTCTCTCTCAGAAGTGTTTTTATCTCAGGGTTGATCCAGGGTTTGTTGTTTGAGTGACGCCGTATGGTCTTGGTGGGAACGGATTTGTCCACACAGAAGCTGAGGTAGCCCGTGAAGGTGTGAATGAGGCCATCGATGTCCTCACCATGTGGATCGCAGAGCTGCTTCCAGGCAGTGGCTTCAAAACAGTCCTTTAGAGTGTCCATTGTCTCCTCAGACCATAACTCCACAGTGTGCATGGCCGGAGGTTGTCTGTGCACTAGGGGTTTGTACACCGGTCGGAGATGAACCAAGTTGTGATCCGATCTCCCAAGTGGGGGGAGTTGTGATGAGGTGTACGCCTCCTTAGTGTTTGCGTAGAACAAATCCAGTGTTTTATTGTCTCTAGTGTGGCATGTGACATACTGGGTGAAAGTGGGCAGAATGGGAGACAGTGAAACGTGGTTGAAATCGCCTGAGATGAGGAGAAGAGCATCTGGGTGTTCTGTCTGCAGCCTGCTGGTTACTGAATGGATGATGCAAATATTGCACTTTGGCTCCCAGCGGATGATTGTTGCAGGAATTATAGACTTTGAGGGTCAAGGTCAAAAGCCAATTGTTTTTTTTCCCCCCCTACATATTGTGAACACAGTGACTACTGAAGGACATTACAGTGGATATAAAGTCTACACACCCCTTTCAAATGCTAGGTTTTTGTGATGTAAAAAAATGAGACCAAGATAAATGATTTCAAAACTTTTTTTCCACCATTAATGTGACCTATAACCTGTACAACTGAATTGAAAAACAAACCGAAATCTTTTAAGGGGAAAAAAAATTAAAAATTACAATAACATGGTTGCATAAATATGCACGCCCTCTTATAACTGGGGATGTGGGTGTGTTCAGAATTAACAAATTACATTCAAACTCATGTTAAATGGGAGTCAGCACACACCTGCCACCATTTAAAGTGCCTCTGATTAACCCCAAATAAAGTTCAGCTGTTCCAGTAGGCTTTTCCTGACATTTTTGTAGTCACATCTTACAGCACAAGCCATGGTCCACAGAGAGCTTGCAAAGCATCAGAGGGATCTCATTGTTCAAAGGCATCAGTCAGGAGAAGGGTACAAAAGAATTTCCAAGGCATTAAATATACCATGGAACACAGTGAAGACAGTCATCATCAAGTGGAGAAAACATGGCACAACAGTGACATTACCAAGAACTGGACGTCTCTCCAAAATTGATGAAAAGATGAGAAGAAAACTCAGTCAAGGAGGCTGCCAAGAGGCTGACGGCAACGTTGAAGGAACTGCAGGAATTTCTGACAAGTACTGGCTGTTTAGTACATGTGACAAAAAATTTTCATATGTCTGGGCTGGAACTTCATCTTTCAGCACAACTATGACTCAAAGCACACATCCCAATCAACAGAAGAATGGCTTCACCAGAAGAAGATTAAGGTTTTGGAATGACCCAGCCAGAGTCCAGACCTGAATCTGATCGAACATCTGTGGGGTCATCTGAAGAGGGCTGTGTACAGGAGATGCCCTTGCCATTTGACAGATTTGGAGTGTTTTTGCAAAGAAGAGTGGGCAAATATTGCCACATCAAGATGTACCATGCTGATAGACTCCTACCCAAAAAGACTGAGTGCTGAAATAAAAGCCAAAGGTGCTGCAACAAAGTATTATTGTAAGGCTGTGCATATTTATGCAACCAGGTTATTGTAAGTTGTTTTTTTCCCCTTGTTTTTCAATTGGGTTGCACTGGTTATAGGTCCCATTAATGGTGGAAAAAGTTTTGAAATGATTTCTCTTGGTCTCATTTTTCAACATCATAAAAACCTGGCATTTGAACAGGGGTGTATAGACTTTCTATATCCACTGTATGTACGCTTTTTAAATAAATACCATAGCTGTAAGACAGTCACCCAAACCTCTGACTATGGGTTTGGGGTCAAAGGTCAACGTTAACATTCCATTTGCACTATTACTATAGAACAAGTAAAGCTAGGGTCACAGAAGCTTGCTACACAGGTTCATCTTGGGATCCTGACCTACAACTAAGGGTTGTCCATCTATCTTCTACCGCTTTTCTGGAGGTCCGGGTCATGGAGGCAGCAGTTCAAGCAAGAGAAGCCCAGACTTCCCTCTCCCCAGCCACCTGTTGCAGCTCTTCAGAGAAGATATCAAGGCATTCCCAGACCAGCTGGGAGACATATAGTCTCTCCAGCGAGTCCTGGGTCTGCCCCGGGGTCTCCTCCCAGTTGGACATGCCCGAAACACCTCAAGAGGGAGGTGTCCAGGAGGCATCCTGATCAGATGCCCATACCACCTCAACTGGCTCCTTTCAATGTGGAGGAGCAGCAGTTCTACTCTGAGCCTCTCCCAGATGACTGAGCTCCTCACCCTATCTCTGAGGGTGAGGCCAGAGATCCTACGAAGAAAGCTCATTTCAGCTGCTTGTATCTGCGATCTCATTCTTTCGGTCATTACCCAAAGCTCATGACCATAGGTGAGGGTAGGAATGTAGATTGACTGGTAAATCGACAGCTTTGCCTTAGAGCTCAGCTCCCTCTTCACCACAACAGACCGGTACAACGTCTGTATCACTGCAGATGCTTCTCTGATCCGTCTGTCAATCTCTCTCTCCATTCTCCCCTCATTCGTGAATAAGACCCCGAGATACAGTGGGGCAAAAAAGTATTTAGTCAGCCACCAATTGTGCAAGTTCTCCCACTTAAAAGATGGGAGAGGTCTCCAATTTTCATCATAGGTATACAGTACCTCAACTATGAGAGACAAAATGAGAGAAAAAAAATCCAGAAAATCACATTGAAGGATTTTTAATGAATTAATTGGTAAATTCCTCAGTAAAATAAGTATTTGGTCAATCCCAAAAGTTCATCTCAATACTTTGCCAACAAAGGGTATATTACAATGACAGAGGTCAAACGTTTTCTGTAAGTCTTCACAAGGTTTTCACACACTGTTGCTGGTATTTTGGCCCATTCCTTCATGCAGATCTCCTCTAGAGCAGTGATGTTTTGGGGCTGTCGCTGGGCAACACGGACTTTCAACTCCCTCCAAAGATTTTCTATGGGGTTGAGATCTGGAGACTGGCTAGGCCACTCCAGGACCTTGAAATGCTTCTTACGAAGCCACTTCTTCGTTGCCCGGGTGGTGTGTTTCGGATCATTGTCATGCTGAAAGACCCAGCCACGTTTCATCTTCCATGCCCTTGCTGATGGAAGGAGGTTTTCACTCAAAATCTCACCATACATGGCCCCATTCATTCTTTCCTTTACACGGATCAGTCGTCCTGGTTCCTTTGCAGAAAAACAGCCCCGAAGTATGATGTTTCCACCCCCACGCTTCACAGTAGGTATGGTGTTCTTTCTCCTCCAAACACAAGTTGAGTTTTTACAATAAAGTTCTACTTAGGTTTCATCTGACCATATGACATTCTCCCAATCCTCTTCTGGATCATCCAGATGCTCTCTAGCAAACTTCAGACGGCCCTGGACATGTACTGGCTTAAGCAGGGGGACACGTCTGGCACTGCAGGATTTGAGTCCCTGGCAGCGTAGTGTGTTACTGATGTAGCCTTTGTTACTTTGGTCCCAGCTCTTTGCAGGTCATTCTTTAGGTCCCCCCCGTGTGGTTCTGGGATTTTTGCTCACCGTTCTCGTGATCATTTTGACCCCACGGGGTGAGATCTTGTGTGGAGCCCCAGATTGAGGGAGGTTATCAGTGGTCTTGTATGTCTTCCATTTTCTAATAATTGCTCCCACAGTTGATTTCTTCACACCAAGCTGCTTACCTATTGCAGATTCAGTCTTCCCAGCCTGGTGCAGGTCTACAGTTTTGTTTCTGGTGTCCTTTGACAGCTCTTTGGTCTTGGCCATAGTGGAGTTTGGAGTCTGACTGTTTGAGGTTGTGGACAGGTGTCTTTTATACTGATAACGAGTTCAAACAGGTTCCATTAATACAGGTAACAAGTGGAAGACAGAGGAGCCTCTCAAAGAAGAAGTTACAGGTCTGTGAGAGCCAGAAATCTTGCTTGTTTGTAGGTGACCAAATACTTATTTTACCGAGGAATTTACCAATTAATTCATTAAAAGTCCTTCAATGTGATTTTCTGGATTTTTTTTTTTTTTCTCATTTTGTCTCTCATAGTTGAGGTATACCTATGATGAAAATTGGAGACCTCTCTCATCTTTTAAGTGGGAGAACTTGCACAATTGGTGGCTGACTAAATACTTTTTTGCCCCACTGTACTTAAACTCCTCCAGTTGGGGCAGGAGCCTGTCCCCAACTCGGTGAGGACAATCCACCTTTTTCAGGCTGAGGACCATGGACTCGGACTTGGAGGTACTGATTCTCATCCCAGCCACTTCACACTCAGCGGCAAACCATCCCAGCAAGAACTGTAGGTCATTGCTGGATGAAGCCAGCAGGACAACATCATCTGCAAACAACAGAGATGAGATCCTGTGGTCACCAAGCATGACACCCTCCGTTGACTGGCTGCGCCTAGAAATCCTGTCCATTAAAATTATGAACAGGATCGGTGACAAAGGGCAGCCCTGGCGGAGTCCAACTCTCACTGGGAATGAGTCCGATCGAGTGTTGGCAATACAAACCAAACTCTCACAACGGTCGTACAGAGACCGAATAGCTTGTAACAACAAGCCCGATACCCCATACTCCTGAAGCACCCCCCACAAAAAACCATGAGGGACACTGTCGAATGCCTTCTCCAAGTCCACAAAACACATGTCAATTGGTTGGGCAAACTCCCACGAACCCTCGAGGATTCTCAAGAGGGTAAAGAGCTGGTCCGATGTGCCATGGCCAGGACGAAAACCACATTGCTCCTCCTGACTCCGAGGTTTGACCAACGGCTGGACTCTCCTCCAGTACCTTGGCATAGACCTTCCCAGGGAGGCTGAGGAGTGTGATCCCTCTAAAGTTGGAGCACACCCTCCGGTCCCCTTTTTTGAAGAGAGGAACCACCACCCCGGTTTTCCATGCCAAAGGCACTGCCCCCAACGTCCACTCAGTGTTGCAGATGTGTGTCACCAATGACAGCCCTACAACATCCAGGGCCTTGAGGTACTCGGGGCGAATCTCGTCCACCCCTGGGGCCCGGCCACCAAAGAGATTTTTAACCCCATTGGCAACCTCAGCCCCTGTGATAGGCGAGTCGTCCCCCTCGTCCACAAGCCCTGCGTCCTCTGTGGAGGCGTATCAGTGGGATTGAGGAGATCCTCAAAGTATTCTTCCACCGCCCGACGATATCCCCAGTCAAAGTCAGCAGCACCCAATCCGCACCATACACAGTGTGGACAGGGAGCTGCTTTCCCCTCCTGATCCACCGGACAGTTTGCCAGAATCTCTTCGAGGCTGACAGAAAGTCTTGTTCCATGGCCTCACCGAACTCCTCCCATACTCGAGTTTTTGCTTCAGCAACCACCCGAGCTGCACTCCGCTTGGCTTGCCGGTATATCTCAGCTACTTCGGGAGTCCCACAAGACAACCAAGCTTGATAGGACTCCTTCTTCAGCTTAATGCCCCCCCTCACCACTGGTGTCTTCCACTTGGTTCAGGGGTTGCCACCACGAGATGCCCTGACGACCTTGGGTGCAGGTCTGGGCCGCCGCTTCAACAGTGGAGGTGGAGAACATGGCCCATTCAGACTCCCATGTCTCCAGACTCCCTTGGAATGTGGTTGAAGTTCTTCCGGAGGTGGGAGTTGAAGACCTCCCGGACAGGGTCTCAGCCAGATGTTTCCAGCACACCCTCACTATACGTTTGGGTCTACCAGGTCTGAATGGCATCCTCCCCTGCCATCGGATCCAACTCACCACCAGGTGGTGATCAGTTGACAGCTCTGCACCTCTCTTTACCCGAGTGTCCAAGACATACGGTCGCAGGTCTGATGACACAATAACAAAATCGATCAGCGACCTGCGACCTAGGGTGTCCTGGTGCGAAGTGCACATATGGACACCCTTATGCTTGAACATGGTGTTCATTATGGACAAACTGTGGTTAGCACAGAAGTCCAATAACTGAATACCACTTGGATTCAGATTGGGCAGGCTGTTCCTCCCAATCACCCCCTTCCAGGTTTCACTGTTGTTGCCCACGTGCACATTGAAGTCCCCCAGTAGGACAATGGAGTCTCCAAGAGGAGCACTCTCCAGCACCCCAGTCAGAGATTCCAAAAAGGGTGGGTACTCTGAACCATCATTTGGTGCATAGGCACAAATGATGGTCAGGACCAGTTACCCAACCCGAAGGCGCAGGGGGACAACCCTTTCGTCCACTGGGGAAAACTCCAATATAGAGGCAGCAAGGTGGGGGGATACAAGAATACCCACCCCTGCTTGTTGCCTCTTACCCGGGGCAACTCCAGAGTAGGTCAAGCTCCAGCCCCTCTCTAGGAGACTGGTTCCGGAACCAAAGCTGTGTGTTGAGGTGAGGCCGACTACAGTGATCCCTCGCTACTTCGCGCTTCACCTTTCGCGCCCTCAGTGCATCGCAGATTTTTCAAAAATATTCATCAAAAATTCAAAATTGAGAAATAATGGGTGGGCGCTAGCAGAAGGCAGGGAGACTACATTAGACCATCAGGTAATCAACACGGAGAGCCGCACAGCTCAAAAAATCCACCTCTCTGTTCGCTGTTCTCGTGTTGGCTCGGCTCGGAAATCTCGCTAGCTGATTAGCCGAGACGTTTCACCCCGCAAGCTGATTGGCCGAGACGTTTCACCCACCTCCTCTCCCTGCCGAGCGCCCATGAAGGAAGGAAGACCGCATTCATTGCTCTTTATCGCTCGTGTTACTTTTAGTCTCGCCGCGTGGAACTTTTTGCTGTTCTCTTGTGCCATTTTGTGCGAAATAGTCTTCCCGTCGAGCCACTACGCCGCCTCCTGCAGCTGCCCTCGACGATCCTGCGCCTCCAGCACCTGACGATGAGGCGTCACCTGAGGAGCAGTAAAGCTCTCATTAACCTGTGCAGTAAATCATTTTCATCTTGAGTTACGTATCTTGTTATAAGAATAAAAGAGTTCTAAAAACATATTTATGTACACTTTATTTACATCTACGTATGTATGTACACGTACACACACACACACACACGTATCATATGAGAGAGAGAGTGAGCGAATGAACCTACGTATTATTTAGGGGTGACGCTACTTCGCGGTTTTTCACTTTTCGCGGTCGGTTCTGGAACCCATTAACCGCGATAAGTGAGGGATCACTGTATATCTAGCCGGTATCTCTCAACCTCATGCACCAGCTCAGGCTCCTTCCCCACCAGAGAGGTGACATTTCACGCCCCAAAAGCCAGTTTAGGAAGCTTGGGCTCAGACCGCCAAGGTCTCCGCCTTTGACTGCCACCTGATCCACATAGCACCGGATCCCCATGATCCCTCCTGCATTTGGTGAGCCCACTGGAGGGTGGACCCATGTAGCTCCTTTGGGCTGAGCCCGGCCGGGTCCCATGGGTGGAAACCCATCCACCAGACGCTAGCCATCGAGCCCATCCCCCAGGCCTGGCTCCAGGGTGGGGCCCTGGTAACCCCATACCGGGCGGAGTACACTGAATCCTTGTTCTAGTATTTATCATGAGAGTCTGTTGGATCGTTCTTAGTCTGGCCCTTCACCCAGTTAGTTAGTTAATTCCCTTCACACCATGTTGGTGTATGGGCCGGCGCCTATCTCCGTTTCTCTGACCCTAGGCCACACAGCTACTGTAAGTAGTGAAAGCTACAGTGGGGGGTCAGTCCTCTGGTAGCTCTGTGCGTAACTTTACTTTCCCCGTTCCATTATGCGGAGCACCACGCTAGAAGGCAGAAAGTACCATTTTTATATGGTCTTTGGTATGACCCGGCCGGGATTTGAACCCCTGCCTCCCGGGTGTGGGGCGGATGCTCTACCAATTGAGCCACCACTCCGGTGGCCCTTCATCCAGGACCAGTTTATCTTGGGTGACCCTACCAGAGGCAAATTGCCCCAGACAACATAGCTCCTGGGATCACTAGGGCATGCAAACCCCCCACCACAATAAGGTGACGATCCATGAGGGGACTAAG
This sequence comes from Pholidichthys leucotaenia, assembly GCA_020510985.1. NCBI lineage: Eukaryota > Metazoa > Chordata > Actinopteri > Cichliformes > Pholidichthyidae > Pholidichthys > Pholidichthys leucotaenia. Next base: position 76,743,803 of record CM035842.1, on the reverse strand, counting down.
GGTTGTATGTAATTATTTTTGTTGTATATTCATAGATGATGGGCTTACCATAATTTGGTTCTGCATCAGTAATTATAAGGAAAAGTTGAAAACTTCTTTTCTTCAGAAACGTATCGGGATCGTCAAAGAAAACAAAATTGGGGTGTATTTCACTCACATCAGAGTGCTCTTGTTTTTGTTTTTCATAGTCATAGCACTAAGACACTAAAGATAAGCATAGCTGTTACTAAAACATACTTGCTTTAGATTTTATAAATGAATTAGTCAGTTGTTTCAGTAATTTAAGTGTTGTGGAAATGTGAAAGGACGAGGCAGAGTTTATCTCACGAGTCAGGTTTATTCACATTCTCCAACATCAGCAATACAGAAAAAGAGAGAACCCCCGACCTTCATCCCTTTTTATACCCCAGGAGCTTCAAAGCTCCAGTCACATTGCATTTAATCCCAAGTCACAATGCATCCCTTTCAGATCTTATCACCTCCACCCAAAGTCAGTGGCAGCCAGGAAATCCCCCACGGCCATCTCTTTGCATACCAAAGACCACATTTCACATCCTCCTGCTATCTCCGAGGAGGCTCACTCCTTTGTTCATCTGAGACGTGAAGCATACAGTAAGCATACAGTGATATACAGTGGGGCAAAAAAGTATTTAGTCAGCCACCAATTGTGCAAGTTCTCCCACTTAAAAGATGAGAGAGGTCTCCAATTTTCATCATAGGTATATCTCAACTATGAGAGACAAAATAAGAAAAAAAAAATCCAGAAAATCACATTGAAGGATTTTTAATGAATTAATTGGTAAATTCCTCAGTAAAATAAGTATTTGGTCAATAACAAAAGTTCATCTCAATACTTTGTTATATACCCTTTGTTGGCAATGACAGAGATCAAACGTTTTCTGTAAGTCTTCACAAGGTTTTCACACACTGTTGCTGGTATTTTGGCCCATTCCTCCATGCAGATCTCCTCTAGTGCAGTGGTGTTTTGGGGCTGTTGCTGGGCAACACAGACTTTCAACTCCCTCCAAAGATTTTCTATGGGGTTGAGATCTGGAGACTGGCTAGGCCACTCCAGGACCTTGAAATGCTTCTTATGAAGCCACTCCTTCATTGCCCGGGTGGTGTGTTTGGGATCATTGTCATGCTGAAAGACCCAGCCACGTTTCATCTTCAATGCCCTTGCTGGTGGAACAAGGTTTTCACTTAAAATCTCACGATACATGGCCCCATTCATTCTTTCCTTTACACGGATCGGTCGTCCTGGTCCCTTTGCAGAAAAACAGCCCCAAAGTGTGATGTTTCCACCCCCATGCTTCACAGTAGGTATGGTGTTCTTTCTCCTCCAAACGTGACAAGTTGAGTTTTTACCAAAAAGTTCTATTTTGGTTTCATTTAACCACATGACATTCTCCCAATCCTCTTCTGGATCATCCAAATGCTCTCTAGCAAATTTCAGACGGACCTGGACATGTACTGGCTTAAGCAGGGGGACACGTCTGGCACTGCAGGATTTGAGTCCCTGGCGGCGTAGTGTGTTTCTGATGGTAGCCTTTGTTACTTTGGTCCCAGCTCTCTGCAGGTCATTCACTAGGTCCCCCCATGTGGTTCTGGGATTTTTGCTCACTGTTCTCGTGATAATTTTGACCCCATGGGGTGAGATCTTGCGTGGAGCCCCAGATCAAGGGAGATTATCAGTGGTCTTGTATGTCTTCCATTTTCTAATAATTGCTCCCACAGTTGATTTCTTCACACCAAGCTGCTTACCTATTGCAGATTCAGTCTTCCCAGCCTGGTGCAGGTCTACAGTTTTGTTTCTGGTGTCCTTTGACAGCTCGTTGGTCTTGGCCATAGTGGAGTTTGGAGTCTGACTGTTTGAGGTTGTGGACAGGTGTCTTTTATACTGATAACGAGTTCAAACAGGTGCCATTAATACAGGTAACGAGTGGAGGACAGAGGAGCCTCTTAAAGAAGAAGTTACAGGTCTGTGAGAGCCAGAAATCTTGCTTGTTTGTAGGTGACCAAATACTTATTTTACTGAGGAATTTACCAATTAATTCATTAAAAATCCTTCAATGTGATTTTCTGGATTTTTTTTTTCTCATTTTGGCTCTCATAGTTGAAGTATACTTATGATGAAAATTGGAGACCTCTCTCATCTTTTAAGTGGGAGAACTTGCACAATTGGTGGCTGACTAAATACTTTTTTGCCCCACTGTACATATGAAGCATAAGGTGATATACATTTGTGCATATGAAACCCACATATGTGTCCCACATGACCCCCCCCCCCAAAAAAAACGTCTAAGATGTAACAACGGATTAACAGTCAGCCTGTCATGATAAAATCATTACACATCAGCCCACGTGTTGCTTGGGCCTCAGTCTCCTCCCGTATCTGCTGTAAGCCGGCTTCAACACTTCCGTAGCGCCATCCTGCTGGGGGGCTGCTGTCTGAGGGTGAGAATTGTTAGTTAATCCCTGTGGGTGTTCTGGGGGATGTTCTCTAGGGGGTCTGCCACGCCGAGGAGCCCTGGCCAACAGCACGTCGTCGTCCGCCACCACAAACGCGGGTTTGAGCCCGTTAATGCCAATCTTCTCCTTCCTGCCCCCCAAATCTAGCAAAAAATGCCCTGTTTCCAGCACTCTAAATGGCCCATCATAAGGTGGTCGTAGCGGCGGGCAATGGGCATCATGTCTGACAAAAACAAACTCCGCGTTTTTTAAAGCCTTAGGTGTAAAAACGCACGGAAAACTGTGAACGGGGCCAGGCAGCGCGCCCGATTCCGTGCCACGCTGCAACTGCTGAGCCGGGGAACATTCTGGCGCAGGATTATCTGGGAGAAACTCCCCCGGCAGCCGAAGTGGCTGCGCAAAAATTAGCTCCGCCGGGGAGGCTTCTAAATCCTCTTTAGGTGCAGAACGCAACTCCAATAAAACCCACGGTAGCCTGTCCACCCAATTTGCATCCGTAAGCGACGCTCTGAGAGCCGCTTTCAATGACCGGTGAAAACACTGGCATAACCCATTAGCCTGCGGATTGTACGCGGTTGTGCAGTGGATCGTTACCCCCCAGGCTGCGGGCCATTGCTGACCAAAGTTCTGAAACAAACTGAGGGCCTCTGTCGGACGTAACGTCTGACGGGACTCCAAAACGCGCTACCCATGCTGTTAAAAACGCGCGCGCCACCTCCTCGGCTGTGGTTGACTCAAGTGGGACCACTTCCGGCCAGCGCGTGGTGCGGTCTACCATTGTCAGAAGGTGTGTGCACCCCTGTGACGGCGGAAGGGGGCCTACGAGGTCCACGTGAACATGATCGAACCTCTTAGCCGGGATGTGAAACGGCTCCAAAGGAGCTCTCGTGTGCCTGTGTACCTTGGCTCATTGACAGGCCATGCAGGCTGCTGCCCACTCCCTAACTTGTTTGCGCAGGCTCGGCCAAACAAATTTCTCTCCCAACATTTTGACCGACGCGCGCACTCCCGGGTGTGCCAGAGAATGAATCGAGTCAAAAACGCGGCGTCGCCACGTGGCGGGTACCACCGGACACAGTCGCCCAGTGGAGACATCGCAGATGGGGGGGGGGGCATACCGTCTTGCAGCACCCTGCTCTCCAGTCTTAACCCTGTTGGTCCAGACTGGAGCGCGTGCACGTCCGCGTCGCTAACCTGATCCGCGGCCATGGCTGCATAATCTACCCCCACGCGGTCTGGAGCCGCCACGGCGCGCGAGAGGCAGTCTGCCACTACATTAAGTTTACCCGCCACATGCTGGATATCAGTAGTAAACTCTGAGATCGCGGCCAGCTGTCTCTGCTGCCGGCCTGACCACGGTTCTGAAACCTTGGCCATCGCGAAAGTCAGCGGCTTGTGATCAACGAACGCGGTGAAACGGCGTCCCTCCAGCCAGAACTGGAAGTGGCGAATGGCCAAGTGGAGAGCTAAAAACTCCTTGTCGAATGCGCTGTGTTTTCGTTCACTATCGCGCAAGGTCCTGCTGAAAAAGGCAAGCGGTTGCCAAGCCCTGGCTACATGCTGCTCCACGACCGCCCCTATGGCCACATCTGACGCGTCAGTAGTGAGCGCTATGCAGGCCGTCGGGTCTGGATGTGCTAACAACGCAGCGTTTGCCAGGGCTGTTTTGACCTCCGAGAATTCTCGCTCCGGAGACCATTCGATTTTATTTGTGGGTTTTTGTTTTTTTAGTGCAGCATATAATGGTTGCATGAGCTGCGCTGCGCGGGGGAGGAAATGGTTATAAAAATTCACCATTCCCAAAAACTCCTGTAACACTTTGACCGTTTGTGGCTGGGGAAAATTTGTTACCGCGCGCACTTTGTCAGGCAGAGGAACCGCTCCTTCTGGAGAGACGCGATGCCCCAAAAAATCAATCTGCGTCACCCCGAACTGACACTTCGCTGGGTTGATTATTAACCCATGCTCTCCCAACCTCCGGAAAACTGCCGTGAGGTAGTTTTCGTGTTTGTCTTCGGACGCGCTGGCTACCAAAATATCATCCAGGTAGACGAACACGAAGGGGAGATCACGCAACACCGCGTCCATCATGCGTTGGAACGTCTGCACCGCGCCTTTAAGCCCAAACGGCATGCGCAAAAACTCGAATAGACCGAACGGAGTTATTACCGCTGTTTTGGGTATGTCCTCAGCGTGTACTGGGACCTGGTGGTAACCGCGCACCAAGTCTATTTTAGAAAAAATGTGCGCCCCCGCCAAATGAACTGAAAAATCTTGGATATGCGGGATTGGGTAGCGGTCGTGCGCTGTAGCGTTGTTCAACCTGCGGAAATCTCTGCAAGGTCGCCACGAGCCATCAGCTTTCGGGACCATGTGAAGCGGTGAAGTCCATGGGCTTTTCGAACGCCTGATGATGCCCAACTTTTCCAGGTTGGCGAACTCCTCGCGCGCTATGGTCAGTTTAGCTGAATCCAAGCGCCGGGCTTTTGCAAAAACGGGCTGTCCGGTGGTAGTAATAAAATGTTCCACCCCGTGTTTAGCCACGGCCGCCGAAAATGTTGGGACCGTGAGTGCTGTGAACTGAGTAAGCAGTGTGTGGAACTTACCACTTGCAGCTGTGACGTTGGCTTGTGCTGTTGGCGGGGCCACTCGAGCTGTACAGGGAATAGAATAAAAAGAGAGTGCATTAACCAGGCGCCTGTTAGCAAGATCAACCAACAAACCATGTGAGCACAGAAAATCAGCCCCTAACATATTGAAATTCACTGCAGCTATGACGAAAGTCCACTCAAATGTACGGCCGTGTAGGGACAGAAGCAGAGCCCTCTCACCAAAGGTCTTAATCGCTGAGCCATTCGCTGCTGACACCCCGGGGCCACTGGAAGGCACCAGCCGGTCAGCGGAGGAAGGTGTGATGAAACTCAACTGGGAGCCTGTGTGTAACGGACTCGAACTAGTCAGCTACATTAAAATAACAAAATAAAATAAATCTTGGCCGATGCAGAGAAGTAGACGTCAGGCAGGGTCTCGATCAGTCAGTAGTCTGTTTATTTCTGAAACAGATTGGGGCAGACAATTTACACATGACACGGGAATGGGGACAAGTGCTGGCATTCCCCTTCCCAGGCTTCCAGCGTGTGAGACATAGCTTACAGCTACTTGGACTACATAACTTTAGATCGTATAGTTACAGTATACCACAAGCAAAGAAAAAGTTTAGCACCAAATACATGACAGCATTACATGACAGAGTTACATGACTGATCGTTTTTTCTATTTTTTACAACAGTACATTTAACATTTTAACATACCTGAAACCGATTGGGGCAGACAATTTACACATGACACGGGAATGGGGACAAGTGCTGGCATTCCTACAGAACAATGGACTCGTTAGCGCCTACTTAACTAGCCATCAATCATCGGTATTTATGACGCTACTTTGAATATTTTACATTGGTATTGCAAACGAAAATGTAACAGAAAATCTTACAATCAAAATTAGTACAATAACTTAAAGAAAACTACAGTAAATCAATCACATTAATCAATTTCGTTCCCTGAGGAATTACACACAACTTACCCCTTCCCAGGCTTCCAGCGTGTGAGGAAGTTCCCAGATGTGTCACACTAATTATCGCCCCATCAGAAACACTTGACATATTTACAACACGGACATTTTGGGAAGTTCATTACTGCAGGAACATATTTATTCTTAAAACTACTACATACTCCCCTCTGAACTTCACCAAAATACCACTACAAGTCAACCACCAAAAAACCACTGGATAAGTATATCCCACAGTATACTGCAACATGTATGTCACCCAATTCAAAGGGAAAGCAACTACGGAGGGCTGCGCAGACCCCCCCCCATAGTGTACTTGCTACAGGAGTGCCGTATACACTACCCATATCATACCAGACTAAATACCACCAGTTGACTTCACATGAATTGGAGAAAAGGAAATAAAGAGAAGAAAAAACAAAGAAAAAGAACAAATCTGTCATTCTTCAACTGGACAGAAGGCCTATGTGGTGTGTGTGTGTGTGTGTCTTCCCCTACGGCATCAGTGCCCTAGCCAAACTAAGAACTGAACTGTTTGAGCGTTGAGTATACTGTTGGGCCATGTTCTGAATCAGCCGATTCACTGGTTTAACTACCCTCCCTAACCTGGTTCTCACTGCACCCACTGTACTACTAGGGGAACTCCCAATGCTGGAAGGCGGCATGGACACTTCAGATCTTTGGTCACCACAAAAACTGGCAGATAGACAGGGCATTTCTGAAAGATCATTGGTCAACTGAACAGTCTCCGCTATGTTCAACTGCACGGGCAGGTCAAAATCTTGTGTGCATGAAGCCTCTTGTAGCTGATTGGAGGCAGAGGCCCCTGCCACCCAACTGGCTGTCCAAGCAGTCCTGTCGATCTCTGATGCAGCAACATGTGAATCAAGATCATCACCTGACTCATACGACTCACTCAGGGTCACTTCATGAGCAGCACTGTCCATTTCAATTGGCAGAAAGTTGACCAAGAGAAGCAGATTGCGGTGAACAACCCTTTCTTGCCCATTGGTTGTGTTCCTGACACGGTAAGTATGGCACCTAGGGTCGGCAGAGATGACGACATACGGGGTGGACCCCCACTTGTCTGCTAATTTCCTGCGCCCCCGTTCACCCTTGTTTGCCAACAAGACTCGATCACCTTCCACAATGTCACGTCCTTTAGTTCTCCTATTGTACAAGTCTGCTTGACGTTCCTGGCTTGAAAGAGCGTTGGCCTGAGCAGCTGACAGAGCCTCCTTCAGATCTTGTCTCATCCTAGCAACATACTGGTCATAGTCCACAGTGTCGCAGTCCCTTACAGCATTCTGAAACATGACATCCACCGGTAGACGTGGCACTCTGCCATACATTAAAAAGAATGGCGCGTAACCGGTGGATTCGTGTGCAGTGCAGTTGTAAGCAAACGCTAGAGTCTGTAGCATCTGCGGCCATTTCTGCTTTGCTCTAGGGGGAAGGGTTCTTATCATGCTGCCCAAAGTTCTATTGAACCGTTCAACGTTCCCATTCCCCATGGG